>OX457036.1:92121367-92458867 GCA_949752735.1 Lumbricus terrestris
CTGACAATGTACGTATTTAATTAATTCCCTAAGCAGACGCTTTGCTGTTCTGCTACCTTTTAAGTGGACCAACCTCGAAGAAGCGCTGCTTACTAATGTGTCAACCTATAATTATGTTGTCGAAATCGAAGGAACAAAAGTTAAGCAATAACTGACTATTGCGTGACAATAAATTATTATTAGACGATAAATGCTGTGATTGAATTAAATTAATTGCGAGGAGAAATTGAAAAGAGTTGATAATAATGATATTAGGGTGGATGTAGTTCCAATAATAAATAACAAACACCAGGAGAAAGTTAGTGCATGCATAGTCTATGTCTGTCTGCCCGTCCGTCCGTCCGTCCGTCCGTCCGTATGTCTGTCTGTCTGTCTACACTCAAAATTGCTGATGGGCCTACTAAAGATCCGGTGGAGTAAAGGTGCCTTGGAAGGCAATGGCGTTGAAACGTTGGATTATAATGACCATGCACTGGAAAAGATAACTGGTTTCTCTTGTGTCACTGGTTATGCGACATGGAACAGCGCACCAACTCTGTGAAGAAAAATAGGCCACTGCTGCTACTTGTGCCGAGAGTCCCAAAAGTCAATTACATTAATGACAGTAGGCTAATAATAATTATTATTTTTATTTTTTATTGTTTTGATGATAACAATAGTAATAATA
Source organism: Lumbricus terrestris (assembly GCA_949752735.1). Classification (NCBI taxonomy): domain Eukaryota; kingdom Metazoa; phylum Annelida; class Clitellata; order Crassiclitellata; family Lumbricidae; genus Lumbricus; species Lumbricus terrestris. Next base: position 92,122,035 of record OX457036.1, read on the forward strand.
ACAGTAATAGTAATAAGAATAGTAATAATAATAGTACATGTAATAGTAGTAATAATAATAATAATAATAATTACGATTAAGTTCCGTTCCAGATGTTTTTATTCTGTTATTAATCAATATTTAAGTCCCTCAGGGCAAAAAATATAATTGTAGGTCTAATCATTTTTGCCATCATCATCATCATTATCAGGCCAACCGCTGCGATATACACATACAGCAGCAGCAGCAGCAGCAGCAGCAGCAGCAGCAGCAGCAGCAGCAGCAGAAACAGCAACAACTATTACTACCACGTACTTTTATTACTACTAATACTGCTACTATGAGCTGATTACAAATTACAAGTATTTTACTGCGCATAAACTCACACACAGAAATGTGGGTCTGTGGTGCAATAGTGTCTCGTGCAACCAGATAGCCTGTGCTTATTCTTGACCAACTTTCGATGCTGATAAGAGTCTTTGAACTGACAGCTTGAGATAATTTATTGGCGATTGGTTTATGGAGACTCGCATCTCGTTTGGGTCAACATTATCCGAGTCAGCAGAATGCATCTTTCATCAACTGTGTTAATAGTCAATGGTTTATTTCCCGAGAGATTCCTTTCAAATTATGTCGGGGATTTCAACATGTGCGGGCGTCATAAAAAGTCGACTGATTTGAGTAGGTATTTATGACCTAGAATACATTTTATGTGGTAGAATACATTTATGTACTAGAATACATTTATGAACTAGAATACATTTATGTGCTAGAATACATCTATGCACTAGAATGCATTTATGCACTAGAATAATTTATATACTAAAATACATTTATGTACTAGAATACATCTATGCACTAGAATGCATTTATGCACTAGAATAATTTATATACTAAAATTCATATATGTACTGGAATACATCTATGCACTAGAATGCAACTTTTGCACTAGAATACATTTATGTACCGGTACTAGAATACATTTATATACTAGAATACATTTATGCACTAGAATACATTTATGTACTAGAATACACTTATATTTTTAGAATCCATTTATGCACTAGAATACATTATGCACTAGAATATATTTATATACTAGAATACATTTATGCACTAGAATGCATTTTTGCACTAGAATACATTTATATACTAGAATACATTTATATACTAGAATAAATGTTAGTACTAGAATACATCTATGCATTTATGCACTAGAATACATTTATCAGATTGATGCACTAGAATGTATTTATGCATTTATGTATAATTATTGGAAATGTATACTTAGGTTCGAAGGCAAACGAAGTTATCATCTGATGCAAGACAAGAATTCACATCTGACCATTCAAACTTTGTTTCATAAAGCTCTCAATTTCTTCTTTTTGCCGTGGCTATGCTGGGACCGCTCCTGAGTAAGTTTCTTGAAGGGGCGCTATGTAAGTTCACAGAATGAATTAATTAATAAATTACTGAATGAATGAATGAATGAATGAATGAATGAATATACATGTATAGGCCAACTGCAAGTCACTCAGAGCTCTTATAACCACATCGGTGGCGTGCAAGAAACGACCTTAAGCGCAATAAAGTTCAGAAAAGGCAAGAGTGGCTGTTTTTTTAGTCGTTTTCGATGAAGGTCAACAACATCCAGATGAAATTATCAGGGCAAAAGAGAGATGACCTGTCATAAAACTCGCTGGAGTTGAGCTGTCTGAGTCGATGATATAAGGCGCTGATGAAACCATGAACAAATGAAGACATAGTTACGTCGGCTCCGGTTACCCACTTTCTTTATCGCTGCAACAGTCGTTAGAAGTCTCCACAGTCGGCAATGGTTGGAGTGATTGCTAATACGGCTTAGGCTTAGAGCTTAAAGTCCAACATCGGTTTCATCATCAATCATTTGTGCTGTCCAATTATTTCGCTACATTTGACCTAAACAGCCATTGACCGGTTGATTTGAAAATCTGCGTTGCTCCAATTCTGCCGTCCATATAAAAAAATGGCCGTCGATGAACTCCCACCGCTGTGGCTTAAAAAATGCGGTCAGCTAATAAATGATTATTGTTATTGTCAACAGTCTCAGCGCAAAAAGGATCATTTCTAAAGATAAATTATAGTCTTCTTTCCGTCTGTATAGAATCATATTTTTATATACATGCACGTTATTTATAGGCCTGTGGCTATAATACACAGCTGCATATAATGTGTATTCGTATTACTGGAATATATATAAATGCGTGCGTTATTATGGTGCGCATTTTCAGCAAATAGGCTAGATCATTTCTAAGGATGAATTATAGGTTCCTATATATTTCTATTTATATCTATATATAGACTACCTATGTGCATAATGCATATATATATATATACACACACATACACACACACATATTTAATGTTCTTGAATAAGAATAGACTGCGCTGAAAATGAGCACAATAATAAACAACAATCCATTCGGCCTATACAGCTGCGAGCTTCTCTCGAATAATGATGAACGTATTTGCCAAAAGAATCCACAACTCGGGAAGACAAAGGAAATGCTGATTATAATAATTGGCATGTTCTTCTATAGCAACCGTATTATGAGCGCAAGTCTTCTCATTAACTTCAATGAATTTACCAGTTGAGATCTTTCACCCCCGCTGCAGCATAGGTGCAACCATTTCACATGAATTACAAAGACGCGTATGCATTAAGAGGTAGGGACCCTAAGTCCCTAGGAGACGAAAGAATGTCTACAATGCCCTACATTAAGTGAGTGTAGGTGATCAAATGATGAGACAACTTAGGTCTACGATCTCCTCAGTCTATTGTTTCAATTCGAATTTATCATTGTGGCCAGGAGCAAGAGCAAATTTTCTGCCATGTGGAAATTGACATTCTGAGTCGTTCTTAAAAGTGTTGCGTGGTAGCCTAATGCAGTTGTTAGCCTCCTATGACTGTCAACCCAATTGTTATTTGCGCTTAGCGCTATCATTGCTGCTCCATGGTATAGTGGTTGGGTCGATGGATTGTCGATTGACAGGTCGGGAGTTCAAATCCGTATATGCATGGTAGAAAAATTTTCCCAGGATTTCTGCTTCGCATTTATCACCCCATAAAGTTACTACTTAGCTTTGGTGAGTACATCGACTGTACACTGTTCGTGAGAAGGTGAGACGGTGAGGGAGAGGATTGGCCACCCGCCCTCATATGCCGAGGCAGAGAAACTGAAATCGCTAACACTTCATGCATGTATATGTCTGCCTCTTAACGGACTGCTCTCCTTCCTATTATTAATGCATAAACAGATGTGGTCATACTCGACCCGTGCAATAACAAATTGCTGTCGGTGGCGATTTCGTCGTCTGAACTGTAAGCTTAATAATTGCATTGTCTCCTGTGTTCCAAAGCAAAAGAGGCAAAGAAATGATTAATTGTTCACAGGACAAGTTTTCTGTTCCATGTGCTGCATTTGCTCAGTGATTTTTTTAGATTTGTTGCCGCATTGTTTTTGCGATCGTCTGATAATTCTTTTTGATTGATGAGCAGGATGCTTGTGTTCATTTTGACGCTGCTTTCTTCAGCTGGCTTCTTCCCTAAACGCGACTGCTGCATAAGGAAGTATTGACTTCCTGATGCACAAGACTTATACGGTCGGTTCTGGGACAACTGGCCGTTGACGCCGTCTGTGGCCGGGAATAGGTTCAGCGGGAAGGAGAGACGATGGCTTCGAGTGACCTCGAACGTTAATCACGGGCGATACTTCGACCGATCGACCGACCGACCGACCGACGGACCGACCGACCGACCGACCGACCGATCGACCGACCGACGGACCGACCGACCGACCGATCGACCGCCGCTTGACAAATGCATGCTCCTCAATGTACATCCGGCGGCTTAAAGAGTTACTGGAAGCATAAGCTTAATTCATCTGCTATCAGTGAGGGATTGATGACCACCAATTTACCTAATTGTCCTTTGTTTTACTGCCTTAGGCCTAATTGTTTGTGCGGTATATTCAGGAAAATAAAAAATTGAATTGAATTGATTGCTTGGCGGTGGCTTTATCGTGGGCTGTGGTCTGTGGATGTGTTGTTTTGAGGGACTTGCTTACCTTCTACCTACGGAATCTCTATTATTTCATCTGCATGATTTCCAGCGTAAGGTCCACCATCCAGTAGGCGGACCATGTTGAGCTTCTAGTTCCCTGCTCGCCGATAGTAACTGTTATTGGGTAGCGCCGTTTTTTCCGTCTGCTGGTTCTACGACTTGAATTGGCCTCCTTTTTATACTGCGCTTATTGCCCAGCAGTTGGCCTAAATAAATGATCATGTTTTCAAACCGTTCGCCATTACTGCACTGTGTACAGAACAGTTAAGTTCTCTGTCTCGACTCTTGTCAAGCGTTGTTACTGGAGTGAGTAGGCTATACGTGAGATTGAAATGAGAGGCTATTCGGTCTGGAACAGAGAAGTCGATTTGTATGCTGTTTATTCTACGCTGTGACAAAACATCATAAGTCAAACGGTGAAACTAAGAGAGCAACAGACTATAATATTATCAGTCCAATAAACAGGGAGCAGTGAATAAATGAATCAAGATAACCGAACCGCAGAGCAAAAATAACTGCAACGGTTGTTGGAGAAAAACGACATCAAAATAAACATCTCTTGCTATTCGTTTGATGAATTATTTCGTGTGTGGACGGCACAACAACACTATATAAGTCTTAGGCCTATCCTCCAATGGTGACGGTTGTAATCAGAAGTCTGAACTGACAGCTGAGACTATAAGCACTTCGTATTCTCATGACATAATATTATTGTTTGGGAAAATAGGAAATAGGCGATCTGATTGTTTATTAAAAGAAGTTCATGTCGTATCAAGAGTTCCGACATTCTGCGAGGTGGAAAATTCATCCAAAGTTCGATAAGTTGTGGCAAAATGATCAGCTTCTGGAAATGAAGTTATATCTAATTTTTTTAAATTTCAGTTATGTGTGCATGCAATTTTATAGGTGTAGGCTATTTATTTGCATTTATTCACACACCCATAATAAATGCATGCATTATATTTATGTAAGCAATTATGTGCATGTAGGGCTATGTACGTATGCATGCATGTAATGTGTATGTATGTCTTTAAAAAACCATTTCTAAATTTAGGCCTATTAAGTTGTGGCATGGCGGCTTGTTGTCCTCAGTAAATGAATATTGTATTGTATTATGTACATGTATGTGTGCACTTGGCTATTAATTTTTAGCACCTCACAAATGCGCCAAGAATAGTATCTGAAGAATTCTCGATAAATAATTATTATGTCATTGGAATAAAGTGATAGCTAAAAATTCATCTATAGTCTAATAAGTCCATCAGAGTAAACTTGGAATTAGAACTAAATGTTCATTGCAGTCATAGCTGTTTAGAATATGTTTAGGTCAAATTAGACCGTTGCATGTGTTTTGTAGGTAGGTTACACCATGAAAGCCACAAAGAGACCATGCAAGTGATCTGTGAGCTTATCCCTCACGCCTTTCCAGTCTCTTCAAAAGTTCAGCAGCGCAGCCTATAGGCCTAACCTAATGACTGTACTGAGGTAGCTAATGGCTAGTTTATAAGTGTCTAAAGTTCTTTAACTTGTTTACTTAAAACAACGATCGGTTTCTTGTATTCAGTTTCTTCAAATCTCCAAAAGTTGCAATCAACACAAAATTCACCAACAACAGCAAACAATTCAATGAAACGCCATCTTATTATCTCTTCACTCTAACTACACCTTCTACATCTGACTAGCACACCTACATACGCCTATCTCACTCTTAGCGTACACTCTTCCTTCAGCCGCTCTGTCCGTCTCTCTGTCCCTCTCTGTCTTTCTCTCTGTCTCTGTCTCTGTCTCTCTCGCTCTCCGGCGACGTCGCTCCGCTGCAACTTTCCCGCCACTCAGGCACCTGGCCTTCCTCAGCTGTACGCTCATGCATAACAATTAGCTGACCATTATAATGCTATACAAAATTAGCTTACATGATCAATAATTTATTTTCAGTGTAATCGGTTTCTAGATGATTGTATTTTTCCATCATCCGAGTCCTTAGACTAAGAGCCAAGTCCGTCAATTGGGTCCTTGGCTAAGAGTCCCGCTACCATGCGTCCTTTTTCTAATAGCCGTCAACCGGGTCCTTTGGCTTGGAGTCTGTCAACAGTCCATGATCGTTGGATGATATAGCCTACTTGTTGAGTCTGGAATATTATCGCAGTCGGTGTTGAGTTCTCATGCTTGTCTTGTACCTCGAACAACATTCGCGTCCATTAGTCTAACAAACCCACTAATGCAGGATACAGACTGGAGTGGATGTCCGAAGGAGATGCTTCACTCTCGAGTCTCGAATACCAATTAGGCCAATTTTTATATATTCCTGTGAGGTTTGGCCTCTTCGATTTGCACGATGCTATCAGTGTGAAACCTTTGGCGTAGCGCCATTATGTTTCTCACTGATAGCATCGTACAGCGCGCAACTTAGATTGTACGAAGAGATATAATTATGCCTTCTCGGTTGTTGGCCCGTCCACATGGAATGGGCTCCCGCTTGCACTACGCTTACTACCTCGAAATAATTTGCCTGCTTTCTACAAGTTGCTCAAGACCTATCTTTTTAGCTGTGGCTGGACTGGGAGCGCCTCAGAGTAGGCTTCTTGAAGGGGCGCTATAATTATTATAAGTTTTCGGAATGAATGAATGAATGAATGAATGAATATAATGTACTTGGTATAATTTAGTCTATACGATTGCAACATGTGCAAGAGCTTTAAAAAGGCTCGAATAGAACCAAATTGGTCTACGCAACACGATGTGAACAAGTGGCCTGGAAAATATACGTGTAACTGCAGAAAGAATTCTTTGACAACCAAACGACGTATAGTCTGCAAAAACACTTTTCTCTGCATCATAGAAAAGTCTTTCGATTTTCCATTTCTAACCTGTTGGCAGGTAATCGAAAAGCGCCTGCCAATTATTTTTTTATCCCCCGGAGCAAGACGCATTTCTTTGCATCGGTCGCAAATCAAATCAAATGATATTCATCAGTTTGTGATGCATTTACCGACAGCTGCGGACCGCCAGTCATAAGCCTATTATTTTAGACAACTATTTTTGGTCGTTTCTCCGCAGATATTTCGTAAAGGTAATCGTAAGTGTACTGTGTAGTCTCTCAATAGCTGTCTGTCTATTCATGTGCGCTGTCTCATGTTAGAGGCAGTGCTGTTTTAAAGGAATTTTTAGAACTGCACAGCTCCTTTCCTTTCCCATCGTACATGGTAAATTACTTCCAATCGGAGGACAATGACCTTTTTTGCTAGTTTTAACTGTACAGAGGTGCTTCTACAACTGCACATTTTTTGTAAGCTTACAACTGCACGTTAAAAAAGCCTGGTTAGAGTAGGGTGACCATTTTCTGGCCATCAAAACCCGGGACACTTTTTGAAAAATATCAATTGGAGGCTTAATTCCTTAACTACAGGGCCACAGGCTTACGATCGAAGGCCTAGTTTTATATGCTCAATAAAATTTAATGCTGAACATAGATTTCAGTGTAGAAATCTACAACCTGCTCCTGTCGTCAGTGCACTTAGTGCAGTAAGCTTACTCTTTTACAGGGGCGGATACAAAAAATTTCGAAGAAGGGGGCACAATTTTCGGTCTTGGACAGGGAGAAAATTTCGTCTTGGTCACCGAACAAAAATCTGATGACCTTTTTTAAGTCATTTGTCGAATTCCCAAGAAAAAGATAAAATTTCTCCGCAAAATTAACTGATGACCTTTGTTTTTTTAGTCGTACAGTGTTCTTAAAACCCTGTACGGACCTCGTGGTGCCTGCGAAACCACTCATGGGGGGGCACGTCAACTTTCCGAGCCAGAATAGCTGGTCAAATGGGGGCCATGGCCGGATTTGCCCCCTGGATCTGCCACTGCTCATTTGTAATAGAGAGCCATCTCTCAATTGGTGCCCAGTGGGTAGGCCTATAATCTAGTCCAGACGAAGATTTAATGTTTCTGAAGCACACAGGAGCGTCCGGTGGACGATCGCCGATCGAGGCATTCAGCGCCGAGCAGTGAAACGGGGTTTGGGTAGGGAATGTGTCCCTGATCATCCAAATTTCTGTTTGAATTTCCACATTACACTGACAGCAATTTAAGTTGTCGAAGGAAATTGGTCTATTTTCATGCAGGGCTGTTTCTAAGGGATTTTTAGAACTGCGCAAAACCTTTCTTTGCCTTCCCATACTCCATGTTAAATTACTCACACTCGCAGAACAATGACCTTTTTCACTAGTTTTTACTGCACATAGCTGCTTTTACAACTGCACAGATCCATTTAGAACGGCACATTTTGTGTACAACTGCACGCTAAAAAAGCCCTGCTAGCATGAGCGGTCGAAAGACCATTATAGGACCCGAGCGCGACATGCCGGTCGATATAGTTCTTGAGCCGCTATTTAATACTTAGGTTTTTAGGCCTATTACAAAATCTTTCTCGTTACTTCTTGATGGTTCTTTGAATTTATCAACTGAACTCACTAGCCTACTAAAGATGTAATATAATAAATTCTCCATATAAATTGACAACTTCTCTTTTGTTAAGACTTTTGTAAAGGTTATAAATTACACTTTATTCTGTGGTTTACATAAAATTGACGCTTTCAATATTCAAATTTCCTTCTTGCCAAAAACCGGGACAATTTGGCCTTTTTCCATAAGTCTTCGGGACACCGGGACGCACCACGAAAAACCGGGACATGTCCCGGAAAACCGGGACGTATGGTCACCCTAGGTTAGAGGAGAGTTCAGAGCTGGCGTCGGAACGATGAGAAGGCGAAACTTCGGCTGAATAGATTTCAGAGAAAGGAGAAGACATGAAAAGAGAGACATTTTATAGATTAAGATATAGATCTCTATGATTAATATATATTGGGACAAATGTATGGTAGGCCTATTATAGTAAAGATTATGGACTATGTCAGGGTACTGATTTGGACATAGATTGTGGCATCAGCTACATGTGGGTGGGCATAGATTATGATTTTTGAAGCAGCCGGACTTAATAATTAGTTCCTAGTGGCATTCGTCAATGCGGATGAGTCCCATAATATATCTAGAGGTTTTCCCTCTCATTATTACACATAACACAATAGTTATTATTAATCTATGCGTGACTGAAGTCATGCGACAGGTGGCTAAGCATAGCTTCTTCTTCCAAGTAACCTAAGCTTAGGCCAAAAAAATAATGTTGTGTTTCCGGTAACCCGACCGACCCTCTTTCATTGCCGCGACTCAAATAATTTTGTGAAATTTTTTATTTAAAAAAATTATTTAAATTTTGATTTTTGATTTTTTAGATTTAAAAAAATAATTGTATTGACATGACATAATGCTGTGACATTGCCTTCCGTATAGAGTTGGATCTTAGGCAAAAAAATGTTGTATTTCCGGTAACCCGACCGACTCACTTTTATTGCCGCGACTCGGAAAATTTTGTGGAAATGTTTTTATTTACAGTGACATTGCCTTCCGTATATCTATGAGATGTACAATTGGGACATCATAATTATAGCATTCACTATGCCAGTCTTAGGTGCAGACAGTCGGGAAATAGGCAGTTTATACTTGCTTAGAACACGTTCTTTGTTGCAGCGTGTACCTTTATGCAAAAAGAGTAGTGGGGTATAATATTTCGGATAGTCACTGTATAAAAATATTTTACCAAAATAAAAATATTTTTCGACCTACCTACCCAATTTTTTAGAGCTCTGTTACCGGAAACACAACATTATATTTTTGGCCTTACGTATGTATAACATTGTATACAATTATACTATACATACATAGCATACGAAACAACTTTTCAAGTATTTGTGTAGACTACCTATTATCCTGAACGTTTTCAAAACAGTTTGGCTCTATATATACCAATGAACTTGAGGGAAGCTCCACGATAATCGCTTGCAAGACTGCATGCCTCTTTTGTTTTACGATACGTGTCTGTTTGTCTAACTGACCTTCCGTATTGTTCTCTGTCTGTTTAAATTTCCATCCATCTGTGTGCCTTTGTCTCTTTCGGTTCGTCTGTAAGTCTGACTATGTTTCTGATCATAATAGTATGCCTTTCTGACAAATGGAGTTGTTTAAAAATGCCTGTCTGTCTGTCTGCATGTCTGTCTGTTTGTGTTCATGTGTTAGTATGTCTGTGTATAATTGCCCGACTCTCTGTCCAATGATGACGATGAAGATGATTTAGAAAACGTTTGAAAAATGACGATGCTGTTAGCGATGGTTCAGCTGCTGCTATTAATGCTGAACAATGACAAGAACAGTGATGCTGGCAAGAACGACGACGAGGAAAAGGAGGAGGAGGAGAAGAAGGAGGAGGAGAAGGAGGAGGAGGAGGAGGAGGAGAAGAAAGCGAAGAGGAGAAGGAGAAGGAGAAGGAGGATGAGAAGGAGGAGGAGGAGAAGGAGGAGGAGGAGTAGAAGGAGGAGGAGAAGGAGAAGGAGAAGGAGGAGGAGGAGTAGAAGGAGGAGGAGAAGGAGAAGGAGAAGGAGGAGTAGAAGGAGGAGGAGAAGGAGAAGGAGAAGGAGAAGGAGAAGGAGGAGGAGGAGAAGGAGAAGGAGAAGGAGGAGAAGGAGAAGGAGGAGGAGGAGGAGGAGAAGGAGGAGGCGGAGAAGGAGGAGGAGAAGGAGGAGAAGGGAAATGCGGGAGATGAAGGAGGAGAGAACATCACTGTAAGACGTTGCTATACATATTATGGGTGCAATGAAAATTGTGTATGCTTATGCATACAATGTTTTTGTATTTATTGCCTTTATTGTCCATAGTTGGTCAGAGTGTAGAGCAATTCTGGTGTGGTGCTACTAACAATGTTTATCAAGATAGTGATCGTAAACTCGGAATTTCTAAAGCGCGACTCGAAAGCCAAGCTCGGGGCACCAGCTTATTCACGAGTGCTGCGTTGAGTTAGAATGGTTGTCCGTGATGATGACTATGAAGATCATGCTGATAATGATGATGATGTGGATGGCAATGAAATGATAATGATGATGCCGAAATATTACGGGACAGTATATGAACATCGCCTTGACATCTGCATCGATAGAAACTGACATCTGTGAGAGAGACTGCATCCGCTAAGGCGTCTAAATGCTTCTTAAAAGATAGCTTCAGCATCTATCATCTCTATCGTACAGCTTCCCAATGATATCGCAATATTGACCATCTATCTCCCACTGAGTTGCTGACTATTGCAAATGTCTTGTTTTTTTATGTGTGTGCCTTTCTTCTCCGCATTTTTATTCGTCTGGAAATTGGACTGATTGATAGATTGTTCCTATCGCTGTGCTTATTGTTCTGTCAGCCCTGAACCTTGGTCTTATTTGATGGTCATGCAATAAACCTGTTTATCTCTGTTACAATGAACCATTCATCTTCTTCTCTGGCTATTAACCCGTCACGAAAGGTTGTCCAATGGATAGAGCGTTCATAAATAGCCGCTTCAACTAGTTCAGGAATCTTCCTATTAAGAATCCTCAGCCTTAATATGGTTGAAAAAAGCTCCGTCATAAAAGCAGGAATAGGCCTATTATTCCGGACTTTTTACAGGCGTTTGATGAAAGTTTTGCTGTCTTTTTTCTGTAGCCTACCTATTACCGTAGAAAACCCTCTTTTACGGCCATAATTCTCTTGAACCACATTCTACTAAGACCATCCTCAGATTAATTGATTGATTGATTAATTAATTAATTAATTCGTTCGTTCATTCGTTCATTCATTCATTCATTCATTCACTCATTCGTTCAATCTTTCGATCCCTCGTTCGTTCATTCATTCATTAATTCTTTGCAAAGATTTCTATTGCACCCCATCCAAGCTACTACACAGGAAAGAGGACAGTTTTAAGATTGCAATTGATGGTGTCACAGGGAACCCTTAGAGATAGGCGTGTCACGATCGAGTGGTCCATTGGCATTGCTCTCCTCACTGCGGCGAAGAGACACGTATGCTATAAAGGTGCTCGCCGCTGGGTTCACGTCTTAGGTGAAAATTGATACAAATGACGCTCAAGTGTTTTGAGGATTTACCGAACGACGTGATATCTTTTCTAATACTGGAGACTGGGGCGAGATAGATCACAGTCATAAGCATTGCTTTAGAAAAACTCGGATTTCTTTTCATTTCACAACCGAATTGTTGTTTTCGTCACAATAGATTGACTTTAAAGTAATTACTATTGTTAGATTAATAATATTATCGTTTTAGTCACCAATTACAATTAGTTACTAATTATAATTACTTAGGCTACTAATTACAATTAGTTACTAATAGCAATTAGTTGCTAATTACAATTAGTTACTAGTTACAATTAACTGCCAATTACAATTATTAGATACTAATTACAATTAGTTGCTAATTACAATTATTTACTAATTGCAATTAGTTACTAATTACAATATTTAAGCTTACTAATTGCAATCAGTTACTGATTGCAATCAGTTACTAATAATATTGCAATTAGTTACTAATTGCAATTAGTTACTAATAATATTGCAGTTAGTTACTAACTGCAATTAGTCACTAACTGCAATTAGTTACTAACTGCAATTAGTTACTAACTGCAATTAGTTACTAACTGCAATTAGTTACTAACTGCAATTAGTTACTAACTGCAATTAGTTACTAACTGCAATTAGTTACTAACTGCAATTAGTTACTAACTGCAATTAGTTACTAACTGCAATTAGTTACTAACTGCAATTAGTTTCTAACTGCAATTAGTTACTAACTGCAATTAGTTACTAACTGCAATTAGTTACTAACTGCAATTAGTTACTAATTGCAACTAGTTACTAATTATTGCAATGACCGTTGGACAGTAGGTCAATAATAATACTGTTGATGTTCGCAGAGCGTGATATTCCATCTGGAGCAGCATCCAAACTACACGTGGTACCATCAGTGCGTTACGTTCAACTTCTTTCCCAGCCACGACCATGAGCTTGCGTACAATCTCTTCAACTTCACCGCTGTCTATCTCGTGCCTTTGGTCGTCATCATCGTCTCCTACGCTCTCATCCTACGCGTCATGTCGAAGAAGGCCAGAGAGAACAGAGGTCAGCCAAACTAAACACGGATGATTATTTAGGCATGTATTATAGATGCGATCTCTTATCATAGTTACACAAGTTGTATCTCTTCGGTTTATGGTCTGGTCAATGGTCTGGTCGTCTGGGTATTGGCGCGATTAAGACTTGATTGATGCCTTCGGAATTAGACGTTGCTTATAAAAATGTATTAGGCCTATTATTCTAATGCTGCTGCTGATGATGATGACGATAAAAATAGGAAAGCAGCGATGATGATGATGTTGGTAACGGCAACAATGATGAAGCTAGTGATGGTGATGATGATGATGATGATGATGATGATGATGACGACGACGACGATGATGATGATGATGACGACGACGACGATGATGATGATGATGAAGGTGATGATGACGATGATGACGATGACAATGACAATGATGACGACGACGTCGATGATGTAGTGATGATGATGAAAACCGTTCATACTGTTGCTGTTGTCGTAGAGACTCAGCATATAGCGATATAGCGATGATGGCGATGTAGCGATAATGATGATGTTGGTAACGGCAACAATGATGAAGCTAGTGATGGTGATGATGATGATGATGATGATGATGATGATGATGATGATGATGATGATGATGATGACGACGACGACGATGATGATGATGATGACGACGACGACGATGATGATGATGATGAAGGTGATGATGACGATGATGACGATGACAATGACAATGATGACGACGACGTCGATGATGTAGTGATGATGATGAAAACCGTTCATACTGTTGCTGTTGTCGTAGAGACTCAGCATTCGTTGATTCTGTCATCAAAGCGAAACCCTCGCAAGGGCGGAAGTAGCTTCAGTCTGCGCGCGTCTAACATCGGAATCATTCAACAGGCGAAGACGCGAACGCTGAAAATGACAATCGTCATTGGTAAGAAATATTAAAATGGTCGTGCAAGTTGTAACAGCTGGAATGAGAATTGTTTGTTTTTGTTTGTATGTGCACTTGTTATAGCACCCCTTCAAGCACTCTACTCAGAGAGAATTAGGTGGAAGAAGGGAAAAGCTTTGGAAGTTAATTGAAACGAAGGTTTATAATAATTATTCATAAGTATAAGCCTATATTATTTTATGATCGGAGTTTAGAAAACAAAATAGAGATCTTTGTTTTAGTTTCGAACTGACACAAGACAGGATGATTCAAATTCAAACGGATGATTGGATGATCACAAGCTATTAGATGAGTCGAATTTAACTGTATGGCAGCCTTGCAAGGCGTTATCATAGCCTACTATTCAGTTTACCAACGTCGTCTGCCGAATGGAAGGTTGAGGTTTTGCGATGGTAGTGGGATCCGTTCGCTCATTGCGCCAGATTGTTTACTATTAGACCTACCATAAGCCCTCCATCCACTACATTATTCCATGTGAGAATTATTAAATAAAACGAAAGCATCGGACGTGAAATGAAAGGAATGGGAAAATGGAAAGGAGCTGAAATGAAAATGTGAGGTGGAAGAAAAGAGAAATGCATTGTGGAAGGAGCGAATGGAAGAGAAAAAGAAAGAAAAGGGGAGAGGACTAAAAGAAGGAAAGAGGTAAAAATTTGGCCTATCAGTAGTAGGTTTTGTATTGCATTGCATTGTCTTGTATCAGTAACAGAATATTGTATTTTATTAGTAATAGATTTTGTATTGTATTGTATTGTATGTAAGCAATATATGAATTTGTTTATTGCGCACAAAAGTCAAACGGTAGCCTACAAACGTGAGCCAATAGATACAGAGCAATAGGAGTCAGGAAAAGCTAATAGCTTATACAACCCTGACCCCTCTTCCTTGACTATTTATCATGCATGCTACATGTATTACTAATACTTAACTAGAACATAACTGATGAAAGTAATATTGATAAAAATAATAAGCAATAATAATAAGAATAGAAATAATAATAACACCATCAAAACATTAGTGCAGCAGTATATAAAGAATAATATCATACAGATTGAGTACCATCAAAATATTAGTGCAGCAGTATATAAAGAATAATATCATACAGATTGAGTACCATCAAAATATTAGTGCAGCAGTATATAAAGAATAATATCATACAGATTGAGTACCATCAAAATATTAGTGCAGCAGTATATAAAGAATAATATCATACAGATTGAGTACCATCAAAATATTAGTGCAGCAGTATATAAAGAATAATATCATACAGATTGACTACCATCAAAATATTAGTGCAGCAGTATATAAAGAATAATATCATACAGATTGAGTACCATCAAAATATTAGTGCAGCAGTATATAAAGAATAATATCATACAGATTGAGTACCATCAAAATATTAGTGCAGCAGTAAATGAGAAATAATATCATACAGATCGAGTGCCTATAGTTGTTGCGGGTGGAGAGATGCAGTTATAAAGACCAAAAATTAATAGAAAGATGCAGGCAAAAAAATACCAATTTTTTTTATATTGTATTGCATTTTCATGAGAATTTATTAAGCGCCTCTCTTGTGATTATTCATAAGCGCTCTCTGCCTCATGAGCATTTCGTGGAAATAGAATTTATTTGCTCCAGACACGTGCAAGTCTTATGATTTGAATAGATTATAATAGGTTGGCATTAAATATCTGGAAAGATGAAGCCAGACAACGTCATCTTAAGCTGATGGTGTCCATTCGTGGAAAACTGCGGTGTATAAATAGGTGGAAAAATTTCAAAAAATGGTTCTATATCTTGTCCACTGCTCCGGTTGACACATGTCACGTGTCACGTACAGGAAGTAAGTCAACGTCTTGACATTGATTACTCTGGCTTCGAAAGACATTGCCTCTCCGAACAAATGGGCCGCCATGACAGCCGCCATGACAGTCTCTCGTAAGGTCGTTGCCTCGTTCTCTAAAGGTCGGTTCTTCTTGCGGTGGATTAGAATAAAAGGAGAGGCAAAGCTAACGGACCTAAAACTCGAAAGTAATTTCGTCTCATTTTGAACTCGATTTCTCATCAGTCATTCCGTAAAGAGAAACATTGAAGGGAGAGTGAGTGAGGTGAATGGATTACTGAATGGAAAATGTCTGAAAACTGTTGGCAGACCGAGTCTCGAGTCTGAGCAATTAGACTTTAGTTAATAGTCATGACAATGACGAACAGGTGATCATGGTAACTCGCTGTGAGTTTAATCAATCATAGAGAATGACAGCGGACATAAGAATTGCGAGTAAATTGTCGACTTAGGGTCTGCATCGAATGAGGTATGCGACAAATAAGTCACCGGTTCTATGGCAGCAGATTTTTACTTGCACTTTTTTTAGACTCGTGCGCGGGTCTGCCTGCAGTTTTTGAGTGGTATTTTACGAATTTTCAACATGGCCCAGCGTTGATTGATGACCTGATTGATTGGTTGATTGATTGGTTGATTTTTTTATTCATAAGTCTCAAATTCCCAAGACAAAGATACCATTTCATCCGCCAAAATAGTTGATCTCTTTTGTCATCAGTCTTCCTGGTCGGAGTAATGGCAGCTGGCTTGTTGAAACCAAATGGAGGGGTCACGTCCCATGCACTTTTTAAATGGGTGGGGCATGGCCGGATTATCCCACCTCTGGATCCGCCCCTGCAGTGCAATAGGGCATTTGCCAATAATTAATGCCCTTTGCACCGCGTAGGGTACGATCTATTCGCCTGAAATTCTCGTCTTCTCTGTAATCGCTTCTTCTGAATTCTTTGCCGACCATCGTTCTATCTTCAGTTGGTCAATCGGACGTCTCTCCATTGCCTCGTCCATTCCGTCGTCCATTCCCTGGTCATCTCTTGTGGTCACCGGTCGCCAATCATTGGCCAGTTGACGCAGCTGCTCCATTCGCATATCATTAGCATAAATTTGGTTACTAATGAGAATACGCTTCGAGACTGTGTTCGACACACAGGCACAGAGGACAGAGGCAGTGGAATTTTCAGGCAGACGCAGACAGTGAGATAGCATGGCATGCAGTCATACAGACTGAAAAAGAAAGAATAATGTGTAATAGGCTTCGCACTTGAAAGAGACAGACAGACAAACAGACAGACAGATACTTTTCCTGAGCCTATGGGGTGTTATAACCCCCAAGACCCCCTTGGCTCTCGTACGCTACTGCTGTCATGCGCTATTTAGGCCTATTGATTTAAATATTATTATTTCATTTAGCTGATTAATTTTGATTTAGCCTATAATAATGCTTTACTTTGTAGTTGTACTCATTTAATTTGTTTAAATCTTCAGGTAGAAATTAACCGCAGTATGTATTATTAGCACGAGTATTTTATTTACTCTATTTCATTTATTTATTTAAAGCATTTTTACGCAATCAAGGTCACTATTATAAATCCGAATCTATATCCATGCAGGATGCAAGCCTTATTTTTGGCTAGAGGCCAAGACGGACTCGTGCGATAGCTAGGGCAACGTAAGGATTCTTGACAAGAGTGACTTTCATTATGGTAACGAGTTCACCTTTTGGCGATTTGTAATGGACGAGGATCGTAGGATAAGAAATGCACACGTGATCTGCAATTGTTTTCAATCTAAGTTGTAACAAAAGAAATCCACGCATCAAGAGAAGGCATCGTTCTTCAGGACGATTATGCTTACAGGCATGGTCGGAATAATTAGAATAGTTATAGAAGACAATGACGTCGACCCAGTTATAGATCGTCAACATAATAATAGAAGCAGACGACTCCTATGATATATTTTGTATATAGATGATTGCACAAACATAAACCAAGCAAGAGGCAACCAGACAGAAGCAAACACAATGGTAGATAGACTGTGTTTGAGTATGAGGCATAAAACTGGTTGTTTGAAGAGTCAACCTACATGTAGCCTACTCTTTTATTGAACAGCCCTTCTGACTTGACACAGCGCTCGTGAATAAGCTGGTGCCCTGCGTTTGGCATTCGAGCGGCGCTCTATAAATTTGTAGATTACGATTTGTTTTCTCTCTTGTAGTTTCCGTTTTCATCGTTTGCTGGACGCCATACTTCGTCATTTCCATTTGGTACTGGTTCGATAAGTAAGTATATAGATCGGTGAGTAAGTATATCTGGTTCGATAAGTATACAGATCGATGGTGATGTTTCAAAGAAATTTGGTAGTTTGATGTAGGCTAAACGAAATTCAGTAATGCGCTTTTGGTTGCATGCAATGTGCTCCCGAATAGTTTGGACTAATGCGAAGTTTAGTGATAATTGCAAACCTAGGTCTTGAGTTATTTACTTCGCAAAAGAGCTTAGAGAGGATATCGATGAACACACACGCAAGTACCTGTGTGTGTGTGTGTGTGTGTGTGTGTGTGTGTGTGTGTGTGTGTGTGTGTGTGTGTGTGTGTGAGGACTGTATTGCAATGGATTTGTCAGCGCCTATTACATGTAAGCCCCGCAACACCATGGACCAATAATTGCAATCCTTAATAATAATATATTGAGATCAGAGATAGACCTATAGCAACCGTAGGTCGATGTTGCTCGATCTGGATTTGACCAGTCATTGCATTGCTTCTGAGCTCCTTCCTTCTTTTCTAGGCCTACTGTTCACATTTTCGTGTTTCACATGAGTCGCTCGTTACTTAGGCAAGTTAGGCCATGAATTTTCGTCACTATAACAAGTCACTATTGCCTAACATTTCTGTGACATTATAATGTTCTACCTTTGACCTGACCTTCATCTCATTCCCTCCCCTCTCCCGGTGTGGGGTGGGTTGGGGGTGGGGGATGGAGACCGTTCTTTCTTCATCGTGATCTTGTTTTCTCCGGTCGAATCCACGCCCTATGAGAAGATCAGTTCTCTCAAAGGGGCGCTATATAAAGTACACTTAGAACGACATCCACAGATTAGATATCACGTTGTTATCTACGGTTGTGATAATGCAGAGTTGTAGGCTACTTCGCAGAACTCCCTCAAGTCCCGGCTGGCTTTTGGTCGTAGTAATGGATCGGTTGTTATGATCGACTGGGAGCAGCAGCAGCTGTTGCAAGAAGCGATAATATATTATATATTAATAATAATATATTATATTATCGCTTCTTGCAACAGCTGCTGCTGCTCCCAGTCGATCATAACAACCGATCCATTACTACGACCAAAAGCCAGCCGGGACTTGAGGGAGTTCTGCGAAGTAGCCTACTCTCACCACCAGAATATTATTCTGGTGGTGAGAGTGCAAACTGTTGACCAAGACGACGGGGGTCGAACTCCCGCCGTGATGAAGCGATGTTTCATGATTCCCAGTCATTAGCTCCCCCTAGCGAACGCAACCATCAAACGACTTCGCTGACCGAACTCTATCGATGGGAAGGTCAACGTACGGTGTTAGAATGGAGACCAGGAAAACGAAGCAGCCAGCAGCGCTCGTGAATAAGCTGGTGCCCTGCGCTTGGCCTTCGAGTGGCGCGTTAGAAACTTGGAGATTAGGCCTACGAGTACGATTTTATGGCCAGAGGCCAGAGGCTGTCTCCTCGTGTTTTATCGTGCAATATCCTTTCTATTGTGCGATAAGCTTTCTTTCCACAGAATTGGGCTAAGTCTTAAGGAATGTTTTAGAACTGCACAACCCCCTAGAGCTCTTTCCCTTCCCATCCTCCATGATAAATTACGGACAATCGGACGACAATGACCTCTTTTACTATTTTTAAGTGCACAGAAGTGTTCCTACAACTGCATGCACACTTCTATATAGAAATGCACATTTTGTGTAGAACTCCACGTAAAAAAGTCCTGCCACAGAAGCTTTAACTAATTGTGCATTATGATCACACGTAGGCTATCGAGTAAGTACAGAATTGTTGCGCTGGTTTGGCCTTGTTTATTTGGCTATGCTTCGGCCTATATCCATCTGTGTTAGCTATTCGGTCCAGTATCAGTTGTGCAAGCCCGGAGAACCCGTTGCTTTGCCTTTAACTGGGAACATTTTTGTTGTTTCTCGTGTTGGAACTTGGATCCTCAACCTCCCAGCGTAGTGCTTTCTCAGTTCTATTTGTCTGGAATAATTTCCGTGAGATGCGCTCGAGCGTTACCTACGGTTGATGCTTCAGTGCTTTACAGCCTCTTGGAGATTCACTTGTATCACCGTGGTTGAACTGGGAGCGACTCTGAGTGGGCTTCGTGAAGGGGCGCTATATAAATGCTGCGCTCAATGAACGAACGAACGAATGAATGAATGAATGAGTGAACAAATTAAGCTAAATTATTACACAATGTCTTATCTTGGCTGGTTAATTTGCTAAGCTTCTCTACACGTTGTATGGAGGAATTGGGTTGGTTATAGGCATCCGTGACAGACGTACTGTGTGAGTTAAGCCCGTTTAATTTTAATGAAGTGGAATGTGGCTAACCTGTTAACCGTCTTCGATTGTGTGTTTCAGTCACTCGGCATCTCAGATAAACAACAAGGTCCAGAAGGGATTGTTTATATTCGCCGTTTCCAATTCCTGCGTCGACCCCATTGTTTATGGTAAGTTAGCAACAACAATTAAACCCTCTCCCATCATTTCAGTTTGAAATAAATTATTATTGGAACTCAAGTTTCTAGGATTGGTTTATCCAACACAATAACGCTACACGTGTAGGACTAGGCCTACTCTTCTGCAGGATCTGTTTCATTTGACAGTCTTGGGTATTGGTTTGACTTTTGAGTATAGGCCTACTGACCTGACTTTTGGGTATTGACTTAACTTTTGGTTATGCCTACTGACTTGACTTTTGAGTACTGACCCGACTTTTAAGTACTGACTACTGGCTTGACTTTTAGGTACTGACTTGACTCTTGGGTACTGATCGGACTTTTGGGTGGGCCTAGTCCCTTTAGTCTGATTTTGGGTACTGACCTGACTTTTGGGTACTAATTTGACTTTTGGGTAACGACGTGACATTTGGGTACTGGCCTAACTTTTGGTACTGCCCGGGCATTATTAAAGGTCTTATTTGAACATGTTATGTACAAGTACGTGTTAGTAAATTGAAATTAAATTATTAAATTGACCGGTGTTCAATTATAGTTCGTGTCTGTTGAAGGAATGTTCTCGACCGTCTTTCGTCGCTCAATGAACAAACGGTGGCAGCGCTTTCGAAGTCTCGTCGCATCCATATCGAAGCTGAACGACCTCTGTCTGCCGAGGGGCACTGAGGGACAGGGAATCTCAATGACGGTCGTAGCCAGACCAGGTCTCGGTGTCAAAGTACCCTGCCACGATGTACCACTAACATCGAAGAAACGCATTGACGCCCTCTAGTCCAACAGCAGAAGAAAGAGACTGAAAAATATTGTTTAGAACTTTGTTGATGAACGCGCGCTATAAAAAAAGAGTTGCGGAGGAGCCAAGGCAGCTCCTCGTTAGAGCGTTTATTGCTGCGTTGACTGCTCAGGCATATCATCAGAGAATATTGGTCACGCATCATTTCACGAGGTTTACCATTCCCACGTGATTGTTCAACTTTCTTTGTTATTTATTCTGTACATGACTTTGTCCACTCCATGGTGTGTATCGCTCGACATGGTCCCATTGGGTGATGAGTTGAATAAAATCATAATTGTAGGCCT
Source organism: Lumbricus terrestris (assembly GCA_949752735.1). NCBI lineage: Eukaryota > Metazoa > Annelida > Clitellata > Crassiclitellata > Lumbricidae > Lumbricus > Lumbricus terrestris. The sequence goes on from OX457036.1 coordinate 92,143,738, forward strand.
ATACACAAATAATAATTATTTGTATTTTATTATATTATATATAGGTATACATTTAATTGTATTATTATCATTATATTACTATTATCGTTATTCTATTATTATTATCGTTATTATTATTATTTTATTAGTTTTATTTTTATTGTTGTTTAAAACTAGTCCAGAATTGTCAGGCCTCGTCTTCAGGGTTTGAAGACAAAGTTCCTTTATTATTACTATTTTATTCTTATTAGTCTTCTTAATATTATTATTAATATAGGTTGTACCAGAACTTTCATTATATCAATTCATTTCTAAAAAATGCTTTCTCATAAAGCATTAAAACAGTTTAATTAGACTCTTTGAGTGCAGGTTAGGCCTACATTATTATTTGACATCATAATTATGGCCGCCAGAGTTGTTGATTTCACGCTCCCTTACCTAGGTTTAGGACTGGCACCAAAGGAAACAAATTTACAAAGTTACTCAGGCAGAGAGGTTATCGATCTGAGAAGCACATGTGGTATATGTACACTGTACAGTGTAGGCCTAACTTCATTTCTGAACAACTGTAGGCCTATACGTGGCTTGCTTGTTACATGTTTAACGACACTCCCATATCAAAGGTGATTAGTGTCGCCCTGCTCCTTTATCCAGGCTTGGGACTGGCACTAGCAGAAAACAACCAGTGGCGGAGTTTGATTAGAGCGCATCGAACTGTCGCTTTTATATTACGAGAGCAAAGTCTTTAAAGGTGTAATTAGAGAACAACCAGTGGCGGAGTTTGCCTATAGATAGGCCTACGTGGCCCATCACATCATTAATCATCGCTGATTGGTGCTCTTTAGCGTGCCTACTTAATTAGGACGCTCATTCGAAGCGGTATTTTTAAATTTACTAGGTTAATCATTGGACTCTAATCAACTTTACTGTTAAAAGATTTGATGTGACTGTCTAATGTGTGTTTTAGAACCCATACGTAATAGCGACTGAAGTAAAACTAACTCCAGATTAATACGTCTTTTAGGCCTACTCTTGTTTTACTGCAATTAAACAAAAGACTGATTCAGATACTTGAATTTACTTTATTGTTGTAAGCTTATAGGTGTGTTCATTGCCAGTGTGCATGTAGGTCTACATGTACATCTATGTGTGCATGAATTCTTTTAGGAGTTCCTTTGAGCTAATAAGCTCCGTTCAGCTTAAGTAAAGAATAGAACTACCGGCATATACATGTATCTATTGGTGGTAATTTCGTAGGGTTAGGGTGGAGAATCGGTCGAATAAAAGTAAAATGTAACCGAAATGTATTAACACTAACAGATGTACCAGAAAATTACAATGGCCTATGTTATCTGATTATATACTAAAATCAATAATTCTATTTAATTGAACAACATTTGGTATAGGCCTAGCAACACAACTGGTAACCTCACTACTATTCATTAGAATGCACCAAGCGGCGAGGGAGTCAAAGTCCATTCGTTTGTTAACGAAAATCTTTTGTTCAATAGGAACTCTAGAGCTGGTCCGTCGTTTAATTGTCAAACATCATACGCTCAAAGTTGAGAGATGTAATTTAAAAAATATATGCCTCTCAATAGGCCTAGGGTCTAGACATTGTCTTTACTAAAGTTTGAAAGATCACAAGAAAATGACAGTTTAATCCAATAATCTGTTGATTGAGGCAGTGATTATATGAAAATGACAGCATGTGAAAGTTACAGCGAATGAACCATGGAGTTGCGATTGAGTGAGCATGATTGATATTGTGTTCTATTATCGACATGCACTGAGCTTAAGCATGTATAGCACAACAACACAGCACAGCAGGTAATCTATAACTTTAGCATTCTAAATTATCGGCCATTATTGCATCATGCAAAGGTGTTAGTGTTGTCCATTACAGGTTGGATTGATGAAACGAACTTTAGCTAATTAGATGCAAATAATTTTTCTTAAGTAGAAGTTGGAGTGATCAAAAGACTCTTGTCTAAATAGGAGCTGAATTGATCAAAAGATAACTATCACTTGAGTAGAAGTTTGCCTGATAAAAAATGATTTTTGCTCAAACAGAAGCTGGATTGATGAATCAAATTCTTGCCAGAATGGAAGCTGGGTTGATGACAAGGATTCATGCCAAAGCATATGTTGGATTGATGAAAAAATAAAAATGCTGCATCAGACGAATAATTTAGAATGCTAAACCATAGATTACCCACCAAAATATGACGAAATCACGCAAGTTGTAGGCAACCTCTGGATGGATAACATTCGAGCCTGGACTGGAATGACGTTGGAACGAAGAGAGTGGAAGAAGATTATTCATGATGCGGTCAACCCTTGTCACGAGGACGGCTGAGGAAGAAGTATGCAATTTAGTACAAAATGCAAACTCTCATGCGCGAGTCTGACTTATTGCACAAAGTCTCTGGCGATAAGTCGTATGTTAAACGGGGATGAAGTAAGAACAACAGCTACTGGAGTAATCGTGTTGGCATCAACAACATTCTGGCCCTCTGGTGGTCGTATGATGAAGCGTTGCACCAGTCCGGTTAGAGTGAGAAATAATTCTGCACGAGCCAAGACTTCGCCAAGACAAGAGCGCCGACCTAATGAAAAAAGACAAAATAAATAAAACAAAGCATCTTTCATAAACAATCATTATTTTCTGATCAGTCTCAAAGGATAAATGTATTATTATTGGCATAAGTCACTATTACCAAAGTGTCCTCCATTACAGACGGATTATATAAAAACACAGAAGAACTTGGGTTCTAAACTTGATAGCCCTCATAAGGTTCATTCTGCTTACCACTCTCTAAGCAAAATGGATGCCATAGTTATAAAATCGACTCTTGTTAATCTTGTTATCATGTCTAACCAATATATATTCAAGCAATAATACTGCGGTTTACAGCCTGAATTGAATTTAAACAAGCATTATTTTATTAATTACTAACCAAGGGAAAACGCTAAAACGGATTCTCTGCCAATTACTTGATCGTCCTTGTCCAAAAATCTTTCCGGTCGAAAAACATCCGGATCTTTCCATACTTTTGGATCCATGTGAGTCGCATAAAGATTTAATAGAACCTGACAGACATACATAGCACAGAATAATTTTATTAATTATATGTTAAGGTTTTGATTCTAAACTTTGCTGAACTGTTAAAATTTAACATGCGAGAAGTCACGCATCTAGGTTGTCAAACTGCTGGTATGCTGGAATATGTGGTCTATAATTTTTTTGTTATTTCTGCAATTCATGAAGGACAAACATACATATGATGTAAAATTGGCAGCAAAATAAATCACTGAAAAATATATTCATTTTTTTAGAAAGCACTGTCTGTCAGAGGTCAATAAATTTAAAGATACATATATTGCAATAATTGTGTATCTACAACAGAGAAAGACGTTTCCAATTGTCAGCACAACTCCAGATTAAACACATAATTCAGATACCTTTAATGAAATTAATACATTGTGAATGTTAGCCTACATAAAGAAAGGCTCTGTAGAAAATTACTTCAATGGCACAGCATCCATTAAAAAATTAAATTAAGATTTTAGTGATGTCATTGGGACAGATAAATAAAAAGAATGCTAGAAATTGTTTTTGCCATATTAAACAATGAAACTAGATTTAGTGAATACCTAAGAAACCATAGCAATACATGTGCATAACTTTTATGGGATTACCAAAGTTCCAGCCGGTACAAAGTAGTCGCCAACATTGGTGTCACTCAGTGTCATATGAGGAACAGCCAAAGGAACCAACGTTTTCCAGCGCATGATCTCCAAAATTGTTGCTTCAACATAGGGCAGCTTCGGTTGGTCATTGATTGAAGGATGTTTATCTCGCGGAACCATGGCATCAATATCCGCCCTTATACGATTCTGGACCTCTGGATTGTTGGCTAAAGCGATAAATCCCCAAAGAAGAGCATTTGCTGTTGTATCAGTTCCAGCTCCAACTAAATCACGAAGCGTAAAACGAAGTTGTTCTGAATCATAATCTTGACCCACATGCTCGAGATATCTGCGAACAAAGCAATCGTCTGCACCGTCCACGAGACTTTTTTCAGTTTCGATACAAAGAATCTTTTGGATCATCGACTGACTTTCGACATGTTGACACAATTTCTTTCGGTGAAATGGAAGAAATCTAAGTATAGGAGCAACGTCTAAATCAACATCAAAACTATCAAAGGCCCGTTTAATTTGACATGCGAGTTCAGTCATTCTAAGGTTGTAATCATGTCTACGTCCGAAAATGATGTTCATGATTATATTTGTTGTCGAGAGATAAACGAGTTCTCTGGGATTAAATGGTTCTCCATTTTGTTTCAGTACATAATCTGTGATGAATTCCACTTCCGTTATGATTCTTGATTCCATCGTGCTTTTATCTCCGAATCCCAATTGCTTTAAAATGGAGAGTGAGAGTTGGTGATACTTCTTCCATTCTCGAGTAGTGTTCATTGCATTCAAACCTATCACCATGCCATAGATAACAGTAAACTTAATTTTAACTAATTTAACTATAGCTATCCAATCTAAATGAATTCATGCTAAAATTGGAAGAAGATGGCAACAATTTATTTTGATAATCATACATTTCAGCACTTAGTGAGACATTGATTTTATGTAATTAATCTGCTGATAAAGGTAACAATCAGTAATACTAAATAAGGATTAAAAGGCAATGTTTGTGGTGAAATCTGTTAAATAATCGAAGAAATATATTTTAATCACTTACTGGTTTTTACTGTCTACTGAGATAGGTCTGGATCAACATTTTAAAACATTGCTAGAAAATGTTAAGCATTGTCTATTAAATTTACGCATAATATGCCAACAGTGACAAAAGGGAAATAATAAAGGTGCACACCATTCTGATAATGTGGTTGTCTATTAATACAAGTAATATTTATTAAACCAGCTGAGTGGCATTTAACAGGACAAAACACATTCAAGTACCTGATAGCACACTGTTGCACAATAAGTTAGAAAGTTAATTTATAAGTGCATGCAATTTTCGTTTGTTCTCAAATCTTTTATAGAGCTTCATTAATGAGGAGAACCAGGGGATAAAAATGTTACAACAACTTAAAGATTTAAGTATTTTTGACAGATGATCTTCAAATATGCTTTTAAATTGGTACAAGCTTATAAGACTTGTGATCTCCAGTGGCCATGAGTTCCAAAACACTGGACCGTACATTTTGAGGTTGAGTTGTCCAATCCTAGTGGGTTCACTACTTCAATGGCTCTTTTCAAGGAAGCGCATTTGATGTTAAAAAAATTGAAGCACGCATTTTAAATACAACTTCTTGCAAAAACTACTTGTTTTTGAAGAACAGTATCTGGAAATTATTATGTCCTCGTATAGCTGAAGTTTGTGAGATTTATTCTTTCAGAGGTAAATCATATCAATGACTTAAGAAATGTTATAGATGCGCTGACCTTTACTATTCGGATTGACAATACTTTCGGTGTAGAGCGGTCGTCTTCCAGAGAATGCAGAAGAATGGTTAACTAGTGCATCTTCGATAACATCCTTGTTATTCAGAATTAAGACCAACCTGAAAACGTACACAAACAAGTGCTTTTGAAAGTCAAAAGCATTTCAAAATACCTAAAGCATTATCAATATTACATTTGTTTAACAAAACTTGACATATCATTGCAAGCAATTGTCTAGCAATATAGACACATCATTGCAAACATTACATTTGTGACAAGGCATAAGACTGGAAATATATCTCTAACACTTCTTTCCTCTTGCCTGTGAAAGTTTTGTACCCCAAAAGTATAAAATATTGCAGGCAATTAGCACGTTACATACGATCATAATGCGATTTATAGCCATTCACATTGTTCCCCATGCCCAAAGTTCTGAAGAAATTTCTCCCACTGCATCTCAGCTACAAATATGATTCATTATCTCAACGCCTGATAAAGCAAGTTGTCCAGGTTCTTATTCCAACCAGCTATGTACAATTGTACATGATTAGTCTGACAAATATGGTAATTATATCCTTGACTCTTTTCCACACAACATAAGATTTTAAATATGCAATGTATTAAAAACTGAGTCACATAGATTAACTGTTAAAGGCCTTATTATTTAGCATGTATTGCATATGCCCCTGCCTAAGCAGAGACTAAGGATACACAGTGCAAGATTAGAGCACAAAAATGACGCTATAAAACTGCAACTAATGGTTGATTGGAATTTAAAACAAAGTTTGTCTTCAAGCCTCTGAGGTAGAATCATACTTGAGGTTAAATTTAGCAATTGGCTTAGTATCAATGCAGGACAACAGTGGAATGAGTTGCTTGTTACTCACTCGCTACCAGATCTGAATGTAAAGATGGGTCCAAGCTGATTAACTTTTCTCATGAAAAAGTCCGGCAGATTTTTGAAGCCCTGTAGGAATGGTAAAGTTCCGACAATTGGTAGAGATGGAAGAGAAGGAGGATAACGATGTTTGGCTTTCCACAGACCATTCCACCATCGAAGAAAAAAGCATGAGGACAACCATATCCCCACAAAGACAAGTAATTCCATCACAAACATTTTACCTTTCTCTAAAAGTAAAAAGATACATAATCTGAAACTAGAACAATAAATTTTATCATTCTAACATTTTAATTTTATTTTGAACAGTCTCTACATGTTCCATTCGAGCTTACTTTTTACATTTTACTTTTTTTTAGTTTGAGATAGCTTGTTTTTATTTGCAGAACAGTGTTTCATAATACTGAGGTTAGATTGATCAATTAGCTTAGTTTCAATGTACGACAACAGTGGAAATTTAAATTTATTATTTTTAATTCACCTGCTTTTTATAAGTTGCTCAAATCCTATTTATTTTTTAGCCGTGTCTGGGCTGGGAGCGCCTCTGAGCAGGTTTCTTTGAAGAGGCGCTATATAAATTATCGAAATGAATGAATGAATGAATGAATGAATATACTTCATAAAATGTGTCTACCAGTAGTTTAAATAATTACAACATCTCAACACAAATAGTTATTTAGAATGGGCTATCACAACACGAGACCAAATCCAAATGCCATTGCAGTCAATAAGGGCCTACATCAATAACTGTTAATTGATAACGGTTTTGAGACAACATTTGGTATAGCAGTGTGAAAATTTTAAAATGTGTATGTAATACACATTATGTGACCTGAAACTTCCACCTACCGAATGTCCAGCATCTTATGCCTAGGTTAAATTCCCCTGCATTTTTTAAATATCTCAAATCCTATTTTTTAGCTGTGGCTGGGCTGGGAGCGCCTCTGAGTAGGTTTCTTTAAGAGGCGCTATATAAATTCTTGAAATGAATGAATGAATCTGAATGTGAATTTCAAACCAACTTAACGGATGTGATTTTTGAAACAATGCAAACTTAATATTATATGAAAACTTTGGCAATCCTGGGAACGGTAGTCATAAATTCCGAAACATGTATTTTCGTCAGAGAAAGAGCCAACTACAGTTAAGGCTGCATTTACTCACTTATTTTCTTCATTCTTTACTTATTCACTTACTTACGAGCTTCTCGGGCTTTTTACGTCATTGTTTACGTTGTTTTGATGGCATTCCGTTGGGAAATAAATCAACCTGACGTGTCGTAGACTCGTAATAGCGCGGTGTATAGGATGGCCTGGATGGGCGCATAGAAACCACGCTTGAGAAATAGAAGCTGGATGAAGACCTTTTGCAGGTGAAATGGAGGCTGGATTGATGAAAAAAGCAAGTGAAATAGGAGCTGGATGAAGACCTTTTACAGGTGAAATGGAGGCTGGATTGATGAAAAAAGCAAGTGAAATAGGAGCTGGATGAAGACCTTTTACATGTGAAATGGAGGCTGAATTGATGAAAAAACGCAAGAGAATTTGAATCGGGATGAAGGTTCTTCTGCAGGTGAAATAGAAGCTGGATTGACGAAAATAACGCGTGAGAAATAGAAGCTGGATGAAGGTATTTCTAGATCTGAAATAGAAGCTGGATTGATGAAGAAACGCTTAAGAAATGGAGGCTGGATGAAAAACCCACACTTTTTGCCCATCCAATACTCCGCACTATCGATTTATGGATTTTTATAATTTATGACCGCCGTTCCCAGGATTACCAAAACTTTAAAATATCATTATGGCCTGCGGATTTCCAGGCTGAATGTTCAAAATCTAAATGTGAATATTGAGTAACTTGACAGAGGTTATTGACTCGTGTTTCGTCTAATGAATTGATATCTTGCTTTACACTTCTTCTAGAATCTTTTATTCTGGTGTGTGCGAATTAAGCTACGTGAACGTTGAAATTAATATGTGACGCTAAAATCGTACTAAACATAATAGGCGAATAAATTAGGATGCCAAAGCGATATGATTATGAAACGTATCATGAATAGTTGGCATGGGTGTTTACTTCATAATATTCTGACCTCGTCACCTCGCGGTCAACAGCATTAGGTTACAGACTAGGCTATATTTTGGCATTTTAGCATCGCTTGGGAACTTGTATTGAAAACAACCTGTTAGGATCAAAATAATGATTCAATGATTATGTTAAATGATTAAATAAACGAATATTGATTGAGGGTACTTAAAGTGGTAAAACTTCATTTTAGGTGCGTAAATTATTTCTCCATGTAGGCCTATACGCTTTCTTGATAAAATCGGAACTAGATCGTCGAAAATAATTACCGCGGGAGTAACGGAAACCGTGATAAATATTGTTACACATGAAATAGAAGCTGGATCGACGAAAACGTCTTGCTTAACCCTCATCCGAACAAGCTAAAATGCAACTTAATTTGAACAAGGGGGGGTCTGGCCAGACCCCCGTTTTGATGTGGGTTTTTCATAGGAAATAGTAATTTTTATGTGCCAATTTTGTAAGATGATATAAGAGTAACTCAAAACAACAATGTATCAGTCTCTTTATGCGATATAAATAAGTTTTAGGATGAATTTGAAATTAAATGTTTAGTTACATTAATTGTCACGGTTTGTCATACATGTTCATCGTCGCAATAGTAGTCTATGTATAAAATTTTGGAAATCAAACTAAAGAAACCATAATTTATTAATTTTAGTAAAATTAGTACTGAATGCTCTTATGATCAGAGTCAGCAAGACTGTTTTCTAGAAAATATCTATAACAAATAGTGGAATAGGACTAAACTTAAAATGTAAACACGTAAGCTTATCATACATAGTCCGTTAGCTGTTGCTTTCGGGTTTGTATGTCGAATGATGATGTCTTTCATCTCGGCTGTTATACATGTAAAACTGTCAAAACTAACTGGAATATTTTCAATGTATCCGTATTATTTTATTTCATTGTGCAACAGAGCACGTCCTCTTGGCATTGCTTTTGACCGCCAAAAATTATGCGGATCTTTACATGTATTTAGGTCTATCGGCTTCAATAGTATAGACAATTTCGTCATCATATCTTCACTATCAGGTCCAGTCTCATCATTATGTTTATCATCATCTTCAATTTCAACATTGTCTTCATCATAAGAAACATCTGAATGTTTTTCTTCAGACATTGGAATCTCTTCATATTCACATTCTTTATTGCTGTTCTCACTGTCAAAACCGTCATTATTATACAGTCTCCGTCAGTATTATCTTCAGTATCTCCTTATCACTCAATCGATTTGGTCGTTTAGATGTGCTAATTGTAGCTCATTAATATAGGAACAAAGTCATAAAAGCAATCTGAGAAGACATCACTCCTGAAAAAGTTATGCAGCAAATATATGGAGGGGGGTCTGGCCAGACCCCCCCCCCTTGTTCGGATGAGGGTTAAATTGGAGCTAGATGGAGTAAAATGTATTGCCTTAAATTGGAGCTGGATTGAATAAAATATTAAATTGAATATTAAATGGGAGCTGGATTCAAAAAAGCTTCAGAAATGGGGGCGGGAGGGATCAATGTATTTTATATCTTAAATAGAAGCTGGATTAATGTTTGATAGATCTTAAATAGAAGTTGGATGAATGATAAAACGCTTAAGAAATCGAAGCTGGATGAAGGTTTTATATCCATGAATTTGTCTTCCGCAACCGATTCCGTCATGAGGACATGTTTCTTACAGTGTTAACGATAATTTCAGACAACTATCCGGTTTGAAATCGTGAGAAATAATTTACGCACCTAAAATGAAGTTTTACCCTTAAAGTTAGAACACCAAATAAATACCAGACCTATTATTTACTGTTTATCAACATTTAAATCTTTGGCCTACATTCACGTGCGTTTGTTTACAAGTCACAGCCAAAGCTGTCGGCCAGGGATGCCACTTTGATTTTTTTTAAAGTCAGATCCTGCTGAAAAAAGGCTAGAAAAGACTAGATCAAACAATTATGGGAAAATGCATTGAATTTTAGGGCTTCAAATTTCTGACGACCATTTTTTTAGTCATTCGCTCTAAAATCTGAAGTTTTCCTTAAATCTTCCTTTTTTACTACTGTTTCGTACCTTTTTTCGAAAAATTTCTATATTTTAGAAAAGTTTCTGAAAATCCGTGGTCGAAAAATCCTAGATCTCGAAAATAAACTAGAAACCTAGATTTGGCCGAAAATACCTAGATCTAGGTGGAAAAAGCTATGAGTGTCATCCCTGCTGTTGGCTACTGCTTCCATCTCCGCTTTAGAATTCTCAAGATCTTACTACAAAATAACCGTTAGGCTAGGCCAGGGGTTTTCAAACTTTTTTAAGCTGGGGACCCCGTAACATGTCATGGTTAGATGGCGGACCCCTATGGGCCTATGCAATAAATTTGGCCAATCATAATTGTGCGAGGTTTTCTCGATCGTGCAATTCGCAATGCTACTGAATACGATGCACGTCGTAGAGCTTTCTCATTTACTGCGCAGTCATGGTGAAAGCTGTTATTTTTGCCTTTCTGCTTTAAATAGGCCTACAGCTCCTTTTGTCGCTCGAAATATTCCTTTGGCTTATCGGCAACATCTGCATGCATTGTTGTTAAATGGCGCTTTAATTTCGCGGGTTTCGCTGAATCCTGATTAGACAGAGTTTGCACACTCATGACATAACGCAAAGAGGTCAATCAGCATAATGAAATATACTCTGGAAAGTGTGGATCATACCTGGGACTAATATCGATATTAGTCCCAGGGCCTAATTGCGGATTTTTTTCTTTCTCTCACATTTGTCTTTGTCGTCAAAATCTTCTGATTTCTTATCAGTTTTTCTCTTTAGAAATTTATCAATGGTTAAGTATAAGAACGTTGAAAATTTTAATATTATATTTTTAAAAATATAGCAGCAATTCCTTCCAGCTCCAATGGCGTCTCTGTTGGTACGTCACAATTACACTAACGTGCACTAAAATATAGCACCAGAAGGAACTACTGTTACTAGACATCAGCAAGTAATAACCATAGATAGTCAGATGTTTTTATAGCTCAGTTATTTTTTAAAATAATTTTAGATGATAATAAAAACCTTGCATATGTACTATTTTTCACTGTTTTTTGGACCTCCTTTGCGGACCCCTTGGCAACAAGCCACGGACCCCCAGGGGTCCGCGGACCACAGTTTGAAAACCCCTGGGCTAGGCTACACTATTTGCTATATATATTCGTTTAATCAGAAATCAGGTTGACAAGCCGCAACACAGACTGTGTTACACAGTTACAAGGTGAACAGAAAAATAGTTAGGCCTATATATGAAAAATTTAAAAAGAAAATAAAATGTTTGTAGGCTACATTGTTCAAGAGTTGCATTATTTATTAATTTAAACTAATCTCTTATTTTTATCATTTGTTTTAAGCTTTTGTAAAGTACTCTAGGTATGAAATTCTTATCATCTTTAGTTGGCAATTCAAAATTATGAGATCTCAGGCGCAGACCGCAGCGACGCTTTATTACAGGCGGAAACAAACTACGCAGGACATGGAATGGATTGCTGCAGACAGACGCAAGCAGCTTGTCATCAGCTTCGCGAACCATGTCCGAGACGTCTGGCGTATTGTCTGGTAGATAGCCCATTCGCCTGGTTCTTTGTAGAAATTTGTTAAGCCGTGACTTGTCCTCAGCTTTAGTGCTAACCAAAAAGAGAGCTTTGAGATGAATCTATTAAATGCATAGGCGTAGGAGGCGAGGTCGAGAGGGGCAAATGCCCCCAAATTTCGGTCAAATGTGTTTTTCGGACAAAACAGGTATGATGGGCGTGCAAACTTTTTTCCGGCAAACAGGCATGGGTGGATGTTTTGGGGACACAGAGGTAAAACAGCTAGATTTTCTGAAGATTTGTACGAAATGACTAAATCAGTCGGGCAAAGAAAAAGTGAGGCATAATGCCTATGCCTACCACCTCATAGGCCTATCGAGAATTGGGCTAAGCTGAATTGTGAAACCGGTTATGTAGGCTATATTCGTTTAATGAGCAAAAACAGGTTGGCAAACCGCAACCTGGTAGGCCTACACTGAGACAGACAAAAATTACATTGAAATAATAATATTAAGGGTATAGCAATCAGTTGTTGGAGACTAAATTTATCTGGCTGGGCAATCGTAAGCAACTTGCTAAAATTGACTTTGATGCACTTGTGACTGAATTCCCCACTTACACTTTCTCAAATACGGTCCGTGACCTTGGTGTCCTGTTGGACCAAGAGCTCACATTTGCTCCTCACATTCACCGACTTACTCGAGACTGCTACTATCAATTGCGTCAGCTTCGCACAATTGCTCGTTCACTGACATCTAGTGCTGTCACCACTCTGGTCCATTCCTTCATTACTTCCCGTCTTGACTATTGCTTGTCACTCTACTCTGGCCTCCCATCCAATCGAATAATGTGCTTAAACAGAGTCTTACGCTCTGCAGCACGTTTAATTAGACATATCCCTAAATTTGATCATGTGTCCAGCTATATGCTGGAGACATTACACTGGCTTCCTACTCGGCAGCGCATTGAATTTAGGATCGCTGCCCTAGTTAGGCAATGCCAGCTTGGAATCGCCCCACAGTACTTGCAAGAGCTTTGTTGCTCCACTAGTATCCTAGACCACCGCCCCCCTCCGCTCTGCACAGAAGGGATTGCTATTGGTCCCTTTTGCACGAACTGCAACGATGCAGCATAGAGCCTTTTCTGTGATCGGCCCAGTTGTGTGGAATGAGCTTCCACAGGAACTACGTCTACTTGCTGGGGTTATTACTGGAACATTTTTTACTAAACTCAAAACTGTCCTTTTTTGCCGTGCTAGAGTCGGGAGCGCTTCTGAGTAGTCGCCTTGAAGAAGCGCTATATAAATTCTTGAATGAATGAATGAATTGAATGAATGTTGGAATTGAATTGAATCGATAGTCAGACTGCTCTAATCATATGTTTGAAAAGAACTCCAGAGCCTAGGCCGATACAAAGTTCCTGTCATCTTTGCTCGGAAGTTCAAAATTGTGCATACGGCCCTGAGACATGGACGACGGTTGTTCTTGGCGGGAAAAGAGCTCGACGAAGGACATGGAAGTCGTTCCTGACCACTGCATGCAGCAGTCGGTCCTCAGCCAAACCGATTCGCATTGCAACAGTTGCGCAACTGATGGGAAGCGGTAACCCATAGCCTACTCTGCGTTCTTATTAGCGGTCTGTCGATCGAGTCTCTGTCGATCAGGGACTGTAGACTAGTAAGGGCTGTAAGACCCCCCATGGACCGACCCCATGGACCATGCATGCAGGCAGGAGCAGCGTGATCAGTTTCTCTCTAATTTTCATATTCGAGGCGGGTGGGGCTGGGTGGGATTGCAAAACAAAAATTTCCAGGGCAAAGTCGGTACCCCAGCTAGGTTTTTCTTATAATTGTGCATCGTTTGTTACTTGGTCCTAGGCTTAGGCCTACCGCCTACGTCTACCCGATCCAGGGCCGTATTTACTTTGGTGGAGGCCCATGTGCACCGCTGTGGTGGAGGCCCAATGGACATAGGATAATTGTAAAAAAATTATTTTAATGGTGCCGTACGTACCACAGCAATGCCGTCACAAGGGCGCCTCACCTACAACTTGCAGCAGGATAAGCCTTACAAAATATAAAGTTTAGGCTGATCTCCATGACATACGTGTAGGCTGTAGCGGCATAGCCTATGCTGTAAAACTGGTTGCTTAACACTAAATGACCTAAGTGCTGGATCACTCCTGGTTCGGCCAAGTCAGAAGTGGGAGGGGCTATCTTACTTTCAGCAGAACCCGAGTCAAACAACACAACAGCAAAGCGCCTATGACAGCTAACAGAAACTTTAATAAATTAATGCCCTGTGTGACGCTCGAACCCGGGTCGCGTGGATGACACTCAGTTTAACGACCAGCGCTCTCTCAACTGAGCTACAGACACCCAGAATGTTATTTACATATTAATCAAATCTTGTTGAGGTGTACAAAGATGACCTCGATGAATGCTTTGGAGATGAGCTTGTGCAGTTTGTTGACTTTGTGGAAACATTCAAGGGCGAAAAAGAGAATTTCATGAATCGAGAATTTCATGTATCAGCTGATACATGATAAACACGTTCAGAGATCGTTTCCTAATGTGTAGATAGCACTCCGCATGTATCTGGTGCTCATGGTCAGTAACTGTACTGCGGAACGTTCATTCTCCAAAATGAAACTGATTAAGAATAGACTTCGCACATCGATAGGCAATGATAGGTTGTCCCATCTGGCTCTGATGAGCATAGAATCAGACCTTCTGCGTGAAATTAACTTTAATTGATCTGGTGACCAAATTTGCCAAGAAGAAAACACGCAAAGTCTCATTAATTTGACATGACTTCATAACCAAGAGAAACTAATTTCTGACCTTTCAGGCTTTCACGTTTCTTTCAATTGTTTCTTTTCTTAAAATATTTGCGTGAAATTGTATCTGTGGGCAGTGCACAGTACTAAAAAAGTCTGTAATTTTTTTCCCTTGTGTGGTGGAGGCCCCTATGTGGTGGAGGCCCGTGGGCAGGTGCCCCTTGTGCATACCCCTAAATCCGGGCCTGACCCGATCATCTGAGCCCTCTAGTTCAAAAGCGGTTCAACGACAATTTTGCTGTTTTGAGATAATCGACTTTGAAGTTTTGGCCTACTCTATTTGGTCTAGTTCAAATCGGAATGAAAACGTTTGGGAATGAAAGATTGATATTATTAACTGTAATGGTGCATATAATCGGCATGGATAATGCCGGTAGTAAATATTAGTGAACTTTGGAGAAAATAGCATTTTTATAGCGTGGGCCAGTAATGAGTTAACAAGAATATTCGTAATTTTTACGTCAAAGTGAATCATCTTGACTTGATCCGCTTATGAACTGAATGTTTTACAATTTACAATATTGTACATGTGAATCAACTCGAGATGATCCACTTAGGCTAATCTCTGAATAAATGTTGAAAACCACATACAAACTCAATCAGTTTTCAATTATTGTAGGCCTATCTTATAAATATTAATATTGGAAAGCACAAACGCACAAATATAATTCTTGGTTAATGGAACAAAACTTTTAACTTTGCATTTTTTATTATGTAACCAACATTTTGCAAGCACACGTAGGTTTGACTGTCTCTCTTACAGTGTGTACTCGACGCTGCTGCTAGATTTCTACAGCTCTGCACACAAATACAGCTCTTCCACACAGTACAACTCTGTGACGCAAGTACAGCTTTGCCACACACAAACAGCTCTGCCACACAAGTACAGCTCTGCCACACAAAAACAGCTCTGCCACACAAGTACAGCTCTGAACACAAGCACAGTTCTGCCACAAAAGTACAGGTCTTACTACCACACAGTACATCTCTGCCACACAAGTACAGCTCTGCCACACAAGTACAGCTCTGCAACGCAAGAACAGCTCTGCCACACAAGAACAGCTCTGCCACACAAGAACAGCTCTGGCACACAAGTACAGCTCTGCCACACATTGCAATTCTGTCACACAGTACAGCTATGCCACACAAGAACATCTCTTCCACACAAGTACATCTCTGCCACACAAGTACAGCTCTGCCACACAAGTACAGCTTTGCCAAACAAAACAGCTCTGCCACACAAGTACAGCTTTGCCAAACAAAACAGCTCTGCCACACAAGAACAGCTTTGCAACACAAGCACAGTTCTGCCACAAAAGTACAGCTCTACTACACAGTACATCTCTGCCACACAAGTACAGCTCTGCCACACAAGTACAGCTCTGCCAAACAAGTACATCTCTGCCACACAAGCACGGCCCTGCTACACAAGTACGGCTGTGCCACACAAGTACAGCTCTGCCACACAAGTACAGCTCTGCCACACAAGTACAGCTCTGCCAAACAAGTACATCTCTGCCACACAAGCACGGCCCTGCTACACAAGTACGGCTGTGCCACACAAGTACAGCTCTGCCACACAAGTACATCTCTGTCACACAAGAACAGCTCTGCCACACAGTACATCTCTGCCACACAAGTACAGCTCTGCCAAACAAGTTCATCTCTGCCACACAAGTACAGCTCTGCTACACAAGTACAGCTCTGCCACACAAGTACAGCTCTGCCACTCAGTGCAGCTCTGCAACGCAAGAACAGCTCTGCCACACAAGTACATCTCTTCCACACAAGTACATCTCTGCCACACAAGTACATCTCTGCCACAAAAGTACAGCTCTACCACACAGTACATCTCTGCCACACAAGTACAGCTCTGCCATACAAGTACAGCTCTGCCAAACAATACATATCTGCCACACAAGTACATCTCTTCCACACAAGTACATCTCTGCCACACAAGTACATCTCTTCCACACAAGTACAGCTCTGCCACACAAGTACAGCTCTGCCAAACAAGAACAGTTCTACCACACAAGTACATCTCTGCCACACAAATACATCTCTGTCACACAAGAACAGCTCTGCCACTCAAGTACAGCTCTGCCACACAGTTCAGCTCTGCCACACAAGTACAGCTCTGCCAAACAGTACAGCTTTGCCACACAATTTCAGCTCTGCCACATAGTACAGCTATGCCACCCAAGGAACAGCTCTGCCACACAAGTGCACCTCTGCTACATAGTAAAGATCTGCCACACAAGTAAACTATGTTAAGTTTTAGGCATATATTTGCATATTATACATACAAATTATGCATCCAAACATCTACAAAAATAATATGTTAGGTGTAGGTCATATTTACAGGTTATACATTTAGACCCAAAAGCAGCTACAGGCTAAGAATAGCTATAACTTTGTATCTGCACGGTGACACTAACCATAATTCTTTACAATGACGCGTTTAATAATAGTGAACGAAAACAAGATAATTAGGCCTACACTTTTTCGTTTAAATGAATAAACATAGGCCAATTGTGGGCCAGCCTACCTGCAGTGGGAGTTTTCAGGGGAACATGCCCTATGCAAAATGGGGTTGTTTTGTCCCGGTGGCCTCTTTCCTAGACGCAATTTCCTCCATATCGTTTGTTAATTATTAGCAACTTGGCGAGGTTCCTATCGAAGTTTGCGAAACATGAAAATATTATGACACACGCAAGAATAATTTTCAAAGGAAAATTTTTGTTCAGTGCTAATTCAATAGGAAGACCGTGACTGAAACGACCAAAACCTTTGGTGGAAGCTTGAATCAAGTGTGAATGATCCACTATGCCTTGTCATAGATTGTCACTGAGTTAATAAACTTAAGACCAAAAGTGAATCAAGTCAACTTGAACCACTCTTGCACCAGCTTGCAATCAAGGTAGTGAACATTAAGAATGAATTAAACAGACATGATTCACTAATGAAATTTCGTATGCGTTGATTATTGTCAGTTCTATAACAAATATATAACAAATACGCCATGATAGAATCCTCTAGCGGCTTAGCTGAATTAATTCACCATCGGAAAGAGCGCACTCGATTTAGTGGAAAAGTGGCTTAAAGTGAAAATCGCAAAAAATGGACTTGAACCGCTTTAGAACTAGAGGGTCCATCTGCCTGTCTCACAGTCTCACTCTTTCTCGACAATGGCCTCCTCATTTCAAGTTGTCCGACCGAGCCGGTATTTTCTGGCCTGTGCAACATTCCAGCCTTTCCAGGGTTACCAGATTTTGGACGCGCCTTGTCGTGAGATCACGTTGAGAAGTCGCCCAAAAGTCGCCAAATGAGCAGCTATAGGTTTGGCCAGGCGCGTCAAAAGACAAGACTTAGTGATGAAACCATCGACTTAAACCAGGGGTGTCAAACCTTTTTTAGTGGCGGGCCAGTGTGAGCATCTTCCAAGAAGTGGCGGGCCAGTGTGAACATCTTAAATTAAGTGGCGGGCCAGGGTGTCGAAGCTCCTGAGCAAAATTGGGTAGTGATCTGATCCAAATATCGCGAAAAGATCTTGATTCAATGTCTACTTTTCGCTTCTTATTAAATTTTGACAACATTTTAAATAAAATTATTATAAGACTTATATTTGTTTCGTAACTTTTAAAATTTTGTTAACAGACAGCCAATCGGAAACCATAGATACACAGTCTACACAGAGCAAAAGTTACTCCTGTAAGAAAAAACCTCCATGTATTTGGCGCTGACTGTAAAATATAAAAATTTGAACTTTTATCCTCTAATTTTTTAATCTTTAGGGAAGGCTCCGCGGGCCAGAAAAAAATCGTCGGCGGGCCAGAAATGGCCCGCGGGCCAGCTCTTTGACACCCCTGACTTAAACATTTAGATTTCAGTTCTTACCGTTGACTCAATGACATTTAATATAGAAATTTAATCCTTGCCGTTGAATAGTCCGTAAGTATGTCATGGATTAAGTTAGCAGCGCGACATAATATTAGCTACAATTCATATTATGAATTGTAGCTAATAAAGTCACCTATTCGAATGAATAAAAGAATAGCCTACTAAGTAGCCTATATAGTAAACCTAATGTAGGCCTACAGCAGTCAGATTATGAGAATTCACAATGTTGCCCTCGCGAACGCATGATTTTTCACAAGGAGCCCGAAACATCGCCAGGTCGCGAGTACGAAATTTAAAGACGCCTGTGTCACGGGATATTCTATGTCCCGGGGTGGGAGAAATGGAATATACCGGGTAGGCCATAGAGCATTCGATGGGGGGGTGTGTGATAAATCTCTCCCAATTATTGAATAACGCGCATCATTGAAAAACTTGTCCAGCAATCAAAATTTAAATTTAACAGTGTTCTGAGCAAGGCAACTCAAATTTAGTTAGTGACTAATTAAGTGTTCTTAAGCGTTATAGCCTAAAATTTATAGTGCAGGTGTGACGTGTCACAAAATAGAGTATAGCCTATCACCCGCAGTGCTTAAAGTGTGAAAAATTAAGTGCCTGGACGCCCCTTATCTTTCCAAAAGAAGTGCCTGGACGCCCCTTACCTTAATTTCCAGTCATTGCTGGCCAATAAGTGGCTGGACGGCATTCAGATTTTAAAATAAGTGCATGGACGCCGTCCATGACCGTCCAGGCACACTTTAAGCCCTGATCCCCCGTATTAATCGTAACCCCCAAATGAAGAAGAGTCGAAAAAGTCACTTCCGCGTGTATTTATTTTTGCAAATTAATTTTCATCTGCTTTGTTTTGAACAATGACACTAACAGGTATGTTTGTTCCTACTAGCTAATTTGTTTTTGCTTTGGTTTTAGAGCACTTAGAACATTTAAAACACTTATAAGAACAGTCAGAGTCATCTGAGTCACTAAATAAATTCGAGTTGCCTTTATCTGAGCATTGCTTAGGACACTTAAAACAATTAGGCCTAGAGTCACTTAAACTTTTTATTAGAGCATAAAATTTTCAATTAGGTTAACGGATTTTTCAAAAAATCGGATAGAATGGTTTACCCCTCCCCCCCGGATAAGCTAGACCGGTCAATTCCACCCGGGGGATAGATTAATTCATCCCTCCGGATAGCTTTCGGGAGGATACTCTATTTCGTGTCACAGGCTCTAAAACTAACGGAATCAAAAATAATTACCTGGTAAGAATAAACATAGCAGTTAGTGTCGTTGTTAAAAACAAAGCAAGTAGGCCCTACAAGTTAATTTTCATAAATTTATAGGCTCTGCACACGCGACAGTGGCTTTTTCAACTTCCTCTCATCTTGCGGGGATCGGGATGCGATTAGGCCTATTAGGGCATAGCCTACTTTATCTTGTGACACATTTTGAAAAGCTATAGGGGCTGAACTCGCGCTTTACGCGACGACCTGGCAACCTGCATTATTGTACCAGTCTGACCTCTGTTGACCTGCTACTGGCCAATAGCCTGTAGTCTGTAGAGCTGTCCGCTCTTCGGCCAAGTAACCAGATAATTTTATGGCCTTTTGGTCCAACATTCTCCTAACAGACAGCGCCGCGGGCCTTTCTAGTAGCGGATCTTAAAATGTGGAACGGGCTCCTCTGCACCTGCGTTTGTAGGCTTGGGCCAATTAATGTGCCCACAGACCAGGCCTTTTAATTGCCCAAATTTCTATTTTTCTAAGCCGCTAAGAGATCTCGTAAATGGGTGCTGCATAGCCTACATTTCCGAATAAGCGAAGTAATGATCGATGACAGCTGTAGGCCTACAATTTCAAGAGGTCGAGTCAGGGTCATGAGAGTTATTCAGCAGTCGAGGCAATTATTTTGAGGAAGATATTGACAATAATATTCAAAAGAATTTTTGGCAGGTCATAAGACAAGTCAAGAGTAAAATAGGCAGCAGATGTGTAATTAGCGTAAAATACGTCAAAATTGTTGGACTTTATAGATCTAGCGCTATATAACGACTATGATTATCCTAGCATTATGTAGTCTTTGGTTCTTCTTTCTCGCGTTTAGTTCTTCCTTTTCCGGTAATGGCTGAAGGACAGCTAGTTTCAGTTCTGGATCATGGCGATTAATCTTATTAAACTCTTATCGTTTACTAAGTGATCCGCTTCGTTTCTTAACAGGTTATGGCCCCAGCAAGCCTAGAGCACGTAATGATCACAAAAGTTTATGAAATAGAACTTTAATAAGACAAATAAGGATAATCCGGTCAACTGCGCAGTATAGCGTGACTGTTTTCTTACATCGCGACAGAAATGCGAGAAACAGTTGTTTATTTCTTTTCACCGAAAGAATAAAGATGACGGATAAAAGCTCAGGTAAAATCGCAAAACTGAATAATAGTGTAACGCCCGCCCCTATCGGCCTCCCCGGAGTCGCCACTTCCGGATCCTCGCTCGATGGGACCGCGTGCTGCTGTGGACGAGCTCTAGAGATAGAGGGAGGACAGGAGGAGGAGACTTCCGGGTTCGAATCCCAACGATGGAAAGGTGGCCAGTTATTTCGACTGCCGAAATCCCTATATGAAATTGGCGGCCTACTAGCCAATCTATCACTTCTTCGCAATATACCAGGGTGTGCGAAATATTTAGGCCTAGCACCCAAAGTTTCTTCCAGGCCGATGGTCGAGTGGTATGGCGCGTCCACAGTGGTAATAGCGGTGAGGTAACCAGGGTTCAAATCCACAGCAGGCTTGGGTACCGGCGATGCCTCCAGCCTTTCCAATCGTGATACAACTTCCGTCAGCGCTTCCCTGACATTTAATTGCTCTGAGGTGATTGCATCCTGCGTATCTCTGACATAAGATTTTACAGAAGAGATTTCCTCTCTTACATTTGATTGCACTGAGGAAATAGCATCGCTAACATTTGATTGCACTGCCAGGACATTAAACTCCACCGTGGCAATCGCCTCTTGCGTGTCTCTGGCATTAGTCTCAATTGACGACTGCATAAAAGACTGCATAGAAGTCATTGCTTCATGAGTCGACTTAGCATTAGTTTGTATTGCCTCGAGCAATATCTCCATAGAAGAAGGGGGCCTAGAAGGCTGAGCAGGAGTGACTGGCCTAGACTCCTCCATAGCGCTATAGAAATGACTCCTATCTTTATAGCTCACAATCAATCAAGTATTCATTCAACGTCAGTTGCATTCAATGCCATCAAGGATCAAAGTCAGTAGTTTTATTTAATATTTCTTATTATTCACAATCGATTGAATCTTCAATTGACATCTATTATGTTCAAAGCAATCAAACATAAAAGTCAGTAAGTTCAATTATCGGTTCCTATCCGTTGTAAAGACATTCAATGAAAATCAAATGTACCGATTCAATGCAAACACCTATCAACCGGAGTATGCCTAAATTAAATCCCGATTGACTCTCAAGTCCCACAGCCAATTTCAGTTCAGCCCAAAATATCTAAATAACCGATCGTATTAATTCCCCAATAAAGCGTACCTTAGGTCCGAAGACAAGGGACAAAGCCGATCGTGTGCGAAGAACAGCGACGAAGACGATATCCAAGAGATGCGACGAAACACACAGAAAGGCGTCGAGTTTGAAAACGCCCGAAAAGATCAGCTAAATCCGTCGCTGATTTCACGCAATGAACAACAATTTCGGCTATGTATCCAAGCCGTTTGAGAAAGACGCCCTTAGGCAAATAATACGAACAAACGCTTCGCAACACAATTCCGAAGAACGAGAACAGAGCGCTGACGATTCGAAGCCCACGATAAATCACTCCGTGTGACAGGGCGAAGAGAGGCCTTGACCGATTAATCCAGGAGTAGATCCAATGCGAAAGCGAAGGCAAAACTCGCAACAACGCTGATATATTTCTCGCAACAAACTAACTCTTTTATTAAATCGACTCCATGTCGAGAGAGAATGAATCGACAACAACGACGCAGAAGACTAGTGTAAGCGGCGCTTTATCCTGGCCAAACTTCACTAACTCGATCGAGCCTAAGACTACCAAAAGCCGCAATACATCCAATTGCCTTGAGATCCTGTGCGCAACTCTCGATACATCCGCTGTCCTTGCAATCCTGTGCGCAACTGCCCTTTTGCGGCCTGCTCTCGCTTTTATAGCTGCCTGACTCTGAGAGCGTCCCCCTTTCTGCGCATGACCAGCAAGCGAGCCGCGCGCGCAAACCCAGCAGCAACGCAGCTGTTTCCAGGCGGCAAGAATTAGCTGCCAGCTGCGGCCTTCCGTGTATGTCTGTCGTCGGTCTGTAGCTCACTGTCTTTCTCCTTCTATCTCTCTTTCTGAAAAGCGCCCTCAGACGTGAGATCACGTAACCTCAAATGCACTAATTCAACCTGAGGAAGCAGAGAGCTATTAACACATACACAGGCCAGCACGTCCTCTTCAGTGCGTCTCTTTGTCTGTCTGACTGTATGGCTCGCTCAACCTATCCGTCGGACCAGCGTGAGATAATTTGCCCGCTCGAGTCGGCAGCAAGCGGCACGCTCTTTGAAGACGGCCGAGGCGTCAATTGCCTTATCGTGGGAAAATACGCGAATCTGAGACGCAGCTGCAACGGCCTAGACAGGCGGTCGCGGTGACCCGTGTCAAACACGCATCAACATTAAAATCTAGGTCACACGAAGCACCGAAAGAAAACCATATATATATATATATATATAAGACCTCTGAAATCGATCAAAAATTAAATAAAATAATAATATAATAATATTATCGACCAGAAACCTGTAGCGTAGTCATACGTCGCTACAATAGCAACTACCAGATTTGGAAGTTTAAAGTTGAACTTCTGCTAATTAAAGAGGACTTGTGGGACACTGTCACTAAAGAAACCCCCGATCCTATTACGGAAGCGTGGCAAAGTAAAGATGGAAAAGCAAGAGCCACGATAGGTTTGTTAGTTGAAGACAACCAACTTCATCTAATAAGGAAAGAAACTACGGCAAAAGGTTTATGGGAACAATTAAAGAAGTATTATCAAAAGGCAACACTGTCCAGTAAAGTCAATTTATTGAGAAAACTGTGTGCATTAAAGTTAACAGAACATGGTGATATGCAAAACCATCTTGCGGAAATGGAAAATTTAATTGACCAGCTCACGGCGTTGGGAGAAACGTTGGCAGAACATTTAACAGTTGCTTTCTTCCTCAGTAGCCTTCCAGAAAGTTACGGGACACTGATTACGGCATTAGAAAGCAGACCCGAAGGTGATTTGACTGTTGAATTAGTCAAAAACAAACTCCTTGAAGAGTTTACAAGAAGGACAAGTAATTACTCAACACATAAAGGACAGGAATTAAAAGTTTTAAAGGCAACAGAACCAGAAACAAATCCTAAGGAACATCGCACATGTTACTTCTGTAAGAAACCTAACCACTTAAAAAGAGATTGCAGAAAATATATCCAGTGGAAGAAAAGAAATCCAGACCACGCGGTTAAAACGTTGAGAGAAAATTTCAATGAAGAAAAACCAACAGAAAGTGTAGCACATACATGTCTTAAAGCAAACGAAAAAGACATAAGCAGTGTTTGGCACGTTGATTCTGGTGCAACAACACATATGTGCAGTAACAGAAATTTCTTCTTGAACATTAACAGACAGTACAACAGTGAAGTTTTTCTCGCTGATGGTCGAAAGATTAAAACAGCTGGAAGTGGTGATGTGATGATAAATTTCATAAAGGAAAACGGAGAGATACATGTTGCAAAATTGTGTGGAGTCTTGTACGTCCCACAATTGAAAGGAAATTTAATTTCAGTAAAGAAACTTGTCAGTAAAGGATGTGAGGTGAGATTCAAGGAAAACAAATGCACTATCATAAAGGATGGAGAAGCAATAGCAATTGCAGATGACAAAAATGATTTGTTTAAATTGAGAATCTCTGACCAAACGAATAAAGTAAAGGAAACACATATCGCACAGGTTGCACAAAGTTGCACAGGTTGCATACACGTTTGGCATAACAGAATGGGACACAGAGATACAAAAGCCATACAAAACATGGTGAATCAAAATAAAGTATCCGGGATCATCATCAAGCCGTGTAAATTCTCAAGTGTGTGTGAATGTTGCATTCAAACAAAGATGACAAGAAAGTCAATTCCAAAGAAGTCAGATTCCAAGTCAGATGAGATTCTAGACTTAATACATACAGATGTTTGTGGACCAATGCAGACAACAACACCTGGTGGGAAAAGATATTTCATGACGATGATTGATGATTACAGTAAATATACAGAAGTGTATTTATTGGCAAATAAATCTGAAGTACCTGAAAAGATTCAAGAGTACGTCAAGCATGTTCAGACAAGGTTTGGTAAAACACCGAAAAGAATTCGATCAGATAGAGGAGGGGAATACACAGCTCAAAGGTTACAGAATTTCATGAAAAGTGAAGGAATTCGAGCAGAATTCACAAACCCTTATATACCTCAACAGAATGGTTGTGCAGAAAGAAAGAATCGTTATCTCACCGAGATGACAAGATGCATGTTAAAGGATGCAGATCTACCGCTACAATTTTGGGGTGAAACCATAATGACAGCAAACCATTTACAGAACAGATTACCAGTTGAAGGGATTGAAGGCACTCCTTATGAAAGATGGAACAAAAGAAAACCAAATTTAAGCTACATAAAGAGATTTGGATCTAAAGCGTACGTAGCAATTCCTGCCGAGAAAAGACAGAAATTGGACGATAAAGCCAAGAAATTGACCTTCGTCGGTTATGAAAGAGGCACAAAAGGTTACAGACTACTAGATGTGAATACCAACAAAGTATACGTCAGTAGAGATGTAATTTTTCTCGAGACAGATCCACATTTGTCAACAGAGGGTGATTTTGATTTGGACGTTGAAGAACTGTCATCAAATTCAGATTTTGATGATGAAACTATTCTTTTTCCGACACATCAATTACCCGAGGAAGAAATTACACAGCCTGATAAGGAAATTACAGAAACTACAGACACTCAGGTAAATTTAAGAAGATCAGAAAGAGTCAACAAGGCGAAACCGCCCGAAAGACTAATTGAAACCATTAATAAAATAACAACAGTTGAGCCAGAACCAAGAAGTTACAAGGAAGCAATATCTTGTCAACAACAAGAATCCTGGCGAAAAGCAATGGATGATGAAATGAAATCATTGAATGAGAATGGAACATGGATCTTAACAGAATTACCTGAAAACAAAACAGCCATTGGTAGCAAATGGGTTTACAAAATCAAGAAAGATGAAAAGGGAAATATAACAAGATATAAAGCTCGTTTAGTAGCACAAGGATATTCTCAGAAATTTGGAGAAGACTATGATGAAGTATTTGCTCCAGTAGCAAAACCATCAACTCTGAGAACTATCTTGACTATAGCAGGTTCTAAAGGCATGATAGTAAAACACTATGATGTGGAAACAGCTTACCTGAATGGTGACCTATCTCATGAAGTCTACATGAAACAACCTGATGGATATCAGAAAGGCACTACAGAAGTCTGTAAATTGAAAAAGAATTTATATGGACTTAAACAAGGAGCAATTGAATGGAACAAAAAGCTCAATGAAGTACTTGTCACTGATGGATACAAGAGAAGTGACAATGATCTATGTTTATATTCAAAACAGTACGATGATGGATGGATTTACATCTCAATTCATGTGGATGACCTGATTGTAGCATCGACAAAATCTACAATGTTAAAGAAGTTTGAAGAACTTATGAATAAAACTATGGTCATGAAGATCCGGGTGTTTTTGAAACAGTTACAGAACAAAGCATATCGGAACTAAATATCATTTCGTACGGGAAATGTACAGAAAGAAGGAACTAGACATTAAGTATTGTCCTAGTGAACACATGATAGCTGATCTCTTAACAAAGCCTTTGGAAGCAGTTAAAACTAGGAAGTTTACTAGTGAAATTGGGCTAAATTGAGAGAACAGTTTATTTTTGTTATGATGCTATGGTAAAGTAGTCGTTAAGGAGGGGTGTTGGACTTTATAGATCTAGCGCTATATAACGACTATGATTATCCTAGCATTATGTAGTCTTTGGTTCTTCTTTCTCGCGTTTAGTTCTTCCTTTTCCGGTAATGGCTGAAGGACAGCTAGTTTCAGTTCTGGATCATGGCGATTAATCTTATTAAAATCTTATCGTTTACTAAGTGATCCGCTTCGTTTCTTAACAAAAATACCTAAGTATGGTGGCGCCACTGATAAGAGAAGTTTCAGGACTGTGAAGATTGAAGTGGGCTGCAACCTGCAAGCGATGTGACCTGGAACTTTGGATTGCATTCGCTCGTGGTTGCAGCAATTAATTTTAATAAGTAGGCTAGGCTCTATAGGTCTTGCACAGTGCACATGTCAATAACTCAGTAACCGGGGCAAATTGCCTTTCGTGGGCCCACACGACGTGCAGTATTTTCTCATCGTCACGGCGAGGTCTACTTTGCGTTTGAAAGGGAACTCGATCAATTTGTAGCCTACATGACTATAGCTATAACAAGTACGTTTCACCTGAGTTTATCTTCGTCCAGGCGCTTGTTTTGAGTCATGCATAGGCTATAATAAGGAAATTCTTTCAACAGAAAAGTAGAACCTAACACTTAGGCATACTGCAAGTTTAGGTAGCTTTCTTCTTTAGGTTCTCTGCCAAGTGGCAGGTCCAAACGTCCAATGTCAATGCACATAGGCCTAATAATTAAAAGTTTTACTATTAGGTCTATAGCGGTTCACCCTTTTTTGTTCTCCTCTTGGTTTATATTCTGAATTGTAGGACTGAACGAGAACCTATAGGCGTTAGTTTGGCTAACTATAACTCATTTTCTACTCACATTTTCTGTGTAATTTAATATTATTTGTGCTTAAAGTAAACAATGAAGACCCACCATGTAGCATACTATAGGAATAGAGACGAACCCTCTTTAAGCTGCCGTTTTTGCAGGGCTCCGCTTGTAGGCTACTTAGGCCTATAATGACTGCTTGATATGTAGGCCTAATATTGACATGAGTTCAGGTATATATTAATAAAATCTGTCCAAGACGTCTAGCTCATTTTCGGGAATGTGTTAGCCCGCCATTTGATTTATAGAGAAAGTTAAAATGTTGCCGATGGAATGTCTGGTCTTCCTGGGGATATGGATATCCACGTGCTTCCTTCTCCGATGGTGGAATGACACAGGGAAAATAATGCGTCGTTTTCCACCTTCTCTTCCAGCTCTTCCACTGGTCGGATCCTTACCATTCCTAAGGGGTTTCAACAACATCGCGAACTTTTTCATGAGGAAGGCAGATCAACTTGGACCAATCTTTACACTCAGAGCTGCATGGTAGCACGTAAGTAGCTACAACGACTAGGCCTACATATCAATCAATCAATCAATCAATCAGTCAATCAATCAATCAATCAATCAATCAATCAATCAATCAATCTAACTATCAATCAATCAATCAATCTTTTATTAAAACTTTGCCAAAAAACAACAACAGAATAGGCACAGCAAAAGCAGCATCGCAAGAAAACAATTGGCACATGGATGACAAGAGCCCTAAAGGGGATAATAATCCCGCTAAGAAGGGATCCCAATTACCATGAAACAAATACGGACAGATCAGAAGTGGTTTATTGAATGCAATTCACTTAGATAAATTTAATAAAGGCATACAGATTGACTCTTAACTAAAGCTTAACTACCGTGCCTATAGATTCAGAACATAAAGGCAAAATAGGCCTACCTTGAAGAGTTCTGTAGGCCTACGTAGTAGCCTAAATAATTTTCATTAGGCCTACTGCTGGACATAATTATTGCTCTTGGAAAAGAAATATGCGGCTTTGGACTTTGGGTTGCACAGTTAATATGATCGAGGGCATTGCGGGGACACCTGCGTACAAGTAACAAAACGACCACAATTGGGCTAAGAGACACGTACATGATTACAAGTTGAAGACAAAATAATGATTGCAGCATTAAATTTTCTTTACATTTGCGATTGTTTTGGTTGTTAAAGACAAAACGGTTAGTTTTTGAGGATGGACATAGACCCTATTTAACTCCTCTGGCTCATTTTAAACATTAAAACACGTCACATACATTTTACCTTTACAGGTTTGTCCTAGTTCTGAATAGCAGAGAAGTCATCGAAAATGCACTAGTTAACCATTCTTCTGCATTCTGCGGAAGAAATTCAACTTACTCGGAAAGCGTTGTCAATCCGAACGGTAAAGGTCAGCATAACTAAGGCACTCATTCTTTTAGGTGAATTACTATTAGACTTACCATGCAAAGCGAAAGTTCTTTAGGCATCCCCGAAAATTTCACAACTTTGTAGCCTACTGTATAGGCCTAAGTTAAAACAAACAGCCTTTAAATTGTAAGCGACATATTTTGGATTCCAGTTTCAAACTATCTCCAATTAAGTCCTTATAGACAGTGAATCGGATCAGCCATTGATGCTCAGTAGGCCTATGTTCACGGAATTGCCCTCCATTAAAAAATGGGATTGTAATAAATAAATTGCTATAAATCAGTAAGAATTAGCTTCGGAACTACCCGTAGCTTAGGCCATTAATTGAGTCAGCAACAAGATTATTAGTACAGCTAATATAACACAACAACGCATTTAGGCCTAGGCCTATATCGGTATCAGGAGAGCAATTCAAAGCTGGTAAGTTGGCTGAAATGCGCACTGTCCAATTTATAAGACAAAATAGTCTAATAAGTCAACTAATGGACCTAATTTATTGAATTCGCATTGTTTATAAGATAAAGATTTCTCTATTTCTAACTTTCTTCCAGGCTTGTTTACAATGAAAACTACTCAAGATTGGAAAATGTATAATCAGCTGTCACTCTCAATTTTAAAGGAATTTGGATTCGGAGTTAAAAGCATGATGGAATCAAGGATCTTAACGGAAGTTGAATTCATCAGAGATTATGTACAGAGGCAAAATGGAAAGTCGTTTAATCCCAGAGAACTCGTGTACCAAAGCATGTCAAACATCATCATGAATATACTTTTTGGACGTAGACACGATTATGACCTGGGAGTGACTGAGCTCGGATATGAAATTATGCGGTTCGGGGAAAATGTAGATATGGCCTTAGACGTGGCTCCTGTACTTAGATTTCTTCCCGTTCACAGAAAAAAATTGAATCAACTAATCGACAATCAGAAGGCAATTCACAGGATTCTTCGAATGGAAATTGAAAAAAGTCTCGAAGATGGTGCAGAAGATTGCTTTGTGCGTAGATATGTGGAGAGAACAGGTCCAGATTATGACGCTGAGCAACTGAGATTCACACTTCGAGATATTGCTTCTGCTGGAACTGATACAACAGCAATTACTTTTCTATGGACACTGATCGCCTTAGCCAACAACCATGAGGTCCAGGATCGACTAAGGGCAGAAATCGATACTGCAGTTCCTCGAGATTCACTTCCATCCATGAATGACCAATCCAAACTGCCCTTTGTCGAGGCAACAATTCTGGAAATTATGCGCTGGAGAACTTTGGTTCCATTGGCTCTACCTCACACGACGCTGAGAGATACGAATGTTGATGGCTACTTTGTTCCAGCTGGAGCTTTGGTAATTCCTTAAAATTGTTTAGATTAGACCAATAATATTGTTGTTTAGGTTTAATGGATTGGAACCTGTAGAGAATGTGTTCCGATTTTTTGTCACAAGCTTTCTTCTCCTAAGCCAGCGCGTCTCACGCTGTTTATCTCTAGTCTACTGTTAACATATAGCCTAGGCCTATATATATATATATTTATATATATGTCTGTAGGCTATATAGTTTTCGGGTTTCCAAACGGCCAGCTTTGTTGGGTACCTATTAGCCTATAGTATAGACCCGTAATCCAGTTTGCCTTTCCAAATAGACACTGATATAAATTTGATGTTAAGTCCCCATGTGCAGCACATTTAGTATCCTATTTATACTTAAATAAATTTTAAAAAACATAATCCTCTGCGACATAACGTTTTCGTTATTAATCCTAGAAACAAAATCATGTCAAATACAAAAAGAATTCGCCCTTTTATGAATATCATTTTGCCGTTTTCTATGAATTACGTCCTTTAAAACGGATAGGCTATAAAAAAATCGAAGTTAGGTCGTCATTTTCCAAGATGGTGTCTTGACCGCAGCTTCGATTTATAGAAACTAGTTGATTATTTTCTCAGTGGGTGTTTTCTTAACAACTTTGCTAAGTCTCCACTGTATGCTGATTTTGTTTAGCCGAAGTTCTTATGATTCTTTATCTACATGTATACGGCGTAGATAAGACTTCTACAATCCCTTTGAATAAGCTTACTTGAAGAATCTTGATAAAAAGGTGTAAAGTCGGGGCAAAAATGTGGTTTTTGCGTGTTTCATCATTGCATGACCAACATGTGAAATTAACCATTCACAATATTAAAGTCTTTATTTAAAGAAATAAATTTCATGTGTGTTCAACAGGTCCTAATAAACCTTTACGCGGCCCACATGAATCCTAAGGTGTGGAAAGACTCAGAGATATTTCGACCGGACAGATTTCTGGACAATGATGGCCAAGTGACCGGCAGAGAATCTGTTATTTCGTTTTCCCTTGGTTAGTAGTTGAGATCCATGGTAAAATTTAAATTATGCTAATATTATTCATACGTCTTGCAAAGCATTCTAAGTGTCATATGTATATGAATTTGTGCGCCTATCATACTGACATCTCTACCTTGCCCCATAAGCTGTCTGCATGGTTCATTGTGTTAGCAGTAGCAGTAATTGCAGTAAAAGGAGGCCTAGGCCTAACAGTAGCCTGACTTATAGGAGGAGTTGCAGTATAGTATTAGGTTTATACGCAGCAGCAGCTGCAGTAGTGATTGTGGTGTAGTGCTAGTTAGCCTAGATTTGGTAGCAGCAGTGCCTCAATTGTAACTTAGTATAGGCACACTGGTTTAAAATTATTAAAATAATCAAAGTTAAAATTAAATTCAAAATGATTATAGGGCCTACTGATTTTCATTAGTATTGGTTTTAACATGATTGGAATAATAACATGATGATATTGATTATCACAACAATTATAGGTACTGCAGCAGCAATAACACCAATTATTATTATTAATAACTGCAGGCTTATTTATCACAGTAAAACTACTCTACCATAACAGCGATGGCTGTTGCTACTAGCCTACTACTAAGAATAATGATAGTCATAGTAAATACTAATAGACCATTAACAACATAGGATAGTTTCCAAGAGTCTAAAGGATTTTCCCCATTGATTTTAAAAGACAAAAACCCGAATAGAAACAGAATAAAACGAAAAATCGGAAAACGATAAATAATTTGACAATGTAATATCGTGTGGGCCATACAGTTTCAAATTTAAAGCCTTGTTCACGCAATTAAATTTTAATCAGCAGTCAGCAGGCCACTAACACAACTTTATTAGAAGTTATTGAGTAAAACGTACGGTCTAATAGTGGCCTGAATTAGCGGACACTGAAAGCATGCCTACCGTAGGGAGAGATCTCGAGCCGAAAGTAAAATCAAAGATATTAGAGTTTTACTCTAATATCTTTGGTAAAATTAGGGAAAATAATTGCGAACACCAAACAGTAGACTAACGAAATAAATTGATATGGCCAGAATGGAAAAACGGAAAAAACTATAAAATATAAAAAAACGAAAACAAGGATTTTTTAAAATAAAAAACGAAAAAGTTTTTAAAATTACTGTTAGCCTATAATTGCTGTCCCAGGCGGAGGAAAGTTAAGACTAGACTATAGATCTAATAGGTGAGTAGGCCTAATAATAAAACATAATTTAGAAACTCTTGGGGTATCAATTAAATGCTCAGCGGACTAAAAATTATGTTCTTAAACTACAATGATAAATTATAGCACAGTATAAATAATAGTTATTTATACTGTGATTATAGCCTAGCTGTAATTATAATAACAAGTCAAATCATTTCAACTCATTTTCTTTGGCAGCCAGCAAATCAAATCAGGCATCAAAAGAAACAAAGTTTACAAAATGTTATAGGCCTAAAGCAGTATTGGCTACGCAAGTGATGTTTGTAAGTTTACATTTAGTTGCACAGGGGACCCGAAAGGGGTCTTACAACCCCGCTAGGTGGCCCTCTGCCGGCCTCTGCATGGGCGGTGATGCAACGCTAGTAGACTTATAGGCCTACGCTCTAATATTCGACAGCGAATGTTTTCAATAAGACTAGTGCTGCCTTTCTTTCTATAGGGCGTCGCTCTTGTCTCGGAGAAGTCTTGGCTCGTGCAGAGTTGTTTCTCATTCTCACTGGACTGGTGCAACGCTTCATCATACGACCACCAGAGGGCCAAAACATTGTTGATGACAAACCAAAAGAACCATTAGCTATCCTACTAACTTCGTCCGAATTTAACATACGGCTGATCGCCAGAGATTAGATGGTCTTACTTCGACATAAGTCTAACTTCACCTAAAACTCTCATGCAAAATAATGTGGGTGTAACTATTAAGCTTACTCCTTTTGCCTGCAATTAGTTTGCAGAATATGTGGATTCATTTGACTCATAAGTAGACTTGTAATCTAGACCTACTGGTCAAATGATGATGTGCAGTTGTGCACGAAGCTGTATAATTATTTTTGAACCGTGTGGAACCTAACACATGCTATTAACTGAATATACATGGCTATATCAAAATGATTTCCCGATTTTTAAGTTCAAATCAAGTCAAATCAAAATCAGTTTATTCTGAGAAAAGCAACAAACAAACAAAGAACCAAGGCAGACAACAAAGGAAAAACTGGTACAATGAAAAAAATTGATGTTCATAGGACGCCTTGATTATATATAGATTATTCACCACACATAACTCCTTCAATAAAAAATCAGCTTCTGTTTGATGATCCTCTGCAGCAATGACATATACCCTCTTAGTTGACCTATGTCCTGGAGCACAGATTCGTTTGTTCTCCTCTCTTTCCACGATATTCCCAGCAGCCTTCTCCATATCCACATTTCAAACGCAGGGCCTATAATACTAATAATACATGCACGTATCGAAACTTTTGGGCTATATTTAATGTGATTTGGCGACCTAGCATTTCGTAAATGGGCGATTCACGATGCCTGTCAGCGTTGCCACTCCTTGGGTTATTTCACAAGATTTTGGGGTTTTCGATCCGAACTTGGGAAATAGGGTTTTTTCGGAAAGAACTTGGTTTTTTGCTTGGCTTATTTTCGACGGAAAAAACTGGAAAACTTGGTATATTTTCGAGAAATTTTGGACATTTTCGGGAAATTTTGGACAATTTCGGAAAATTTTGGACATTTTCGGGTTATTTTGGACATTTTCGGACGATTTGTGCCGGATGACTAAAAAGAAAAAATGTCATCAGAAATTTCGGACGGAAAATTGTGAACATCCTCGAAAGATTTGAGATTTTCGGACGGGAAATTCAGAAAATTCTGGACATTTTCGAAAGATTTGCTGAACTCGGGTTTTCTTGGGTTTTTTCGGCCCTCCGACTTGGGTTTTTTCATTTTTTAGAGTGGCAACGCTGATGCTAGTATAAACAGTAGCAGACGGTTGATCCATGGTTTGATTTTTTGTGTTTTGAAACTAATTTGGTATAAAACATTTTAGACATAGACTTTTGAGCAGCCGGAAAGATACGCGTGAGGTGTTAGAATGAATTTCTTCAGAAATTAAAGACTTTCTAGCCATAACAGTGACCCTATAGCCTAATGCAGGTCCTTCGGACCTGCTTCCTCCCCTAAAATTTAAAAGCGGATTGACCATTGTCCGGCGGACTATCTCGCACTAGGCTCCTTTACAATAGGATTGAATATTTGTACTCTTTTTAGTGCATGTATACCTATAAAATATATTTCTTTACTATTCAGCCAACATTTCTTTATATAGTGAAGACCAAAATCATAAGTTTATAGGCCGCTGAGCCTAATGCGTATGTAATTTCCACCCACCTAGTTTAGTGCAGATATAATTTTTTATTATTTGCAAACTACTTATGTATCATCATCATCATGAACCGTGGGCTCATCGCCCGTAGGTGTCTGACGCCATTTTCACCATGTTCTTCCACTACTTATGTATGCGTCTTAACATTGCTGTGCAATTTATTCATGAATGCATAATGAAATGTTTGCAGTACGTGGTTTCCACATGAGAATGATGTACATATCTGTGCTGGTTCTGATCCTTCTCAGCAGTGTCCAGATCAATGTATACGCCGTTAAAGAGAAACTGTATGTGTTAGTGATTTTGCCAATGGAGCAAGGAAATGTTCGTATCAAAAAGATTAATGAACTTGGGGCATATGTTGCACTAGACTTTATTCGGGAGAACAAAATTATTGATCCAGATGAATATGAAATTGTACTAGATGTTCTGGATGATCACTGTGATAGGACTATGGCAATGGGAGCAGTTCTTCGTGAATTTTTCAAGAAGTCTGAACAAGTAAGAGCTCTGTACTGCCTTCCAGTTGACTATTCCGTTGTCTTGTTCACAGATGTGCATGTGTTGCATGAGAGCTGCTCTTATCATGCTATCTTGATTCTTGATGTAGGCCTATCTTGTGTTGCAAGTAATCACATCAGGCCATACAGACTGTTTGTTGACAATGAAGGTTCATTATATTATTATGCACCCCAAACCAAATCCTTCAAATTTCAAGTCTTTTTTTATTACCCACAACAATGCCTAATTGTACACAATCATAACTGTATTCACACATATAGACTGTTACCAGAGTTAGTCTTAAATTAGCCTTTTATGGAAAAGGACTCGAATGAGCTTAACGTGTCCTCTTCACATAATGTTCAATAAGCCGTTTTACCATGTCATGCGCGCATGCGCAGTGGGTCACTACAATAGAGACCCGAAAAACCATCATCCATGTTTATTTTTAGTCAACCAATCACAGCGTGACATAGATCATCAGTGAGGATAACAAAAATAATGCTAAAAACGCGGTCCCGTGTTCTGCAATTAAGCCACTAGCTCTTCCTTCTTTTTACACTGCATAATTCTTAAACCGCGTTTTCGGCGCATTTTTTTAAGTATCTACATTCCAACGTTTGAAATAATCTAAACCCTTAATATCCTCCAAGTTTGATACAACAACAACGATACTTCCGTTTCCTGTATCAGTGTAGAATTAGGTCACTGAGATGGTGAACCGGCTTATAGATACAGGTGAACTATTTGACCATCCTTTACAACAAGTACACACCTCTGGTACTATAACTTGTATGGTGTGCATCAAAGCCAGCTACTAAAACGCCAGTTATGTCTGGTGCATCAAAGTAAAATGAAACAGAACAGCAAACATGGGCGGAGTTTATCAGGGACTAGGGGTAAGCCCCCCAAGAAGACTCAAATTCATTTTTAACCGTGTAAATGGTATCTTTTCCTAGGCTTAGTCCCACAAGAAGGCTTTAGCCCCTCCAAGAGCGGAAACCAAACTCCGCTCATGACAGCAAAATTAATAAACCAGTTCTATTAGTAGCAGGATATCAAAAACTTTTTATAGTTCTTACTAAATAGAGCTAGCGAATCAATAGACTTAAACTTTAAAGGTGATGAGTTCCAAAGTTTTGAACTATGGGTCACCACGGCTGAATGTAGGCAGGTGTTTGACCTGCGGACTGCATGGTGATCAGTCTTTGTGTGAGTTTCATACTGGTGTGTTTGTTCCTTATAAGTTAGTACTATTATAGTAGACCTTTATTAAAACGTCTAGGAAGCATTCCATGATGATGATTATGATGATACTGGAAAACAACTTTTGCATATGATAGGCTAGATATAAGAAGTTTGAGTAATCCATTCTGTTTAAATAAGACAGAAGAGTGGTGTAATCTATCCATACCATTAATGCCTCTTAGTGCTCCGTTTTGCAAAATTATCAATGTTTCAACTTAGGGTACTTGTCGGTTAATTCAGCGCAAGAAGTTTTGTCTACGTCACTTGTCAGTTAATTCATTGCACAACGTTTGGAGCGCTTGTTTGGTGTTTTAACTCACCGCTTTTTAATTACGTCATATAATGAATCCTATTCATCGATCCAGCTTATGCTTAGGCGGAAGTTCGTTTCATCAATCCCGCTTCTATTTCGGAAGCAATTATTTCATAAAAATCATTTTTATTTAATTAAAAATTATTTTCATCAATCCGACTTCTACTTTGACATGAATTTTTTTCAATCCAGCTTCCAATTAGGCAAACATTCCTTTAATCAATCCAACTTCCATTTAGGCAAAAATTTCTTTAATCAATCCGGCTTCCATTTCAGCAAAATTGTTTTTTTATAAATCTGACTTCTATTTAAATAGAGATTGTATTTCGTCAATCCAGCTTCAATTTCAGCATGAATCTTTTTATTGATCGCACTTCTAGGCCCCATTTAATAAAAGTTTTCTCATAAATCCGACTCCTACTTAGCGAGAATTTTCTCATCATTGCTAAAACACATGCAATGGCGAATAATTTAATCCGTAAAAGGGCAGATTACCCCTAATGTTAGATGCGATTAATTAAAATTTGCATGCAAAATTGTCTACTGCAACGTGTTTCAGTGCTATATTTAGTGAATTAACCGACAAGTACCCATTGCCAAAAGTTCTTAGATATCTAGCCCCACCCCAAACCAGTGCTGTAAAATTAATGTGGTAAAAGAAAACTAACTAGAATATAAAAGCAATGATATTGATTTGTTAAACAGTTTCTTCAACTTATAGGGTATCACAGATTTGACAAATTTTTTCTATGGTGCATATATTGTGATCCGGCCATCTCAGGTTCTTATCATTGATGACTTACAGGAATTTAGCGGATGAGACATTATATTTATATTGTCCATTTGAATAATTAATAAGTTTTTGATTGGTACCTTCTTTCTTTGCAGAAAACCCACCATAACTGGTTTTCGTAAAGTTTGCAGATGGTTTATTAACTTTAAACCATTTTGATAAAGTAGCTAATTCATCATTTACGACTTTTAACAGTGTTCCAAAAGTATCACTGGAAATAAAGGCTGACGTGCCTACAGAAAAAAATCCAACATATTAAATATTAATTCGAACATTAAAAAATTTCATTTACGGTATATGCAAAATAAATTACAAAGAACCTAGAACTGAACCCTGATGAACTTCACAGTTAAAGGGCACATATCTTTTATGACTTGACCAATCGGTTTGGGTCCACTATTTCGAGGGTCCACTAGTCCGAAGGTCCACTATTCCGAACCCTAACCCTAAACCTAACCCTAAACCTAACTATAACCCTAACCCTAACTCACCCCAACCCTAACCATAGCTCTAAACCTAACCCTAACCCACCCCAACCATAACCCTAAACCTAACCCTAACCCACCCCAACCATAACCCTCCCCAACCCTAACCCTTACCATAACCCTAAACCTAACCCTAACCCACCCCAATCATAACCCTAACCCTCCCCAACCCTAACCCTTACCATAGCCCTAAACCTAATCTTAGGTCCACTATTCCGAACCCTAACCCTAAACCTAACCCTAAACCTAACTATAACCCTAACCCTAACTCACCCCAACCCTAACCATAGCTCTAAACCTAACCCTAACCCACCCCAACCCTAAACCTAACCCACCCCAACCATAACCCTAACCCTCCCCAACCCTAACCCTAAACCTAACCCTAACCCACCCCAATCATAACCCTAACCCTAACCCTCCCCAACCCTAACCCTTACCATAGCCCTAAACCTAATCTTAACCCACCCAACCCTAACCCACCCTACCCCAACCCTAACTCTAACCCACTGTAACCCTAACCACCAAGGATAATGAACAAAATATAGCGGATATTCGGAATAGCGGACCTTCAGAATAGCGGACCCTTGGAATAGCGGGCCGTTACCGACCAATCACAACCTGCCAATGACGGTTGCTTAGGTAGTTCATAATCCATGTTAGAGCAACACCTCTTATTTCATAACGATACAGTTTATCAAATAGAATTGTATGATTATTGGTGTCTAAGGCTTTGTATAAAACATGATTAAATTCCCTTCATCTATTGCAGTGGTTCCCAACCTGTGGCCCGCGGGCCAAAAGTGGCTCGCCAGACCTTAAAAAATGGCCCTTTCTCTCAAAGAATTGACAAAAATATATGAAACAAATTGACACTTGAACCGAATAGAACATATAATTATTTTCTATTACAAATTATTTTATTTTGAGTCTATAAAAAACATCAATTTGAGTCAATTATAATAATTTTATAAGCTTTTAGTTAATTAAATTTTAGCCTTATGGCACCCTAATGTCCTTCAACTAATAAAATGGGGCCATCGTGTCCTCCAACTTAAAAAAGTGTCCCTCAAGTAAAAAAAGGTTGGGAACCACTGATCTATTGCCATGCCAATTTGGTCAGTAAATTAAGAATTGCCATATTTATGGATTTTTTCTGAAACCCTATCGTCTGTTATAAAGTACATAATTGGCAGTCAGAAAATCATAAATCTTTTATTCATAACCTTTCCAAGAGTTTAGAAACTGTAAGCATGATGGATATTGGATGATGCAACTCTTAGGGTGGAACCAGTTCTGAATATTAGTGGTATGATTTTATCATTTTTAATTAATTCAGGTGCAATACCTGTACACAGAGACTGATTAATAACAATGTTACCGGTGTCACAATGCACTTCACCAGTGACTTAGAAATAAAAAGCAGAATATCTGCAAGTCCCACGGATTTTCTATTATGGATCCCCATTAGTAATTCTTTGATTTCCCCTTCATCCGTTGGTCCCAATAATAATGATCCGTCAAAATGTTTTTCATGAAATTGGCATGATCAATGCCAAAATAAATTATTTTGCAGCAAGGTTCGGGCCAAGTGAAGTAAAGTACTTAATGAAAAAGTTAGCAATAACTTGAAAATCTGTTGATAACCTGCAATTTAAAGTCGACCTATAAATTGTTGCTGCATGTGGGACAAGTATTATTGTGTAATTACCAAAATTGCTATTAACACTTTGTGGTACAATAATTTAATAGACAGTTTCAATCAATCAATCAATCAATCAAATATTTTATTTTTGCAACCAAAGTATACATGACAGGTTTACACATCTTGCTCATTGGTCACAAAAAGGATGCCCTAAAGGGATCAAATTATCCCGCTGTCTAGGGATGTGAGGTGGCCATGACGAAATTTTGCAAAATTAACACAGTGATTAACAAAAGTGACAAAGCACAATCAAGCAATTTATGCTAAAGTTCAAAAGTATGTAAGCTTAGAATTCCAAAAATGAATGTTTTCATATCAAGCTATTGGCTGGGGAGTTGTGCGTCATGGACACAAGGAAAGAGAGAGTAGTAGTGGTTTTGTTTGGTGCTAATAGTTGGTGCAAAATTAAATGTGGGTACTTTATTTCATGCCTGAACTATGCCACTAGCAAAAGTAAAAAAAGAATTACACAACTAAGTAATAATTTACCCTAAGCTATCCTTTCAATGGCTGGTTCAGAATTGCTTGGGCTTTGCCAGCTTGAATTTCTGCAGTTCCTAATTTTATTGCATCTGTGATCCTAAGCTGACTGCTTGATGTAGATAAGAAGCACTTCCTGATGTTACAGGTCCCAGGTCACACCACTCACTTTTATTTAATTAATGTATTAGTGTTAGGGCCTATGATTAATTATTACAGTTGCTCTAACTATTTTGCACAATGGATGCTGAATGTCTAAAGTAGTATAATTTTTAAATTGCTGATTGCCGAGCACACTCAGTCAGCACTGAGGGCCAGCCTACCCGGTATTTTTTCAATGATCCATCTCATGAAACGTGAGAACAGCGACATTACTAAAGTTACACCTGTAGCTTATCAACACTCAAGATCCTGATAAGATAATAAAAATCACTATCTCAGTTGTAGGTGGGAAATTTAAGTCACTGAAGTTTTATATTAACTACATAGGAAACTGAAGAAAGAAATCAAACATCTGCCATTAAAAAATATGGAGCAAGACGAAATGATCTAGTTTTTGGTGATTAGTTATGGAAAGAAAAACCAGAGTTATTTGTGGTCTGCTGCATTTAAATGTTTTGTTTCCTTTCAGCTTAAGTTATGCCTAAGATTAATACGGTAATTAGCTTGCATGTGCACTGGAAATTTGCGACTGACGACCATTGTTTGTTTGAGGCTACAAGGTTTCATGGTCATACATCAGTTTTGTGGCTCTGTGTGCTGTAAAAAAGTTCAAACAGTATAAATTCGTGCGAAGCAATCTTTGCACATGAACTCATGAAGCTCTGAAACTTGTCGGACCTACTCTGAATTTTATGCCTCAAGCCTGCCCATGTGGAGCCCATTTGGGACCAGTATGCCCATTAATGGATCTGTATAGAGCACATTCTGGTCTCATCTGGTGCCCATGGAAATGCTAAATGGACTAAGCGATGATGATGGGTAGTTACGCAATTAAGAGAGCTGTGTCATTTTTATCTATCCTCATGGAAACCAATGCATTTATTGAACATTTGTGATTCAGATATTAAGTGAGGATGAAGGACCAGAGTATGTGGCAGTTGTTATTGGTATGATATGCAATCAGCCATGTCGGGCACTTGGTTCCTTCTATGGATCTGCATGGGTGCCTGTTTTTTCGATCGGCTGCAACTCTGATATCCTATCAAGACTTGTAGAAGAGGATGGTTTTCCATCATTTGGTCGTGTTATGTCATCTTGGAAAACGCTTGTCGACGTCACAGTCAAGTTGGTTAAGCATTATGACTGGAAACGCATTGCCATCATTGCATCTACTGACAAAGACTGGCTTAGCATTGCACCTTATCTGAGGGATGAGTTGAAAAAAAATGGTATAGTCTCTGAAACAAATCACACAGTACTGGACGAGCGAGTAGTTGGCGATTTGTCAAACAGTTCGAAGGTTTACATTGAAGCTAAGAATGCGTTGGCAGCTCTGACCACTCCAGGAAATACTGTGACACCTTACCACAGTAGGTGAAACTTTGTATACAGGTTACATGTTTACTTTATGAATATGCACCGTGGTTCAACATATCATGTTACAAATTTGAAAGATATGAATCTTTCAATTTCATCTGCCGAAATTTAAGTTTACGAGCAATTTTCTTTTGGATTTTGTAGCAAAGTACTTCAAACATGAAAACAGTCTTTAATATTTTGTGAAGAAACTCTATGTAGTATGGGTGGATTATCTATAATCTATATAAATAAAAAGAAGATTCTGTCTGTCTGTGTGGCTGTCTGTCCGTTTCACCGGGATGCACTTCCAGAGTTTTTGAGCTTTTCACTCCAAACCTTCACTACTGTGTAGATCTCGGCATGAAACACCCAACGAGGGGTTGGCGATTTCTCTATCACCATGGGGCGAAATCTCAAATATTTCCCAGCTAAAACGGAGCTAGTGATCTGAAACTTTCTACCTAGACAGAGGGTCATCAGAACCACCCGGTGGAGGAGTTGGCGAATCTCCCAACCACGGGGCCAGGGTGGTTGCGAAAACCCAAACTTTGCAATATCCATTCCTTAGTTTCACAGCTATTCACTTGCAGGGGTCAGATGCACAAGAGGATATAACTCTTACTGAAAACATTCCAGCTACACCAAATGCTACCAGCTCACCTCGCCCCACTCAACACACACCGCCTCGCATGGGCCGGATGAGGCCAGGGTATTTTTTGTTGGGGAGGATAACATTTGTTTTCCGTAAAACAGCTATTGATCTGAAACATTGTACCTAGACAGAGGGCCATCAGGACCATCCAGTGGAAATCTTGGCGAATCTCTCCAACCATGGGGGCCAGGGTGGGGGCGAAAATCCTAATTTTCCTTGTTTCACCGGGATGCATTTCCAGTTTTTTTGCTTTTCACTCCAAACCTTCACTACTGTGTCGGTGTGGGCATGGGACACCCGCTGGAGGGGTTGGCGAATCTCTACCATGGGGCCAGAGTAGGGGCGAAAACCATAATTTTCGCTGTTTCACCGGGATGCATTTTCACAGTTTTTCATCTTTTCAATCCAAAACTTCACTACTCTGTCGTGGTGGGTGGGATGGTGTTGGGCGTGGTTGGGGTAGGGTGGGTGGGGGTGGGTGGGAGTAGGGTGAGGTGGGCTGCGGTGAGGTGGGTGGTTGGGGGTTTGGGGTGGGATGGTGTGGGGTGGGGTTGGGGTGAGGGTGGGTTGGTGTGGAGTGGGGTGGGTAGGGCGGAATGACAGTGGAGTGGGGCTGGGGTGGGGTGGTGAGGTGTGGATCGGGCGATTGGGGAGCAGGTGTCACGAAATAGAGTATCCTCCGTTTTAATTGTATCCCCCAAATGAAGAGAAGTCAAATAGCAGATGGGAATTAATTTGCAAAAATAGACACTAACATGTATATTTATTCCTACTAGATAATTTTGTTTGCTTTGGTTTTAGAGCCCTTAAAACATTTAAAAACTTAAGAACACCCAGAGTCACTAAATAAATTCGTGTTGCCTTTCTCTGAACATTGTTAAGGATACTTTAAACAGTTAGAGTCACTTAAAATTTTATTAGGCCTACAGCATAAAGTTTTCAATGATACGCATTTTTCAATAAAGTTAATAGAATATGGTTGGCATAACTCCGAACGGCGGTCCCAAATTAAAATTGCTGTTTTTCCACGCTATTTTCATACTGCGCACAACCCCGTTGCTGCGCACAGCCTATTTCTGTATGTATTTGCTCAAACTTGGGCTAATTATCCAGTTCGCGGTGCTGCGTCAACTAGGGCGTCACGACGATTGGTTTGCAGACAACTCGTCTAACGACAAGTGGTCCCCAGGCAATTCGTCTAACGACAACTGGTCTACAAACAACTGGTCCAGCGGTTGAGAATTGGAAGCTGGATGAAAGCTTTTACTCTATGGTCGGTGGCCATGTTGGTCGCCGATCCGGTCTCTGAGCTTCTACGATGGATTATTGTGTCTTGAGCGATAGACGCTCGAAAGCATCCGAATTTATAGATGACTTCTTAAATCGTGACTGCGCTCCAGACTTTTTCGACTCCGATTCGTGGATGTTTTGGATGGAAATTCATTTCGTAAGTCTGGCCTGGACCACGCTACCGATAATCGCCACTGGACGGATCCATTGCGAACCACCCACAAGGGATGCCAGGTTGCCACAACACCTCCGCCACCTTGCGAATGATTGCCGTTCCCGCATACATGGATGGGACAAGAAAGAGAGATGGGACGTTGCAGCTACTGTCAACATCTAGCGAAGAACTCTATAAACTCGGTCCACTACTCATCATCAGACGAGAAACTATCGGCAGGACTCATAATAATATACGCGCATTGGAGTTCGTCGGTGGTGACTCGATTTTGCTTTCGGGTGTCGTCTTTGCCCATAGATGACTCTGTCTGTCGTAGTGACTCTCTAACATCGTAGACTAGAGTTTCTGATGGGCGCCGTTCCTGGCTGCCAGCTTTGTGATTGTATTTGTTTTGTATGTTATGTCTTAGTTGGCGCCGTTGAAGGCTGCCATATTTGTCTTGTATTTGTTTTATGTATCGTGTTTTTATATGCTTGTAACTCAGAGTGCGTTTGCAGCTGAAGCTACCGAACCTGTTGTAGCCGACCTGCGTGTCGTGCGAAGCGGGCCGTATTTCGCATAACCTGTAGGCCTATCTGTAATCATTCTGCGGTTTGTCAGATTGAATGTCATTATTAAACGAATATATAAACATAGGTAAAATAGAGGTTGGAATTGATGGAAAAACGTAAAAGAAATGGAATCTGGATGACGGTTCTTTTACAGGTGAAATAGAAGCTGGGTTGACGAAAATAACGCATGAGAAATAAAAGCTGGATAAAGGTGTTTCTAGTTCTGAAATAGAGGCTGGATTGATGAAAAACGCTTAAGTAATGGAAGCTGGATGAGGGTATCTTTATATATGAAATAGAAGCTGAATTGACGAAAATAACGAGCGAGAAATAGAAGGTATTTTTAGATCTGAAGTAGAAGCTGGATGCATGCTGAAATCTATATAAATAAAAATGTAAAAAGTTTGGTCCTAATAAGTTAT
Organism: Lumbricus terrestris; assembly: GCA_949752735.1. NCBI lineage: Eukaryota > Metazoa > Annelida > Clitellata > Crassiclitellata > Lumbricidae > Lumbricus > Lumbricus terrestris. The sequence continues at coordinate 92,188,653 of OX457036.1, forward strand.
CTCGGAAACTTCGTCACCGATTCTTTTGAAATTTTTCGCAAAACACTCCGTTCGAACACGGTCGTGTTTGTAAAAGGATATCCTGTAAAGAAACAATTAAATCTCTTAGACAAAAAAAAAACTTTCTCCTCGAGTTGGCACGTTTATACGTTTTAACTCTCACGGAGACGTCCGCCATCTCGCGCATGCGCTGTCGATAGCGCTGTATATATAATATGGATTCGACCCACTTTCATTTCAACCGTCCAAAGATTTTAACTGGGTCACCAATCACAAACCTGGCCTGGGAAAGAGGTCACGTTGCATTCGAAGGCGCGCGTACACAATTCCAATTCCATTCGAATACCGTGTTTCTTTTCCTCCGATGTTGCTTTCAAACCTTCTATATGACCGGTTTTTATTCGAATAGCGGGTTTCTACTTCACCGATTGCTTTCAAACCTTCCATAGGACCGGGTTTGTATAAGCTTTTTTGGGAAAAAACGCAATTTACACTTTCTATTCAAATCCAGCGCTGCGATTTGCATTTCTACACAACGTTGCATTCGTTGCGCGCGTGTCTTTTTATAGCGCTATGCTTTTCTCGAAATAACACAACATTTGCATTCGATTTCAGCGAATTCAATATTTATTTGCAATTGAATGGGGCCGTGTGGGAGGAAGGGAGCGGGAGGGAGCGGGAGGAAGGGGAGGGAGGGAGCGGACGGGATGGAGGAGGGAAGGGACGGAGGGGAGGGAGGGGAAGAAACGGGAGGGAGGGGAGGAGGGGAGGGATGGAGGAGGGAAGGGGAGGGAGTGGGAATGGAGGTAGGGAGGGACAGAGGAACGGAGGGAGGGAAGGAGGCAGGGTAAGGGAGGCAGAGGAAGGGAAGTAGGGAGGGAGGGTGGGACGGTCTTTTCAGCCACAGCAACGCGTGGCCGGGTACAGCTAGTACATAAATGAAAATCATCAATATACAGCTTCCATTTCAGCTAGAAAACCATTAAATTTTTTCCATAAATCCAGCTTCTATTTCATCAACACGTTGGACATATCTCTAACGGAGTTTATCAGCATGATGCTTTCCAGTGGCGCTTTAGCCACAAGTCGGATGTTTTCGGAAAGTACCTCAAGTTGTTGTGTCACAATTACAACATTTGACGATATAGACTATATATTTTAAGTTGGGACCACCGTTCGGAGTTATGCCGAATGGTTTATCCCCCCGGATAGTCTAGACCGGTTGAATCTATCCGTGGGAGATAGATTAATTCATCCCAAAGATAGTTTTACGGGGGAATAGAATATCAAGTGACACCGGCAGTGAGTGTCGAAAAGTAAGGAATTGGCCGGGAGCGGGGCGAATCCTAAATTTCCCGGGCAACGCCGGGTACACGTACCCAGCTAGTTTTAAATAAAGAATATGTTCCAAATGTCCTCCTGCGCACACAGGCCTTGGAGGCGCTGACACCATCGGTCAACAGCATCGTCGATAATCCTCTGATCCAGTCTATTCCACACTCAACGACCGTTATTTCAGATCGTTTACAACTTTACATCATGGATTGCTGTCTGGTGTCCTCGCTTTTGCATCACACTCCATACTAACGTATAGTCGACAGGATTTAAATCTGGGCTGTTCAGAGGCCATAATGTGAGATAAATGAAGTCTGCCATGGTGTCTCTCTTGTTAGCATTTCGATGGTTTCCCTCTAGAGCTCTGTGGGCTGGGGCACTGTCATGTTGAAAACGAAAATATCCTTCTAGGGCTATAGATTTCTGATAACGGGTAGAAGATGCCGTGACAGGCTGACAGCAGAACGTTGCGATAATAGACTCCGTTGATTTTTACTCTAGAATCACTGAAGACCAATGTTAATGGGAACGGCCAGGTGTCGAAACCGCAACGAACATAATAACCGACTTGCTGAAAGCTTAAATTTTGACAGATGAGGTTGAAAGATTCATGGTTTTCTATCCGTCCAAATTTATGACATGATCTGTTGGAATTATATTGTTGGTTCAACTCTCTAAATATTCTGAATTTTTTATTGTTTGATCATTAGGCATTTGAGATGTATGAATGACAGTTTGGCTTACTTTTTATTGAACCGTGGTGTATAATTTGTGCAAGTCCTTGCTGCAGTACATGATGGACTGCAGTATCTGAATGTAGTGTCTTTCAGCATCACATATCTTGTAGGGCAGTGGTTCTCAAAGTGGTGGTCCGCGGAACGGTGCCGGTCCGCGGAGTACTGAGCACCGGTCCGTGGAACGAAGTTAAAATAAATTGAAATTATAAATTTATATAGGTCCTATGTGAAATTGTGAAATTATTCAAATAGTTGTCCAAGACTTGTCAAAATTTCTGTCCCAATCTATATGGTGACCGATAATCAAGTAAACGCTGATCATGCATTGCTATAGATGTAGATTAGCAAACTTTCTAAAATAATGTAAAATTTGAAATATAAACGATGTGTTTGAAGCATTTCAAAGATGAGCTAACGCAAACAAACCTGTTTGGACAGATTTTTTGGCAAAAGGAGCGGCACGTACCGCTCAGAGCGAAGAAAATCATGAAAATTCTGAATTGGTTAAACTTTGAGTTTAATTTCTTAAAATTTGCAACTAAATGAGAATAACATTGAGAAATAAGTAAAATTCTATCATATATATAGGGATATGTTTTAATTATTGAAACAAACCGCTAATTCTAATAGTCAGTAGCGGCGCTGGGGGAGTAGGGGCTAAACCCTCCTAAAAAGGCCATCCTTTTTTTCATGTAACAATAAAATATTTGGGCGATTTACCCCTCTAGTACCCCCCCTAAATTAAGCATAAGGCACGCACGGGATTTGCCAGACAGTTTTCCGGATATGAAAAAGGAAAAAAGAGGACCGTTTTAGAAGATTTCGACCAAATGAATAAAAAAAGTCATCAGAAATTTTGACGGCAGAAATGGAAATTTTTCGTGGGATTTTGGCCGATGACTAAAAAACGGGAGAAAATGGAAAATTTTCACCCGCGAATTTAGCCCCTCCAAACTGAAATCCTGGCACCGCCACATCTTTGTGTTATTATTATAGGTCGCTTGCGCTCGCCATTTTAGTTAGCGGTCCGCGAGCTTCAGCAAAAAATTATTGCCGGTCCGTGGCCTGCAGAAGTTTGAGAACCACTGTTGTAGGGAACTTACAACACAAAACATAATTATAGAATTGACAACATATGCAACTTACTGTGGACATAAATTTGTCAAGTTACTGGTATGATGCCATTGGATCAGATACCGGAAGATTAGATTGGGTGGGTCATCTGCGAAATTGATAGACAACGGACTAAGCATTAGCTCAAAATGCTCATGGAAGCAATGAAAAATTGAAAATCCAACAAAGGCCAAGATGGTTAGGCCTATATAAATTCATCATAGACATCTGTTGCTCCAGAATGCAAGTGTTTTAAGTGTGGAGAATAATCAACCCTCTGCGCTTTCAAGAAAAATTGCTTCTATTAACGAAGACTGAGCCAGCCAATTTGAGCAACCAGTTATTGAATATCGGAACTTCAAGGATTCAAAATTTACTGAATAATTCCTCTTAGTTTAAAAGTTGATAACCAGCCTGATAACTCTTTGAAGCGATATTGTCCTGCTTTGGTTTCAGTAGGCCTACTTCCTTTCAGACCACTCCCACTCTTGTCGCGCTTGGTCCTCCATTTTATGTGGTATTACCCCTCAAAATTCTGTTCTGTCTTATCGTAGGCCTATATAATTTTCTGGACACTGACGACCTTTCTTTTTCTATGAGTGTTAATATTCATCTGTGTGCAGACCTTTGCTAACGGCCTGGTGGATGCTGCCATTAATCATTGGATGTAGGCTACGCAAACCGTCTACGATCAAACTGTAATAAGACCTAGTTCATCTGACTTTGTGGTCTCTCTCAGTGCTAGTAGGCCTAGGCTATCTGCCTCTCATGCATTTACCACCTAGCCTACGTCATCTCCGTACTACCCGCCGGTGCCTCTCCTTTCATGCTGCTCCTGCTTTAATTCATGCCCACAACTGCACCAGGGTGAAATTTGGGAATGCATATTTGCTGTTATTACACTAGCTAATATATTTTGAAGCTTATTTTAGTCTGGTCATAATGCCGCTGACAGTATCACCGGTCCGGAGTTGTCTCGATTGACCTTAATTAATTATAGCTTACTTTATTTGGGTTACTTCGTTCTGGTTCCTCATTCAGCAGTGTATTCATTTCAATACGTTTTGTTGCCTCTGCTCGATCATGACTTAGAGATGATGACTTCTGCAATTATGTCCCAGGTCCTGGCACCATATGTCCTGCTGCCCATAGACTCCTGACTATTCCTTGTACGCGTGCTGCTACATCTCATTCCAGAGGCTTGGCCTGTGTTGAGATCTACGACTCGGTTTGTCTATTCCAGAGTGGTGCATACGCCATTGCCCCTGAAATCTGTTTCAGGGTCAGAGTGCCACTGATGCGGTAGTATAAAACCGCGCATTTCAAATCGCACATTTCAAAACCACGCAGATCATACCCGCGCACGATCATAACCGCGCATCTGTTGAAGTTCGATATTCGCAGTTGAATGAATTATTTTCATCAATACAGCTTCCATTGGGGCAATAATTATTTTGTCATCTGTCCAACTTCTATTTAAATAGCAGTTATCTGTCTCAATCCAGCGCCTATTTAGTCAAGAATATTTTCAACAATCCAACTCCTATTTAAGGAAGAATCAGTTCATTTTCATCAATCCATCTTCTTTAAAGCCAAGAATTTTTTCATCAACCCAATTTCCAATTATATATAAATTTTTACAGTCAAACCCACTTCGATTTAGGTAAAAGGTAGGACTATTCCATCGATCTGGCTTATATAGCTTACATATACAATATTGAAACAGAGACTCAGTTTCATCCAGCTTCCATTTTTACAGGACAGTAGCTAATATCCACCAATCCAGCTTCTACTTCCGCCAAGTATTAGTTTCATCAATCCAATTTCCATTTAGTCAAACACTTATTTTTCAGCAATTAAAGCTTAACAAGCATTTAAATTCAGCATGAAAGTAAATAGAAATTAATTAATTACGACTCAGAGCATTAGGAGCTTGGTAGCTGAACAATTCAAGTGCTGAAAACGACGAAGACAGCGATTAATTGCATGTGTCTATCAATGCGCGGTTATGATCGCCGCGCTTATAATCGTGCGTGGTTTTGTGCGCGCGGTTTTGTGTGTGCGCGGTTTTGTGTGCGCGGTTTTGTTTGCGTGGTTTTGACCGGATACCATTTAATAGACATGCAAATCGCACCGATTGCTTAAACTACAAGTATTATTCCTCGAATTCATAATGACACCAACTGCATTTGATTTTATGGCATTTTTCTTTCGCAAGGCAGCATTTTAAGCATTAGTTTTTAGGGTTGTTAACATGATGGGGCGATTATGCCTATAGATCAATTATATGAAACGTATGCGGCATGCAGCTGCGGCTCGCATTGAAACGCGCTGTAAAGTGGACCGATATGCTGCCACACATCAAAGTGAGAAGTCAACGCATCAGTCCTGCTCTAACGTAGGCCTACAGACTTTCGAACGTTTCGAGATCGTTGGTACTGACTATATATATATATATATATATATATGCATAGTCGAAATTTTCTTGAACTAATCCATTGTTAGCGCTCCTTAATGCTCAACTTTCAGGTCAAAACTGTGAAGACGTATAGCTCTCTGAAGTCTGCAACTCTAACAGTTCCACTCATAGCTCCAGCGGCCACGAGGTTCATTATTTGCAGTTGTGTGCTAATTGGTAATTAAGTACCTGGCAATTACATCATATTATGTGACTTTGTGACTTAGATGCAAGAAATAGTAGGCCTAAGTAAAATGAATCAAAGACGAGTCGAATCGAGGAACAACGATCGGTTTCACTTCCAAGACGATAAAGTCGACGATTTTTTGATCGACTCGCCTTGGCCGAGTTATGATCGACTCGGTCTATCGACTCGATCGACTGCGGTGTATATGTTGTAGTAGGCTAAGATATCCAACCTGTGTGCATGCTGTTTATATTGCAGTTTTTGTGTTCTTGATGTATGATGTTCAAGTGCTTGCATGTCTTATGGCTGCTCAGGATCTCAATTTAACAGCTACCCGAGCGTTTATAGCCTATGGCTATTCAGTGGGTGAGTGAATATAGTTTTGCTCTTATAACAATAACTAGCCCTACCAGCCGTGTACTCCCGAATTTAGTGGCATAACTCGTCACTGCTCTGCACCAGATGTTTTGCAGCTCAGTTCAGTAATGCATAGAGAGCATGTCTATCAATCAATCTATCAATAAATAAATCAACCAATCAATCATAGACTGAATCAAAAAAGGCAATCAGTCAATCGGAATTTATGTAGCAGACGTGAACAATGATCAAGAAGAAAGCGTTGATAACGAATGAATTTGCTAGTATTTCACGGAATTTGCTTTGAGTATTGCGCTACTCGCTATTTTGTATGCTCATCTCATCTGAACAGGTGTTTTAGTAAAAAAATTAGACAAAATATTACAAGAGTTACTGTTAACTACTATTGAAATCGAGTGTAAAAATTTGCTGCCATTTGTCATACAATTATATAGTGCTTGGCAGACTTTGACATTATTTCGGTCAGGTTAGGAATGTGCTAGTAATTAGGCCTTGAGGAAATGTAATGTAACAGGTATTTCTGATCAATATCTCAGAACTGTAAACAAAGCATAAGGTAAGGTCAAATTGTTAGAAAGGATTTTGATGTGTTTTATCATTTTTGTTTGAGAGATAGTGACGCTTCATTTTGGCCGGATCGGAAAGATGATGTAATTTTGGCCCAGAAAGGTCTCATCTCGATTAACGTCAGACGACCGCTGGAACATTGGAAAAAGTTTGAATCAGATTTCACGGACAAGTATAATGGAAATACAAAAACATATGGTGAAACAGAGGTGCATGTTTATCTAATCTTTGTCTTAAATGAACCAATTTTACATACCCGTTTCTTGTCACATGTGTTGCCAAATCCAGTGGCTCCGAATTGACATATTGCGGTAAATGCAGGGCTTAAAGTGTGCCTGGACGGTTATGGACGGCGTCCATGTACTTGTTTTAAAATCTGCATGCCGTCCAGCCACTTATTAGCGAGCACAGACTGAAAAGGTAAAGGGCGTCCAGTCACTTCTTTTGGAGAGGCACGGGGCGTCCAGGCACTTATTTTTCCACTCTTTAGACACTGGGCAAATGTAGTAATAGTAATAATCATAACATTAAAAACAATAAATATAATCTAGTGTCGTCGCCACCCTTAATTGTGCATTCTTTCATTACAGTTCGCCTTGACTATTGCTCGTCGCTCAACTCTGGCCTCCCATCCATTCGAATAGTGTGGCTGGACCGAGTCTTACGTTCTGCAGTGCGTCTAATTGGACAAATTCCTGCTTTTTACCCGGCCGCACATTGAGTATAGAATTTCTGCTGTGGTTCGGCAATGTCGGCATGGTGATGCCCCAGACTATCTGCGTGAGCCATTCTGCTCCACGGGTAGGCCTATCCAAGGCCACCGCCCATCCATTCTGCCCAAGGGTGTGCTTTTGGTTCCATCCGCATGAACTCCAGCTATGCAAAATCGAGCCTTTACGTCGTGGTTCCAGTAGTTTGAAATGCGCTCCTACAGAAGCTGCGTCTGCTTTCTAAGGCTCTCGCTGGGGCAATTCTATTCAACTCAGAACTCTGCTTTTTTCCGTGCTAGAGTCTCTCCAGTGCTTCTGAGTAGTTTCATTGGAGAGGCACTATAGCAATTCTTGAACGAATGAATGATTATAATTACAATTTGTATGGTCCCATAACACAGCCATGCCTTCCATGTTAGTATGGCACCTCACATCAGTGGCATAGACAGGGGGTTTCGGACCGTTTCGGGGGTTAAACCCACCATTGCCCGAGGGAAAAAGTTTTTTTAAAGGTTATTTTGCCTCTTAAATAAGAAAAACAAAACAATTGCCTGTAACAATTGTTTTTCTTACTTTATTCCTTTTGTCACTTTATTCCCCTTTTATTTACTGTAATACTGTTGGGTTGGTGTCAGAAAGGGTATCCGGTCAGACCAAAAAATCCAAACCTCCCCCCAATCATAAATTCCTGGCTACGCCACTGCCTCACGTACAACTGGCAGCAGGGTTGGCCTTAGAAAACGAGTCCTGATTCGAAGAAGTTAACTGATTGCGCCACTTGCGGACAGGAGGAAGACCGTTGTAGCATCTGGGACGGGTCACTGAGAAGGCGCGATCACTGAAGCGGGTTCTCATCCGCCGAACACGAAGCTTTTCTCAAATGACCTCCCGATAGATCTATACTCGGGCATGTTGCATGAGTTGCAGGGCTTTTTTAACGTGCAGTTGTACACAAAATGTGCAGCTCTAAATGAATTTGTGCAGTTGTAGAAGCACTTCTGTACAGTTAAAACTAGTAAAAATAGGCCATTGCCCTCCGATTGGAAGTAATTTACCATGGAGGATTGGAAAGAAAAGAATGGTTTGTGCAGTTCTAAAAATTCATTAAAAACAGCCCTGATGAGTTGGGTTGCACAAACGAGAGCGTTGCTGCAAGTTGCCATTTATATTTTCCCACGGATCACTGAACCTATTAAAATTCAAGAAAGTTAAATTAGCTTCATAACTCCAAGTTGTTCTCATGTACGAATTATAATGGCTTCACTAGACCATGCTGTTTTCGACGTAATTGCTGCTTTAAGCTAGACATAAGAATTTTGTTACGCTTCCCTTGAAAATTGATTTTGTTTGTTTCGCTTAGTTTAGGTTTGTCCGTGAACGAGATTTTGCTGTATTTTATTTTATAATACAGTACAACTTATAATATATCTATGAATTTTAAAGCACGGGTCCCTTACAGTGCACACCAATCAGAGGCACTCGATCATGGGCGGAGTTTATCATGGGCTAAAGCCTAAAGGGGTTATTGGTTAAGCCCCCAAGAAAGCCCAGATTCAGCACTGTGCTTTTTTGCCGTGAAAATGGTATCTTTTCAATGGCTCAGCCCCCCCTCCCCACAAAAACCCAGGCTCAGCATTGTTGTGCTAGGAAAATGGTTCTTTTCACTCAAATGACTAAAAAAGGTAATCAACTTTTGGCCGACAAAATATTGTCGGCACAGGTCGTTCTGGACCAAGTCTCTGCCCAAAGCCCAAAGTTATTTTGAACCTCCCCCCAAAAAAACCGAAAGAAAACTTCGCCCATGTAGGCACTCCTGCTGTGAAAAACCCAGAGAAAATAATGTAATTTGAGCGAAAAATGTGAACAATAATTTAGACGTGTCAATTCTGAGAGCTGATTCCAAAGTGCAGAATCAATGAAGGCAAAAGTTTGAGTTTTGGCCAAAGCAGCCATGCTATCTGAAACGTGAACATAATTATTGGACGCAGAGTGGACGGTGAAGTTGGCAACTGGATGTGATTAAGAATACACACCGTGGTTCCAAAAAAATAAGCCAAACTGTTTTTCATATATCTCTAATGCCTGAAAACATATCATGCTAAAATTTTCCAAATATTTAGAGAATTGGACCAAGAATATGATTTCAAAATTTCATGAGATAAACTTGAACGGATAGAAAGATGTGTATCTTTCAACTTCATCCGCCGAAATTTCAGTTTTCAGCTTGTCTGTTATGGTGTTCGTTGCGCTTTCGACGCTTTGTCGTTCCCATTTAGTCTTCATTGATCCTGGAGTAAAAATTAATGGAGCCTATTATCGCGACGTTCTGTTGTCACAACATCTACCTGTAATCAGAAATCTAACCCCAGAAAGCTGCTTTGTTTTTCAACATAACTGTGCCCCAGCCCACAGAGCCAAGGAAACCATCGAAATGCTGACAAGAGAGACGCCAGACTTAATTTCTTCCACATTATGGCCTCTGAACAGCCCAGATTTGAATCCTGCCGACTATAAAGTATGGAGCGTGATGCAAGACCAAGTCTACCAGACACCACTCCATGATATTAACGATCTGAAGCAATGCTTGTTGGAAGTGTGGGATGATGCTGCTGCCTAATGGCGCCAGCACCTTCAGGTTTGCGTGCAAGCAGGAGGAGAACATTTTGAGTATCTTTTTAAATTAAATATTCAAACCGTAATATTGGAATCATATTGTTAGTTTAATTCTCAACATATTATCTGGAAAATTTTAGAATGATTAAGCATAAGGCATTAGAGATATAAGAAAAACAGTTTGACATTGAATCTAACAGAAAATTGCTTGTAAACTTATATTTCCGCATATGAAGTTGATAGATGACCTTTGTCATCTTTTTATCCGTTCAACTTTATCTCATGAGATTTTGGAGTCATATTCTTGGTTCAATTCTTAAAATATTTGGAAAATTTTAGCGTGATATGTTATCAGGCATTAGAGATATATGAAAAACAGTTTGGCTTACTTTTTTTGAACTACGGTGTAGTTTGACGTTATAGTCTGTTGTTATAGCTTGATGAAAATTAATAGGTTAAAATGAATTAAAAAATGAAGATGTATGAATTAAGTGATCTATCGGTCCGTGCAAGTTTTCGTTGGTACTGTCGCTTCCTAATGTTTGTTTGTTTGTTTGCATGTGCACTTGTTATAACGCCCCTTCAAATCTCTCTACTCAGAGGCGCTCCCGACTACAGAGTGGACACTGCATCGGAGTTTCACGCCAAAGCGCTGAGCAATTGCGAGCGAAGGACTTGTCCAAGGTCCCTACGCGGCGACTTGAGGTGGATTCGAACCTGCAACCCATCGGCTGCAAGGTGACGTACATACCCACCACCGCGCCCCACCATATGCTGATTAAGTTCCTGTAGATTGGTCATGGTCAGCCATGCGTACTGGAAACAAGACCATTGTACGCACTGAGCAGAGTAGGGTCAGATATGGCCTTGCTTTTGACTTTTTAACTCAATATGGACAATCTAGGTGCTTTAAATTTGTCTAAAGCGGTGTTGGAAAACTCTACGATTGCAGTTTTCGGATAGCGCCTATAGCCTATAAAGGAGGATGGCAATCGGGCCTATTAATCATCTGCATTTTAAATGACTTCGTTGACTCATCTTCTAATAGACCTTTTGACACCCCGCCCACTCTAAAGATCGTCTCAATTCCCGTAGATTTAGTCTGTACTTGTTTGTAGCCAGAATTAAGCGTCTATGCAGGGTTGTTGCACGATGCCCTACTCCTCTGGGCTTATGCTGCCAATGCATCCATAAAGGCCAACAGAGTGAATGGGTTCGTGAAAGAAGAAATTCCTGATTTTTTTGACAAGGCAAACTTTACAGGTAGGCTTAACTGTCAATTAATAACTGATAATAATATATAAATTAATGTTATTTATTATTTTTTTAAACGCATAATTTTGCTGCAAGAAACTGCATGAAAAGTTGCATTGTTCTAGAATTAGCGGTCCTCATCACCTAACAACTGAGTGAATGTGCCTCGAAATGCTAAATGTTATAAATTATTATTAATTATATAAAACAGCGTGTATAATTATCTTTGCGTTTTCCTTCAGTTGGGACTCTGGATTTTATTGCACCAATGGACGAAAAGGAAATTAGAGAAAATAATTGCAGACAGGAAATAAATAAATAAGGTTACATAAATTTAAAAAAGTGAAAGATGCGTGAAAATAAGCGGGGAAACGGGTTTTTTGGAGAAATTTAGAAAACAAAAATAGTTTTGCAACTATAAATTTTTTGGATGCATTCCTTGCATACTGCCCTGTTAAGAGGTTCTTAGAGATTTACTGCATAGATGTGTAAAAGTTCAGATACCGCTACATCGGCCTACATGAATACAGATAAAAAAAAATTAAACATTAAAAGTAATAAGTTTTAAGTGTCTTGCATGTGTGATGAAACCTTATAACTTATATTAAAATGTTTGCAGGTGCAACAGGGTTTGTTAACCTTTCTAATTATGGAGACCGATTCTGTGATTATGCAGTTGAAATGGTACAACAACAGAAGTATGTTCGTATGTTTGACTATTTTTTTGAAAATGAGACGCTTAAGCCAACGCATGTCACCGTTGCGTGGCCTGGAGATTTAATGAAGGTTCCACCTAGTGAGCCATGTGAATTAACAGACGCCTGTGACAAAAAGAATACAGATTTGATCCGTGAGTTTTACTGTTTGTGAATATTTGAGTTTTGTTCTGATCACCATTGGGTTTTGTTATTTTTTAAGCGCTATCCAGTTGTGCTGTTTTGGATTTTTAGCAGTGAGTTTAGCAGTTTTGACTTTCCATGTGCTGAGTGATCTAATTTCTTCTGTAAGCTTATAAGTGTAAATTAATAGCTCCTCAAGAGCTTGCAAGCCTTATGACAGATTGACATTGGCAGAGCAATATACAGTTATACATACATATATATATATATATATGTATAATATACATACATTATACAATATATACAACTATATATATATATTGCCAAACGTTTGACGTAAATTAAGTACTCCACTTGAAGGCCATGAGTGAATAGCAATTTCAATTGAAAGCCTTTAATATCCATTTCCCTTCCACTTTGAAATTTAAATATTGACTTTGATTATTAGTATTGGATATGCTGAATATGGCTATAGGTTGTATTTTGTACTTTAAATCATGGGACAGTTGATACATTGTTTTTCTTTAGCGCTTGGCGATAAGTGACTTAGAGAAATAGGTGAAGTATCTCCTGTGTGTTATCGCTGCCTGAAAGTGTGTTTCTGCCTAGGCCTATAGGTTATTTTGGGCCGTCTATACCAGATTGTAAATTCAATGTTGTTGAATTTTACATAAATTTGATTCTGTGTCATGTTTAAATGAGGGATGATATTGTACTGATTTAAAACATTTATAAAGCGCTTCTACTTGGGTGAACCATTCATAGGCACTCCAATTGTGCAATAGCATGGAGAAAAAATAGGTTTGAGAAACGAAAATGAAGAGACAGCTAGAATTTGAGATCGAGTTGATGGGGACAGTGTATTCCAAAGAGAGAGACCATTTGAGGCAAAGGACAGGAATGACCCATAGCTGTTCTGGTGTGAGGAACAAGAGGATCAAATCATGTATATATATTACCGGTATATATATTTACATATTATATCTTAGCAGGAATTTTAAATTCATTGCACTAGACTATCAACAACCAGCAAATAGGTTGAATATTTTATGCCGATAGATCATAATGAGCACTTTGTTTGCTTTACTTTACAGTTTGGGTTTCTGTAGGTGTCTGCATTGGTGTTTTCCTATTCACGGCCGTTCTTTGTCTTGTTTTGTTCAGGTAATGGAAAATTTTGACATCTAAATTTGGCCCTTTATTTGTACCGGTATTGAGCTTTATTACATAACTTATGCATGCTTGTCTAATATTTCCGCATTGATTTGCACAGAGATTTCTGTAGATAATGTCCGTTTATTCAATTTAAGAGACAAACCGCACTATGCCTCACAAAACATGAAATCACAACATAATTAAAAACTTGTAAGGCGTCATTGTAGGAGAAAAGCTCATCGGCAGGGCACCTCCTCTTTACTTCCAGTATTAAATCGTATAGGCTGTATAGCTAATCACTTTGTATTCCAATTAAAGCATTGCGAGGATGACGCTTGGCTAAATAAATGTTGCTCTGTCACACACTGATCTGTAGTGGATAGCGTTGAAATTGTTCTTTCGTCTGTTACAAATTTCTGAAGGCCAGGCGACCCTTGGCAAATCGTCAGGCGACCCACAGGTTGAGTGAAAACCGCTGGTCCAGAGGCAAAATAAAACTTGAGAACTGCCTTTCATCTATAATTTTATGGTTGGTGTTTCAATGGTTTGGCCATAAACGGAGACAAGTCTGAGACAATTTTATTCGGTCACGCCAACATCTTTGTTCTTTCCCTTCACTTTCTGTCTATTGTAGACCTGGCCGGTGTAACAAAATAGAGTATCCCTCTAATAATCGTATCCCCCAAATGATGTAAAGCTGAAAAAAGCCACTTTCGCGTGTGTTATTTTTGTAAGTTAACTTCCATTTCCTTTGTTTTGAACATTGCCATTAGTTGTTGTGTTTATTCCTACTAGCTAATTTTGTTTGCTTTGCTTTAAGAGAACTTGAAAATTCAGAGCGCTGAAGAACATTAAGGGTCACTAACTAAATTCGCGTTGCCTTTTTTGAATATTACTTAAGACACTTAAACAATAATTAGAGTCACTTAAAATTTAGATTATGGCACAATTTTTTCAATTATAAGCATTTTTCAATAATTTTACAATGGGGGAGCATAGAATGGTTTATCCTTTCGGATGCTCTATGCCGGTGTATTCCATCAGGGAGATAGATTAATTCATCCATTCGGACAGCTTTAAGGGATACTCTATTTCGTGACACCTGCGCTGCTGTGCAACTATTAGAATGTGTTAAAACAATTGGGCTAACCGTGATGTGTAAGCCGACATTCCCACAGCAGAATGATTTCTGTCGCCTTCCAATTGTCGACTTAAACGAATTTACCTTATGCCCTCACTGCTACTCTGCCTCCTTTTTTGATCTGGACCTCTGACAACGGGACTTGGATGTCCGTTGGACTACTTTATAGAAAACCTCTTGATGCAGTACTCTTGAATAAGCTGGTGCCCTGTTTTTTACAATAAAGTGGTGCTTTAGAATGCGTTATTCGCCAGACTTTACAGTTATAAAACTTATGATTTACCTAATATGGATCCAGGCAAGATATTTGCCAGATGTTATGATGTGATTATGACAAGAGTTGAACACTTTTAGGAGATCAAGACGGGAGACTGAAATGAAGGCTGTCATTGCATGGATCGTCAATTGGGATGATGTTATAACTACTTCTCCAGACAAATTGACTTTGGTAGATCCATACTTTAGACTATTATTGTGTCTAATAAACTACTTAAGATGTGCTGCTCTAGCTATAGGCAGTTGCTTAGAAATTGAAAGTTCATGTGGATTTTGGAGAAGTTTTACTATTGGTGTGTGGCCAATGTGGAGTTGCCATGCCTTTCGTTTTTGGAGCTATGTGTAATTAGATTCATTTATTCTTTCCAGAATTTATATTGCGCTTGTTCAAGGGGCTACTCAGAAGAGCTCCCAACTCAATAATAATAACAATAATAATAATAATAATAATAATAATAATAATAATAATAATAATAATAATAATAATAATAAAAGCTAAGCACTACATCGGGGGAGCCACGAGAAACAACATTTTTGTTCCAGCGAATCTCGCTGATGATACAACGCTTCAACGCAGTTGCCTTCAGGGGCACTTTCGCCTATCAGAACACGGAATATGAATAGGACCGTTCCAGACTGTGATTTTATATTAGGCGGTAGTGAAGTCCCTGAGGGATCCTGCATACCTCTGGGCAATAAAAATAAATAAATAATAAATTGAACAAAAAAATAATAATAATAACAATGGCAATTTATATGGCGCCGTAACAGAGCCACAGACACGTGTAACTAACAGCAGGATAGGCCTTACAAAACTTGTAATCTGTCTTACAAGTGAATCCTGTTAATGTTTTGCTCTCGTAATGTCCATTTTGGTCGAACTATCAAGTTGCTGAGATTTGTCATTATTATAATGTGCATATGTATTTAATTTTGCCTCGTTTTGTTTCAGCTCGATATGGATACACAATTTTCACTTACAATATTTCTTATTATAGGCCTAGATGTGGAATAATTGCAATAATTGTCTATAATTATTTCATGTAGGTACCGCATAACGAACTTGTTTTTCACTATCTGTTGTTCATTTATCCACATACTACTAAATACACTACTGGTTTTTAGTATACCCCAGCCATTCAGAGGGTTCTGGTTCATGAGGTGAGTCGTGTTACGTTTGGCTTGGAAGAAGTTGAGAAGGAGAAGGAGGAAACATTCTCTGATGTTGGATACTATAGAGTGAGTACTGTGGATTCTTGTCTAAGCTTACATTTGAGGTGTCAGCCTTAATTGAGTTAGGCGTTTCATTTAAACAATGTCAATGGTGTTTTGTCGATGACTTTATTGGCAGTGACGGATGTGTGTGAACTTTTGTGAAGATTTGAAGATAATTAATTACCTTGTTTTATGGACCACCTCTTAAAAAGGTTTTCTTCTCAGGCTTTTCCAACTGAACACCAGGATTAAGCAATTAAACTCTTGTCTCCTAAACTGATTCACTCACTTTTCAAATAAAATGATCATTACTTGATCAAATGTCGCTTATAGCAAAATCTGGAATCCACATGTCCATCCAACCTCGTTATTTCCATCACTTCGGGTCCATTGACTGCCAGTCCATAATGCAGGATATCCTCAACTCCCAGTTGTTCTCAGCAGTCACTCTTTCGATGATGACTTCTCTGGCTACCCTGCTGCACTTTAAGCCTTCTTGACATTCATGTGCCACTCATTGTTTTCTTCAATACACAAGGTACTGCAGTAAGTTACACTTAACTTTTTGATATTTGTAAATTTTGAGATTAGGAAGTCAAATGGTTCTCAAGTGCACGCAGAGGTGTCCAGTCAAAAGCGCGCAGACAAATGCGCGCAGACAAATGCGCGCAGTAACAAAATCGCGCACGACAAATGCGCGCAGACAAATGCGCGCAAATAAGAACACATAGACCCAAGAAATTTTACTTTTATTTTATTGAATCAGCATCTAAACATAATGAAAGAGATTGTTAGAAATATAGAAACGGAACATATAAAGTTATGCTCATTGAAGTTCAAATTCTAGGCTCAACATATCCTATCGTCATTGTTCTTCAACGTAACATTTAATCCTAAACGCAATGAAATATAGACGAAACGTTGTTCTTAAACGCAATGTAGTAAAGACGAAACGAAGTAAATCGAATAGAGTCAAATAGTGCCTCGCTAGAAATGTGAAGAAGATATAGAGTTCAAATTCTAGGCTCAACATATCCTATCGTCATTGTTCTTCAACGTAACATTTAATCCTAAACGCAATGAAATATAGACGAAACGTTGTTCTTAAACGCAATGTAGTAAAGACGAAACGAAGTAAATCGAATAGAGTCAAATAGTGCCTCGCTAGAAATGTGAAGAAGATATAGAGTTCAAATTCTATAAGTTTACAGGCTAACGTTGTGAGCCACCCCACGCAAAAACTCTTCCAAAGGAATCGTGCCATACGTTGGCACCAACGCCTGCAACCTTTAAGGAATATACGCCGAAAATCAGCATAACAAGTCGGACATATGGAGAGCCTATGAAACACTTATGAAACATTGTTCTTTTTAATTGTTCTCATCATTTCCTTTTTTGCGCGGTTTTTTGCGCGGTTTTTTGCGCGGTTTTTTGCGCGGTTTTTTGCGCGGTTTTTTGCGCGCTTTTGTCTGCGCTCTTTTGACTGGGAAGGTCCCTGTTGCGCGCTTTGCGCGCAATTGTCTGCGCGCATTTGTCTGCGCGCATTTGTCTGCGCGCTTTTGCGTGCGCGCATTTGTTACGGCGCCGCACGCAGAAGACAAGCTTCAAGTGGTGATGTGCTGAGTGGTGCCCCAACTAGTGAGGAACGAGTCAGGGTTGCGGGTGACAGGCTCCTCCATACAATTGTGTGGAATGGCGCGCATGTATTACGTCGACTTTCCCACCTACGATCCATCGACATTATAACCTTTGCCATCATTTTCATAAAATCGAACATCTGCTAATTTAAGATAATAGGAATTTTCTATCGAGGTTTTATATAAAAGCGAATTTCTATTTTATCGTTAGTCTTCCGGTTTTAATTAACTTCCCTTACTTTCTTTCTTGCTGTTATTTATGTGATTGTGTGTTTGGGTGTGGTATGTCATTATTGTGTTTGAATTTATAAATAAAGCGAATATATATATATATATATATATATATATATATATATCAAGGGAGCTCATATTGTAGAGGGCTAGGCTAGCTCTCCTTGAAAGTTGAATGGTCCACATCACATCTTCTATGCTGTACTGTGAAAGGTCGGTCGCCCTGTGTTTAGGGAAGACTGTTGACCAAGTCTGCATGAAACCGAGATGAATCACTTCTTAATACAACCTGGAGCTCAGACTTCAAGGCTAATACATGTCTATGAGGATGAGGTTTTGAGCTCTCTGAGCATTATTCAACTTATTCCTCTCAAATGTTAACACCTATAAAAGTGATACATTTGTAGGACTAAGATCTCTGTGAGGCTGAAAAGGGTTCAATATATAACGGTAGGTAAATGTCCAATTTAGGTCCTAATGTAATTATACAGAGATCAAAGCGTCTTTTAAGTCATTTCTTAAACAGATTCAATGAAACTGAGCATTGTTTCTTATGTGCAGGGCGTAATAGTAAGCACGAAGATGGTCGGAAGCAGCACAATGGATGCACAAGATCCAGTTGTGTTGAGTGAGCTTAAACAAGTGAGCGGGGTATTCATCGTTTTACATTTATATTTTTTGTCTAGTGTCTACGGTTCTTGGGTTCTTACATTGCCAGCCCACATGTAAAGTGATCCTTCCACTTTTCCTGTTCACGTTTCACTGTGCATTTTTGGTCATTCTACCTCTCAGAGACAATCAATCAATATTTTGTTTGATCACCATGCCCATGACCTTATCGATACATGCAATCAACAGATTAGACGTTCGTGTAGGCTACATTGGCGTCAATGGGTAAACCGAAGGGAACATTAAGTTCCGCTAGGCAGGGTCACCCTGGATTCATCAGATGTTAATGCAACAGTGTCTGTTTAAACACTATGTAACATACTACAATATGTAGTTCATATTCAAACAATGCTTGAATATGGTGTCCATTCTTAATCTACAGGGTGCAACGATCAAAGAAAATCAAAACAAACTTAATTAATAAAGTGAATGTAAAGTAAAGTAAAATCATAAAAACCATAACACTACATGCACAAAATCATGTGGCACATTCTTTACATAATCGTCATTAAAAGGTGGATTTTAAAGTTATTTTTGAACTGATTGGTTTGTGGGCAGATTGGTATGTTCTTTACGCAGGGAGTTCCAAACCAATGGTCTATGTGTTTCAATACTATGCTGTCTAATGTTGGTGGGTACACTTCTTTGATGATAATTGTTTGCTGAGCGCGCGTATAATGATCATCTAGCTCAGAGTTTAACAGAACCAGTGGTCAGAATTTCCCGTGTTTTGGTTTGAGTGAATTCTGTATATAAATAGCCCCACTTGCAGCTTGTTAATACACTCAAAAGGTAAAATTTTCAATTTTAGAAGTAGAAGATGAGTATTAGTTCTATAGGGTACATTACAGATGTAAGGATGCAGGATTCACGCCAGATGAAGTATTTTAAAGCTGTAAAATAGTCACACTTTTTAACAATGTTGGAAATCCCTCCGTCTATCTGTTTTTGCTGTGAGTTCCTTGTCATTTCAGTCGCTTTGCAAGTTGATTATACTCCGCTGACTATCTCTCTCTCTCAATTGTATCGTATAGTATTTAAGCATTTGTAAAGCGCCTTCTGTAGGGTGAACTGTTCAGTGGCACTCCAAGTGTGCATGCCCGCAAGAATAAGCAGGTTTTGAGAAGAGGGAAGGAAGAAAGAGACTGCCAGACAGAATCATAGAGCAAACAAAAGGAGAAAGCAAATTCCGAAGAGAAGTACCAATTGAGGCAACTGAGTGAGACTGAGCCATAACAGTTTTAAAGCGAGAAACCAGAAGGTCAAGTTTGTTCGATGAACGGAGTGGACAGCGGGAGGAAGCTGAGTGAGGCCAAAGTATAACGCCGGCCCGATATTTGATGATCAGAGTGAAGATCTTAATTATTATGTGCAAGCACGGAGAGGAAGCCAGTAAAGTTCATCAATTTCTTTGTCTCGGTGAATCGATCTTCTGGATATTGACCCGAATAAGATGTCGCTTGATGTGCCTTTGGGAGATGCCTTTTATCTTAGACATGGCATCTAGAAGTTAGAATTAGTCATAATTAGGCGTTTTCTGGCCGACCTTGATAAATTTCTACTACTACTTTAATGATTTTGCTGTGAAATTGAGAATACCAATTACATGACTGAATTCCATTGCATGAAATTAAAATAATAAAAGCATATCAGCATATCTTACAAGCCGCATTATACACTCAGTCTACTTATTGTGAAGTTCATAGTCTTAGGGTGAATAATACAAATGAAAGGAAAGATGACTAAAGTTGTGCATTGGTTGCTTTCTGCTGGCAGATGATTAACCTGAAGCATGAAAACCTGAACATGTTTGTCGGAATCTGTGTGGAGGAGCCAAACGTCTGTATGCTAACACTTTACGCCAAGCATGGTAGTCTGCATAACGTCCTTATGGATAAGGAAATGGAATTGCCTATTGAGTTCAAACTGTCCTTTGCCATCGACATTTCAAAGGTTCAATTGTTATTTATTCACTTGTTCACTGTTCAGAGCCCTTTCTATATCACCTCATACTGGCCCAGTTATTTACTTTGACCAGAGTAGGAATCCCATGTTTCTCTTTGCACAAAGTTGCCGGTTTGCATACTGATGAATGACTTATTTGAAGTCTTACACGGTGAACCATTATAATCACGGGGTGTTGGACAATACCCCCCCGGACAAAAGCCCCATCGGACATTAGCCCCTGATCAAAAGCCCCCCAAATTTTGCCTAGGACATTAGCCCTCCCGGACAAAAGCCCTCCCTATGTGCAAATCATAGATTAATGCGGTAATCGATAAGACTTGTCACTGGCATTCACATGCAAACAAAGTTTTTAGTGTCATTTAGGTCCTAATTGTGTCAGTAGGCCTATAGACTTAGATTTGAAATGAAGGAATGGGAATCGTATAGGACCTATACCGTCTATTTGTTTAGTGTCCTGCAACAAAGGTTTGTTAACGTCAGTTAGGCTACGTCTCAGCTTCGTAGACTTGTTAGCGTCGTTTCAATTCAAAATTAGATTCAATACATTAGAGAAATGCACGAATGGGAATCGTATACAGTAGGTCAACCTACTTGTTAATGTCAGTTTTGGCTATTAGGAAGGTTTGTTAGCGTCAGTTAGGCATTAAACTTTTATCTAGATTTCACAAACTTTGGACGTAATGCCTTTAAATGTTTTATAGTATGCATAATAAACCTACAGCATATTCTTACAATGTTAAACTAATGTGCAATGTTTAGATATTCGCTTAACTTATTGTTACATTTTGTGCATCATTTTTAGGTATTGGTATCATAGACTGGGGGGCTAATGTCCTACCTCGGAGGGACTTTTGTCCGGGGGGGCTAATGTCCTGGGGGGCTTTTGTCCGGGAGCTTTTGTCCAGGGGGGCTAATGTCCGTTCCCCATAATCACGCCATACAAAAATGTGTAAATTTGCATTTAGGAATCTATTTTGACGGGGAACGGACATTTCCCCCCTGGACATTTCCCCCGGACATTTTCCTCCCGGACATTTCCCCCCCTGGACGTTTCCCTCCATCCCTAGGACATTCCCCCCCGTATGCGGAAACCATTGCTTTTATCGTCTTCAACATTTTAAACCAGAATATTTTCATCAATCCAGCTCCAATTTAAGCAAGAATATTTTCATCAATCCAGCTTCCATTTAAGCAAGAATATATTCATCAATCCAGCTCCAATTTAGACAAGAATATTTTCATCAATCCAGCTTCCATTTAAGCAATAATATTTTCATCAATCCAGCTCCAATATAAACAAGAATATTTTCATCAATCCAGCTTCCATTTAAGCAAGAATATTATCATCAATCCAGCTCCAATTCAAGCAAGAATATTTTCATCAATCCAGCTTCCATTTAAGCATGAATATTTTCATCAATCCTGCTCCAATTTAAACAAGAATATTTTCATCAATCCAGGTCCAATTTAGACAAGAATATTTTCATCAATCCAGCTTCCATTTAAGCATGAATATTTTCATCAATCCAGCTCCAATTTAAACAAGAATATTTTCGTCAATCCAGCTCCAATTTAGACAAGAATATTATCATCAATCCAGCTCCAAGTTAAACCCCGTATGCATCAATACAATACAATACAAAGCGTTGGATATACTATTTAATGACCAATTTCAAATATTTCAACCATAATTTTATTTAGAAGGTATGCATAGAACGGGGGGGAAATGTCCGGGGGGGGGAAATGTCCTAGTCGAAATGGGGGGGAAACGTCCAGGGGGGAAATGTCCAGGGGGGGAAACGTCCGGGGGGGGAAATGTCCAGGGGGGAAATGTCCTACACTCATTTTGACATCCCAGGCTTCCCAGCCCTAGGTTGTTCACAGCATCTTTACAGCAACTATCCATAACCCACTAGCATGCAGTGTCACTAGAATGCCTAAACATCATATCACCCCATTTCCAAATCACCCATTGGCGAAAATTCTGGAGTGCATTAATTCTGTCCCTAGCCTGCAATTCCCTACAACGTTCCCAGGCTATAAGTATATAGGCTACATGTAAAGTATATAATTATGAAGTCTTCAATATCCCGCCCCACCTGATCGTCTTCTCATTGAGGTATTTCTTGACACTTGTCGCTGCTCGAGTATTGATCTAGGATTATCCTAGCCAACAATCTCCTGAGAATGGTTCTTTTTGAGTTCTTCTACGGGGTGGGCCAAAAAAAGACCCCCCTAGGTTTTTTGCCAATAAACTTGGCCAGAAGTAAGAATTTTGAAATGAAATTTTACAGGCTTATAGACAATTCATATTTACACACGATGGCCAGATTTCATGAAAATATTTCAAACACAACAAAAGTTACACCACTTTTAGTGAGGTCACTTCCCGTATTTTGACGATTCAAACACCAAACGCAATTTTTTTTGTTTTTGTTTTTTTGCCAATATCATGGCTAAAAGTAAGAATTTTGAAATGAAATTTTATAGGCTCAAAGACAATTCATATCTACACATGGTGGTCAGATTTCATCAAAATATTTCAAACAGAACAAAAGTTATACCACTTTTAGTGAGGCCATCCACCGTTTTTGGACGATTCAAAAATGAAACGCAAAAAAAGTAACAAAAACGCGATTTTATTAAGTCCCATCTCAATTAACTGTTGTCAAATGAACTTGGTATTGCTATCACGACTTGTGTTCAATGTGCCCACCACCCGTGCCAAAACTTCTTTTTGAGCCTCTTTGCCAAGTTCTTGATGGACCTGTTGATTAATCTGATAGATTCCTTATTTACCAATTCGATTGTCATCTTGCTAAGTGACTTCTCAGTGATGCGCAGATACGCTGGTACCCTGTTTCTTTTTTAAATAGTAATAATAATGATCATCTGGCTATACGAAGGCCATTTGATAACAATTATTTGAGATGAGACGTAATAAAATTGCTACTTTTTGCTGCGTTACGCCTTTGAATCGTCAAAAAACGGTGGGTGACCTCATTAAAAGTGGCATAGCTTTTTTTCTGTTTGACATTTTTTGATGAAATCTGGTCATCATATGCAGATATGAATTGTCTTTAAGCCCCTAAAATTTCATTTCGATATTCTTACTTCTGGCCAAGGTATTGGCCAGAATAATTAGATCGGTTTTATGTTACTTTTCGTTGCGTCACGTTTTTGAATCGTGAAAAAACGGTGGGTGGCCTCACTAAAAGTGATATAACTTTTGTTCTGTTTAAAATATTTTGATGAAATCTGGTCATGATGTGTAAATATGAATTGTCTATAAGCCTGTAAAATTTCATTTCGAAATTCTTACTCTTGGTCAAGATATGGGCAAAAAACGTTGGGGGGGGGGTATTTTTTATGGCCCACCCTGTATATAATTGCAATGGCATAGCTATATATTTCAGTCCAGTTGACTTATGTGGGGGGATTTCCTGTCTGAAAAGATTAAATAAATTAAGCACTTTCGTCACAACGCTTGCATCCAGAGGCAAGAGGGACTCGATCAGCCACCAAAAGTGATGCCTATTTTTAACTACCAACTACCTTTTGGTCTTTAACAAATTTCTTTGCACTATTGATATTGAAGATTTTCATTATTTTACAGTATTATGATAATAATGATAACCGTAATAATATTACTACTACTACTACTGCTGCTGCTGCTGCTGCTTCTGCTACTGCTACTGCTACTACTACTACTAATAATAATATTGACGGGACCCGGTGGTGCATTGGATAACACACTGGCTGGAGATCAGGGGACTCGAGTTTGATTCCCAGAGCCCCGTAGGATTGACGTACTTTGTAGGCTGCTATTAGCGCCAATGTGTTGCAGGCCGTTTGTTCTCTTAGTAGTTACGATTTGTGTTCTTGTGAATTGTTTCAATTGCGCAGCTGTACGCTGTAATCGGTTTCGGTCTGTTAACCGGATTGTTCAATAAAGGAAATTATTATTACGAACACATGTGAAAATTACCATGTTCTTAATTTCTTGCTTTTCATTATCCCAGCCACTTTGTAAAAAACATTTAACTGTGACCACTGTATTTTACCACCTCCTGCATAAATATCTGTGGGTGCCCAATGCCCATGTACCGTAATCACTTCTTCAAACTGATTGATTTAGGGCATGGAGTATCTTCACAGTTCTGTGCTAGGCTCTCATGGCCATCTGAGTAGCACTAATTGTGTGGTGGACAAGAAGTGGACGTGTAAGGTGGCCGACTATGGAATGGGCGAGTTTCAGAAGATAAAGAAGCAGAAGGAAAGTGAAGATGCTGCAAGTTAGTGTGCTGTTCGTCTCTTTTCTGTATTCCTGTGTGTCTTCCTTGTAACCATCCTGTCTTTGTGAATCATGCAACTCTAAATTATTGATGGTTGATGGTTAAATTGATTGGTTGATTGTTGGTTGATTGGTCGGTTGGCTTGCTAGTTGATTGATTGATTGAAGTTACTGAGACACCCTTTACTAGGAAATCTGCCAGAGGCTAACTCAGGATTAGCTGAGCCTGAGCCAGCAGCGTAATGAAGGTTGGTTTTGCAAAGAGCAGATTGTTGAAGCTTCTTCTGGATGTGCACATGGTGTCAGAGGTTTTCAATAAATATCGAATGTAGATCCAAGTCCAGTTGTCATAGTGACCTGACGGGGTTTACTTGCGTCAGAGAAGATTGGAAGGTCGAGTGTCAGAGGAGTCAGAGCTGGAACTTTTGGAAAGGTAAGGCTGATTTTGAGTGGAAAGCCTGAAGAGCAAAAGGCTGACGATGATGACTGAGTGACACTACTGATGCAGGAACAGAATATTCTCAGATGCATGAGGGAGATCTATTCTAGAGTGATGGTGAGTAGTGACCGATATTTGAGACAGACTGGGAGGATGATCCAGTAAAGTGAAGTGGCTAGATGGTGTAGAGTTTGCTTAGATAGGCTACTTGGGCTGGAAATGTTGCAAGGTGTTATAGGTTAGTCATTAAACTTTTAACTGCATTTGCTCTGGGATTGTGAAAACTTGGATCAGAACTGCAATGACTTTGTGGAGAAAACCGAGGGAAAAGATTGTGGATTTCAAAAGAATCAAAATCCAGGTGACTGAGGTGACAATTCAACGTATTAGCCAATGTGTCATTTCACTCCCAAAATGAAATATCCCAAATTTTGATTTCATGGGTAGGAGAATGTAGCCCGTAATTATGTGGAATGCGTGTATATTCAAACCTTAGCTTTTTACATCCTACATTGTTTATGTTTTTTCCCACATTGATAGTTAGCATAATGTGTCTTGTTTTTGTGGATTTGCAACTTCCTTTGAAGGGTCATTTGACACTTTGGATCACTTTCAGTGGGAAGCCATTGGATCCCTATATTATTTCTTGGACCAGTTCTTTGTTCTGCATACGATTCTAAAATTGTTCTTTTTAGTTAATAGATCTTTTTGGCATATTGCCTTATGTGTGAATTACCTCTTGCGGGACTGATCTGTACAATTTAACTTTTGTAAACTTGAGTCCCCTAATGAGTTTAAATGGTCTGTCAGGCTGGGTTGGCATTTTGGATTTGTACTCTGTCTTGACATTTTATTCGAGCTAAGGTTCTTGTAACGTTGCTGAAGAATCGAGTTACTAATTAGATTATGTACTATGTTAGACCAGCTGTGGACAGCTCCAGAACTCATAAGAATCGAGGAGGATGAGCGTCCTTTGTATGGAACCCAGAAGGGAGATGTCTATTCCTATGGGATCATATTACAGGAATTGGCGACTCGCAACATTCCCTTTGTTAACGAAAGAAAAACTCTTACTGCAGTCGGTCAGTTGTACTTTTTACATCTTTGCTGTAGCTACTTTTATTCATATATTGAGTATTCGGATATCGCAAGTATTAAGATTTTCAAATATTCGCGAATATTAACGAATATTGAAACTGCCAACGAATATTGTCTTCGTAAAATAATAGGCCTATGTTCTTTGAAGAAATTCTTTATTCTTATTTCTAGGCTAATATTGTTATTTATGAAAATGCTTAACTTAATTGTACTGAATGAATTGTACAATTTTGAGATAGCCTAAACATAGATCTATATCAGTAACTGACAATAGCTTTAATAGATTTATTGTTAAAAACTTCAAGGTCTTTGCTGGGTCTGGCCAGTGTGGCTATGTCACATTAATACTTAATGTTAGTCACTTTGTCTGACTCCTGACCATCCACCCCAACTGAAAAGAGGCAGAGCCACCGATGGCAGTTGGCAAGTAGCAGCAATAGTAGGCTAAATTAGAAATAAACTTTAACTGCCTATAATTGTAACTGCAAAGTGATAAAGTAGTTTTATACCGGTAGCAGGATGAGTAAATATAAATGCCAACGAAGGAAATAATAGTGCCAGATTACAAACAAAACTTATCACGTTCTCAGCATAATAAGCGCATTGCAGATTTTAATTCAGGCTTGCCCTGAATGCGAGTGAATGTCATGGAGACACGCAGAAACTTAAACTGCTTTAGGGCCTACCGGGTAACATAATAAACATTGCGGTTTCGATGGTTCACTTTAATTTGTTAACGAATATTTAAGAATATTAAACCGTGAAGTCACGAATACTCGATCTATGCTTTTATTGTATTATGTTAAAACGTTTATAGAGTCCCTCTAATAAGGTATGTATTTATGTATATATGACCATAATTATGTTTGTTATAGCGGCCCTTCAAGATTCTTACTCAGAGGCACTCCAGGCTACAGCGCGGAGGTTGAATCAGGGCTTCACGCCGATGCGCATGAACAATTACGAGTGAAGGACTTGCTAAAGGTCCTAAGGGGCAGCTTGAGATAGGTTCGAACCCGCAACCATCTTGTGCAAAGCACCGGACATACCCCGACATCACCGCGCCCTGTTAAGCAGGTCTTTATTATACTCTATTATACGACTAATGAGACGGAGTGGATAATGAGACGGTGAGGGAGAGGATTGGCCACTGCCCTTATATGCCGAGACCTTGAAAATGAAGATGCTAGCACTTCATCCCCATTGGCGAACCTCCGGGCTAGCTATTGAAGGGATCTCATTATTATACGACTAAGTTGTACAGGTGGTTAGGATACTGAGTGTCAACTCGGAAATATGAGGTTCGAATCCCACCAGGTCAGGAAAATATTTTTAGAGTTCCACTTCACTAGTATATGTAAACTATTGATATTTGACAATAAGGGAGCCCCTAATTAAAAGACGAAGAAAATGAAAGTAATAATATTCTGCATAGATTCTTTGTGTATCTGTACATTTCTTATAAATAATTATATTATCTTATTCACCGTCGCTACATCAAATCAAGTCTGCAATAGCCAAATTATCTTGTGGGTTCAGGTGTCAGGTCAAAACCGGGGGAAAATCAAGCCATAAATAATACATTCTAAAGCATTTGCAATAAAAAAGTTTTCAGCTGTAACTTCAAAATGTTTTACTGTGAAACTCTAAATTTACAGGTAATGACCATTTTTGGAGAAACTATGTTCAATACTTTGCATCTAAGCACTTCCTATGTACTAGATAAGAAACTTTCTGTATCACCGCTGCCTGACTTATACCATAAAACGTGCAATCTAATAATTATGATAATTTGAGACATTGCTAGTTCTCTGATGAGCGTTAATTACTGTTTGTCTTTGCTCATTGATCAGATATTCTCGCGAAGGTTACCGTAGGTGCGATCTTTCCGTTCAGACCTCAGGTTCCAGAAGTTAAAGAAAGCGAGGAGTGGCATATTCTGATGGTCACCTGCTGGCATGAGGATCCAGAGGAACGGCCAACATTCAAGAAGATTTCACTGGCTGTCAAAAAGATGGGCAAAGGAATGTAGGTACACTCTAATTCTTTGTTGCAGTTGTCATAGATGCTTTCATTCATCACCTGCACCAGGGCCATTCCACGGTATTGCAGTCCTCGAGAGGTCAATGAAAATATCAGAAGTTCAAGTTGATAATAATTTCTGTGATAGCTATGGTTCTAGTATAAGATTCCAAAAGGGTTTTCAATTTGTGCTTAGGATTTTGTGTCGGCCGTGCTTCAAAGTGGCAATTTTGATATTTTTGCGTCACGGACTCTACATGCAATTTCCAAGGGGTAAAGTTTTAACGCAAATCCAATGTTGATTATTTTCAGCTGGACATCATGACCATGGTGAGGGTATGTGACAAATACTATGTGATCACAAATGCACCACATCCTGAGTCTGGGTTTGCTCGAGCAAAACACGACTTGTAGAGTCCGTGACATTTTAGGGCTTCTAATTTATTTCTCAGGCATTTCAAATTGAACAGCGAACTTGTTATTTCCATTGCTCTAATTCCCCATTGCAGGCTACTCAATTAACATAAATTACTTTTCCTACCATTGCCTTAAAAAAAATTATGTGAAGTTTAATATTGTCACGGACTCTACAAAAGTGTCACGGACTCTACTAGAAAAAAATTCAGTTGACTGAACTGATTGGTATTGATACAAATATCCCTGCAATTATGCATGAAATGTAGACATCACGCTTGTATCTTGTAACAATGATTCTATTTTATTTTATAAATTTATTTATTTTTTATTTTATTATTTCTAGCCCCCCTACAGTCTGTACTCAATGCTGCTGCGAGGCTCATTGCCCGTCTTCCTCGATTCTCACACATATCTACATTCATGGCTGAACAACTTCACTGGCTTCCACTCTCAGCTCGCATACAATTCAAAGTTCTAAGTTTAGTTCTCAAGTCTCAACGAGGCCTTGCTCCGACGTTCTTTGTGATCTCATACTTCGCCCCATTTCGGCCACTTCGCTGCGTCCTCTTAGGTCCTCAGATTGGCTCAACCTCTTTGTTCCTCGCGTCAGGACCGCCATGGCTCAATCCAGATCATTTGCCTGCATAGGTCCCTCCCTATGGAATGGTCTTCTCCCATCCGTTCGCTCTGCCATCCTCTCTGGTAGTCTTTCGTCATCTTTTTCTTGTCTAAAGACCTGCCTTTTCTCTCGGAGTTGCACGCACTGGGAGCGCTTCTGAAAGGCTCTTGCTGCAAGAAGCGCTTTACAAATGGTCAGATACGATACGATCACTAAAGGTGAAACTGAATACTGCACGCTATTCATGAGGAAGAAGGACAAATCAGGCAATCTGTTTGGCTTTCCATGCAAAACTGACCAGTCATGGATTACCGTTGATCAGATTATAGAAAAGCTACCTGCACCAGGAAAGCATGGACGAGGACTTTTGAAGTTCACCGACCCTGTAGCTAATGTAACAGAGTGATCTTATAGCGCAGCGACTTATTAATCATTGAGCGCCTCAACCTTGCTGATTAGATGTTGCAGACGTTCTATTAAATGTTTGTGACAATAAAAGTTCACAAAATTTTTCAATTTTAGCTCTGAAACGTCCTGCAACACCTTGCAAGCATTGAAGTGATGAAAGTAATTGGTATAAATTAACTGTTTTCATGAATATTAATCTGTTTCTGTTACGATCCATAACCGTAGAGTCCGTGACGTAGAGTCCGTGACGCATAGTGTCTACATTAAGTGAATGCTTGACATCAGTACTTGTCATGATAAAGAAATCCAATTATGACTGTATCAACAGCAATTCTAAGATTATGTTTCAAAAGATTGTGTGTGTAGTAATTTCACAGAAAATCAAGATAGTTTAGTGAATAAAAAATTAGAGTCCGTGACGCATACTTATTAATTCACCAGAAATGATACATAAAAGCCAGCAAAGTCTAACTAATATAAAACTAATCTATGATTGAAGCGGCATCTGGGAAAAATACTTAAATAATTTAAACGATAATCACTTCTCTGTATAAAGGGCTCAAAGCCTCCGAAATGTAGAGTCCGTGACATTTTGAATACCGTGGAATGGCCCACCAGATACATGTTATGCGCCACTCGATGTCTCCTTAGGCTCCTTCTACTTTAATCACGTGCCTTCTCACACCAACTTGTCGGAGTTTGTGCATACATCAATACGCTTCCTATAGCTAGCGTCTTTTAAGCGCCTCATAAAAGCGTTGTAAATATAGCTATGCCTGCTCTGTCTTTTTTATCTGATTTAACCAAACTTCGATCTGCTAAATGCAGTGTACGTCTCTGTTAACAACAAAGATTTAAAGTTCTATTCCATTCCCAATTGGCCACAGGTCTTTTCACTCCACAGCACAAGATTTTCCACATTGCAACAGGAAGCCTTAACCATGTGGAGCAAATCTGGAACAAACTGCCATGCACACCTTTGTGATGGCTTCTTGCCCATAATCTCTGCCTCTGTTTCTCTAGCAGCGATTTGAGGATTAATATTATGTTTGATCGTGATTTTATGCTGTGAGCCTGCGCACACTTCTGATGATTTTGTTTTAAAAGGCACTTAATAAATGTGCAGTTATTATTATTATGGTTATTATTTTTTTTAATCATAGCTGAGTGTGATGGATAAATATTTATCAGAAAAATAATCTGTTACATCTGTAATGACTGCAGAGCATACAATAGATACGGTGCTATTATTGTGGGGCACGGTGGTGTAAGGTGGTGCCTTTGAGCCGGAAGGTTGGGGGTTCGAATGATCGAATCTACCTTAAGTCGCCGTGCAAGGACCACGAGCTTGCACTCACAATTGCTCAAATGCTTTCGAATGAAAATTCGATTCGGTAAAGGTATGCATGGTAGTTTGTTCCAGTGTTGTAGTGAACGCCTCTAAGTAGGTAATGAAGGGGCGCTATAGTAACATGCTCCACATGGTCAAGGTTTCCTGTTGCAATGTGGAAAATCTTGTGATGTAGAATGAAAAGACCTGTGGTCAATACATACATATATACATTATTAATTTAGTTTTATTTGTTGCTATTGTTACCATAATTATTTAAAAAAATTTATTCTTATTATTTTTCATCCATTATGTTTGCTTTGATGAATGTTGGTAAATAGGACAATCAACATAATTGACAATATGCTGGAGAAGTTGGAGAAGCACACACAAGACCTGGAGATTCTCGTGGCTGTACGGACGAATGAACTGAATGCAGAGAAGAAGAAAGTCGAGTCACTTCTGTACAACATCTTGCCTAGGTGAGGTTTTTGTATTCAAGGACCATGGGTCGTGTTTCAGGTACCTGTTTCATTATTAGTTCAGTCACTTCTTTATTTTCTAATCAGTTGGTAGTTGCTGATGGTGCTGATAGGAAAGTATTTTTTAGATCGTATATTTAAATAGTAACATATTATAATAAGTATATTGCATCCTATATTTATATTAGTAACGTACTGTTTTTGTGTTCGTTTTATTCATTCATTCATTACATGGAGATTTATATAGCGCCACTTCAGGAGTGCTCCCAACTCAACCCTGGCTGAAAAGGACGGTTTTGAAGTTGCAACAGAACGCATCTGAGTTGTCCATAGCCATAAGGCGTAAAGACAGTGAGAGCCCGTTCCATTCCATGGTCCAATTACAGAGAAAGGCGTAAATATGTATTGTGATATCAATACAAGCAATTTCTGAGGCTTTTTATCATATAGATATTTTTAGCTGAAATCGTGTATATTGACCTAGAAATTCCATGTATGTTGGGATCAATTCATTCATTGGTTCCTGCTAATATCATCATCCTATTCCGAAAGTCCCATGGTGTTGTTCCAGGCTCAATCGTTTTCATTGGGATATGCATGCTGTTGGTTGAGGTGATCTTGTGCCTCCTCTATCCATCGGAATTATTTATCAGAAAATTAGATGGTTGTTGCAATTGCAGAATGCACTGTATAATTGCTTACTTTAATGCCACTCAATTCTTTACTGAAAAGTTACTCTAATGTGCTACCTTAGCTTATATTAAGAGCAATTAGTAAAAACAGAGGGTTTGTCCAGATGCACTGTGATGAACAATGTTCAACTGCCAAGATTCTAGCAAATAAACAGGCAGAATAGACAGGCTGTGTTTTCTAATCTATTTTGGAACTTCTGTGCCTCCATTTTCATAATTCACAAGATCAGTGGTGACATCAAAAGAAAGCTGCACTTCAAAGCTATATCCATCTTCGGTACAGAAACTATCAAGTTCTTGCTATAATTATGGTCAATTATAAGATGTGATAGAGTTGGTTTCTGAATGTTTAGGACCGTGGCTGAGAGCCTGCTGAGACGTGGCTACGTGGAGCCAGAGATGTTCGAGTCAGTCACCATTTACTTCTCAGATATTGTGGGCTTCATCAAGATTGGTCAGAACAGCTCTGCCTACCAGGTCATTATACTAGTTGCTATGTTGATGAAACTTTCAATGAATGTTTCAGCCTTCATCTACTTAGAGTGATAGGGCATGCTTAGAGTGTGTGGCACTCCTTTTCTCTATTCATCACATAATTATCAAGTATATAACCACTGGTTGCGAACTACACTTCATTCCTTGTGAGAAGTGATATTTGAACATAATTTCCTACATAGTATGGTTAGAAAATTTTAGTCATTTTTACTATGTGAACTTAATGATTGCAACAATCAGTGCTTTTTTTATGTTCCATAGTTCAGTTTTAACAATGTTTGTTAGAGGCATTGCTGTGCACACCCTGTAACAGGCTTTATTATAAGCATTTTTATTATATTAAAAGTTCATTTTTATGATGCTTAATGTTAAAATAAAAATATATAGTCTTAAGATTGTCGCTGTGGGCAATAAATATAATGTTGACAATTTGATGAAGTTTTACAGACACTATGGTATGAATATTTACAGGTTGTGAATTTGCTTAATACCCTCTATTCCACATTCGATGACATTACAGATAAATACGATGTTTACAAGGTAATTTTAATTCTCTTTATAAGTGTCATTTCTGTAAATTTGCTACAATATATATTGCTACTAGATCTATTTTGCATCTATATATTTTTTCTTTTTATGTGTACTATGTGCTGCTATGCCAAGTTTCCTTCAAAAGTAACAGAAAAGCATCTATAGGCACCAATTTTTTCTAAGTAATACATCTGTCTTATTCATTGTTTGACCATTTGTCAATACAGTGTACTAAATAATTCTTTGTTTCATGGAACAGGCTGCAAGTAATCTTTTTTAGTCTTGATGCTGCAATACGACTAGGGGCACCCATAAGTGCATTTAACATGACTTTAGAGGTGCTAGTGATATGCTGTTTGTTAAGATGTATTTGTTTTATGTATTGTGTGTCAGTGTGAGACAATTGGTGATGTGTACATGGTTGCAAGTGGATTACCGGTGAGGAATGGCGATCGTCATGCATTGGAGATGACGACGATGGCTCTTCATCTGCTTAGCACCATCTCATCCTTCAGGATTCCACACATGAAGAATAAGATACTTCAGCTGAGAATTGGACTTCATTCAGGTACTAAGTAAAACTGTACAGTTGACTCGGTAGTTTACATGAATCTCTGCAAAAATTTCTGAGAAGCATAATATTAATCTTCGTTTATTTTCAAACCGACAACGCAGTATGATTGCAATCAGTAAAGAACAGATGATCAAAAGTTATCATAGGAGTTGAATTTAACTGTTGTCAGCCACGCACAGTGTCATGTCCTACTGTTCAGTTTACCAACATTGACTGCCGAATAGAAGGTTGAGTGGTCTTTTGGGAAGGCTGCGGGAACAGATCCCGATCGATGTTCTCGTCATGCCAGAGTGTATACAGCCGTTTGGAGGATGTTTTTGCTACAACACCACAGAGAATTTATTAATTCAATAACTCTGTGGCTTTATTATTAGTATTTTTGTTGTTTTTGATGTTGTTGTTATTATTATTATTATTATTATTATTGATTAGTCATAAAAAGAATTCCCATAATGGTAGAAATAATAATAAAGAACATTATTGCTTTTACTATAGTACTATACTAAAAACCTTGCACTTGTACTCATTGTCCAGCCTTCCTTCCGAAATTATAGACAGCCGAGTGGACATAGTGTGGTGTGATATGTTCGAAATATTCACCGCCCATGGACCGAGTTGACACTTAGCTTATGACACAATTTATTCATTTTGTGGGACAATGCCTTAGAAGTCACAGAGCAGAAAAGCCTATAGGTCAATTTCAGTTAATCTATCTTTTTAGGAATTTTAGTGCACACATAACTGTTCAGCTACACTTAAATTAAGTTGCATTGTTTATCACATGTATTCCAAATAATGATTTTACCTAGTCCAACTAGTAAGTAGCATTTTCTGTAAATCATTGTCCTGCTGACTGGATTCTCTCTAGTTGATTGCTTGCTTATACTGATATACATATATCTAAATTTATATGTATCTATTTTATAAATCCTTACATATTAATAGATCCCTATATAAATTAATTTGGCATTCAATTGCAGTATCATAATGTTCTGTTAAATAAAGGGTCAGTGGTTGCTGGTGTAGTCGGAATGAAAATGCCACATTACTGCTTGTTTGGTGATACCGTCAACACTGCCTCCCGAATGTGTTCGGGTGGATTGGGTGAGGAAAATGTTCTGAGTTTGATTTAAAGTGTTTTTGACAGAGTTTCAGAAACGTCAAGCTATTTAGGGACACGAATGAATAGGCATAATTTTGACATTGTGCCAATTGATTGATCTTGCATTAGGTTATTGTGAGACATTTGTTAATGCTGCATGCATTTAGGTTCCTTCATTTATTTTTAATTCATTCATTCATTCATTCATTCCAGAATTTGTGGAGTGCCTTTTCAATGGTCTACTTAGAATTTTACTTACCAACCTCACTTTGGCCAATTTTTTATTATTAAACTGTTTTAAGATAAGAGATGAATGACTGAGAGTTCTACAAAGGAACGGAGCATGAAGGAATGGCCATTCTAGGTCTTCAGTTCAAATGTATTTATGTATGTATGTTTCATGTGTATGTATGTATGTATGTATGTATGTATGTATGTATGTATGTATGTATGTATGTATGTATGTATGTATGTATGTATGTATGTATGTATGTATGTATGCATATGTATGCATGTATGTACAGGAACATTTCCTAAATTACTCGCCAAGCATTAACTGATAAAATTAATTGGACTTTTAATTTGCTTGAATTCTTGCCTAAATGGAAGCTGGATCGATGAAAAGGAATCATGTCAAAATAGAAGTTGGATTGATGAAAAATAATTATTCTGTGTCAGGTGAATAATTTAAAATGCTGAAGTGATAGTCTACCCAAATACCTAGGCCTAATATTAGGATTTGACCACCTATGCTTTTGCTGCCATTAAAGCAGCTGGATGACATTGGATGGTTTAATGCTTTAAGATAATTTTTCTTTCCAAAATCGAAGTCACTATAAATGTTAATTGCTATGATGAATGATCATTGTGTGTGATCACTGATAAACTCAACTGCTTTGGTGTCTTGTCTAGCACTACGAATCCACATAAGCAGCGCAACAGCGGAATTACTTGAGGCCACTGGGTTGTTTGAGCTTGAGAATCGTGGAGAAAGACAAGTCAAGGTACAGTGACAAACATTATCAGTTTTAGATTAGAGTTCTTAAGTCAGCTTCATCTCTATACTTAGACCTATATACCAGTGTGGGTTCCAAGAAAGTGGTAATTGCACTAATATTACTTCATATCAATTGCTATGATACAGTGCTTAACTTTTTCACCAGGATGACCACCCAATATCTAGGTCTTCTCCCATGCTCGCCGAATTTGGTTCAGAAGGCGAGGCGAGAAGACGACGTCGAAGTTGTTTACTAGAAATGATGGAGAAGAGGCTGATTATGAGGATGGGGTGACTGGAGATGACGAGAAGGATGTAAATGACGTAGACGATGACATTGAAAACCGTTTCAATTCGATTTATACAACTTCAGATTCCACAATAATTATTAATTGACTATGGCTTTTTAAAATTTAATTATGCACAGTTCCAATAATGATGGTACGAAGGAGCGACGCTTGTGGCTGCTCGCGGGATGTTGCCTAGCTCTGTACGTTTTTCCAGTTTTACGCTCGCTCTTTCCATCCGCTGAGTTGGTTTTTTGGGATAGTGTGATTGTTCATGTTTAGCTGCTTTGTAAGGCGCCCTTGTAACGGCATGGCTGTGTTACTGCGCCATATAAATTGTTGTAATTATTATTATTATTTTTATTATTACTATTATTATTATGTTTATGTTTATGTTAAATATGTTTATGTTTATTATTATTGTTGTTGTTGTTGTTGTTGTTGTTGTTGTTGGTGGTGGTGGTGGTGGTGGTGGTGGTGATGATGATGATGATGATGATGATGATGATGATGATGATGATGATGATGATGATGATGATGATGTTGATGATGATAAAGGGATTTTCTCTTTAAACCATGAATACGAGGCCTGATACTCCAGACAATCATCCAAAAGGAAATAAAATAAATAATGAGGCATTGAAGTATTAAAAAAGGTCATCAGAATTATAAGTATTGAATTTACACCATTTTCTCGAAAATGTTGGGGAAATTAAAAAAAAGAAAATAGTCGTCTGATTTTTTGGGAAGTAGATAATGTTTCTCGGACAAAATGTTGGTGAAAGACTTGAAAATTAATGGGTCTATTAGGCTATCTATACAAGCACGCCTCGACAAACGTAAGCCATCAGTTAGAGATACACCTTAGAGAACAAATAATCTCTCGTGTCTTGACTTGAAGGACTCGACTGAGTCAGCTGTATGAATAGTGACCGTTAACTGTGATCTTGCAGTATTATACACCAAGTGATGTTTGCGTGTAGGGCAAAGGCATCATGACGACATCCTGGGTGCTTGGCAAGAAAGGTTTCATTATGCCAATGCCTGATCTTAGGAAAGCAGCGCCGCCTGAGGAACACGAATTCAAGTGAAACAAAGGTCGACAGTTGATTGCTGCATGTGTGTCTTGCCTTCTTCACTTTACAGCCACGTCTCGGTTGTACAATAATAGACAGGAAGCGGAAGAATCTGCTTTTAATGTTTTTGAATTATTTATTCTGAAACTAGTTTTATAAAGGAATATTTATTATCTGTGTACCCTATGTCCGTTTTTGTTGTAGGCCTATTGTTCAGTTAAGCCTATTCATGTCGTTTAAAACAATAAAAATGTGACAGTTGCCACATTTATTTTTATTTTTTTGTAGCCTAGTCCTATGTGCACTTGTTGTAGCGCCCCTTCAAGCTCCCTGCTCAGAGGCGCTCCCGACTACAGTGCGGACACTGCATCGGAGTTTCACGCCGAGGCACTGAGCAATTGCGAGTGAAGGACTTGCCCAAGGCCCCTACGCAGCGACTTGTGTTAGTGTTATTCTATTGGGCGGAAAGTGGCCTATGCTTATTGGTGATAGACGAATGTGGTAGACTAGGGATGAAAGTGGTACACTTGGCCTACTGATTGGCAGTTGTGTTGGGGAATATTCTCGTACCATAGACTATACGTGTCCTTGAGTCACCGAGGCCTATTCTAGCAGACGAGACGTCATGGAAGATCCGAAAAGATCAGAGGATGAAGCTTCCTAACTAGAAGACCATAATATTATTATTCACAATGCTCTCACAATTTTTTACCACCCTGAAAGAAAAGAGGCCCTGCAATATCCGGGAACGGCACGTGTCATAGGGATCAATTATGCAGTTTTGGGTCAAACTATGCCAACATAAGTTAGGCTATACATTTGGACTTTGGGTAATGCCGCATTCGAATCCGTTTTCGCACAGGCAGCTCCACGGGTTCCCCCTTTATAAAACTTGATAGCCTATAATTATATGCCCGAACTCTGGTATGCCCCCAATCAGACGAAACGCCGCATTACCATGGGCGGAGACCTAGGGGGGAGGACAGGGGGGACGGTCCCCCCAATGGAAGTGTTGGGGGATGGACGGCCCATGCATTTGTCCCCCCCTCCCCAATCGTTGAGCGTCAAGACTAAAAAAAGGTCGAAAATTTCGTCGAGTTTTGGCCAGATGACTAAAAAAGGTCATCAACTTTTTTGGCGGCGAAAATAGAAAATTTCGTCGAGATTTCTCACGTCTTTCCGTCCCCCCCAATTCTCGGCCCAAGTCTCCGCCTATGCCCACACGAGCAGTATTTCTCATCGCCAAAGCGAGGTCTACTTTGCGTTTGAAAGGGAACTCGATCTACTGTAGCCTATGTGACTAACACGTGCGTTTCACCTCAGTTTGCCTTCGTCCAGGCGCTTGAGTCATGCATTCATGCATAGGCCTATTATAAGGAAATTGTTTCAACAGAATAGCAGAAGCAGTGGCGGCGCCAGGATTTCAGTTTCGGAGGGGCTGAAGCCCGCGGAAAAATTTTCCATTTTCGCCGCCAAAATTTCTGACGACCTTTTTTTTTTTTTTTTTTTTTAGTCATCGACCAAAGTCTCATGAAAATTTTCCATTTTCGCCGCCAAAATTTCTGACGACCTTTTTTTTTTTTTAGTCATCGATCAAAAATCGTGGATTTTCTATGTAAAAATAATTAAAATGGCCATTTTTTAGGGGGGGCTTAGCCTCCTGTAGGGGGGGCTTAGCCCCCCCCAGCCCCCCCCTAGCGCCGCCACTGAGTAGAACCTAATACTTAGTTGGGCCTACTGCAAGTTTAGGTAGCCTTCTTCTTTAGGTTCTCTGCCAAGTGGCAGGTCCAAACGTCCAATGTCAATGCACGTAATAATTAAGTTTTACTATTATGCCTATATACACCGTGTCTCAAAAAAAACTGTGCATAATTGTTTTTGTCAGAACCTCGTCAAATTTCCACCAATCTTAAAAACTTTTGGTAGGTAGATGGCAAAGTGGCTGAAATGTTATGCTATATATAAATTTTCCACCTCACCTGATTCACATCACCGCACTACCTTGTTAAACACAGATGTACCAATTTTTCATATAACGGCGTCTCGAAGCCTGGCTGCACTGAAGTCCATTACATCGAACCGGATGTCAAAGTGAATGGGGCATAGGCCTACTATCACGTATGTCTGACGGTATCTTCTTGCCCAGAAGATACCGTCAGACATACGCCGGATATCCCAGGGCGAGTTTATTGTAATTTAAACAGGATGGCGCCCCGACTCATCAAGCGCGCGACACTTAACCTCACCTAAAACTCTCATGCAAAATAATATGGGTGTAACATAAAGCTTACTCCTTTTGCCTGCAATTAGTTTGCAGAATATGTGGATTCATTTAACTCATAAGTAGACTTGTAATCTAGACCTGCTGGTCAAATGATGATGTGCACGAAGCTGTATAATTATTTTGAACTGGGTGGAACCCAACACATGCTATTAACTGAATATACAGGGTGGCTCAAAAAAAGTACCACCGGGGAAAATGCGATATCTTCGCAGCCGATTGAGCTTTTTCTGTGAAAATTTCGCAATTTGCAGGGGAATGAATTTCCAATAATCCCTGAAAGTTTCATTTGAAACTTTTCATGTTTGCAAAAGTTACAGCTGTTTAAACTTTCAATTTCTTTTTTCAATTATCCGGAGAATCATGCTCCAATATATGTGATTTCATTAAGGTTTTTTGCAAATTACAACACATAAATTGATGATGATGTCATACGACATCACTATGAGCTGTAAAGAAGCTGTTTATGAAGCAAACTGTTGGTATTTGGTGATATTTTATAGATTAAGGTCTCATTTCGTGAATCCAGTAGGCCTACTGAACGTCATGGGCAAAGTTTCTGCGCATGATAAAATGGGAACTCGGACGTTGCGTGAACAGAGAATGGGACATCGCGTAATCGTAGCAAAATACCAAGTGTACAGTGGAGCCTGAGCACATTGAAGGCTATCTGTAAACGTCTTTATGTAACAAAGATCAGATGTCGGAAGAGAGGCAGAAAGTGGTCGTTTGGTCTGACGGAAAAAACGCGATTTTCACGATATTCTCTTGGTAATCGAAAGGGTCAAGTGCAAAGCACATCATGGTTTCGACATCAGATATGCTGGCGTGTGTTACGGTTGCAAGAAAAGACTGCATTTAATCCCATTCAGTTGGTTAGATGTCAAACTCATCGTTGAACTCTCTTACCCCGACTCATTGAAGACCAGGTATGCTGTAACATCTGGTTTTATTTTCCAGCAGGACGGTGTGCCTGATTGCTCGCACGGCAAGGTTGATTATGATGGCGCTACCTTATTGCCATCAACTGAAGAAAATGTATTGTCAAAGATGTAGGGCTGCCAACCGTCCCGGATTCGCCGGGACAGTCCCGGAATCGACCCTGTGCGTCCCGTGTCCCGGATTGATCTCAAATTGTCCCGGAATTTGGTCCAGAGATCCACTTATCATAATTATTGTTCCTGTTAATTTTTTCTTACTAAACTCAGCCATTTGTACGATAATTTTTACGTTCTGCTCTCTATCAGACCTATACATTATATTGTTGGCTGCACATCGGGAGTAAAAGTCTTCAAAAACTTGACAAATCAATGACACTCGGTTTTCGGTTTAGCATATTGTGTCCAGTTTTATTGCTTTTTTGCGAGAGAGCGTTCAGCATTTTGAACGATCTGTTGTCTAATAATCGTGCTCTTAGCACCGAGAGTTCACCGACCTTATTAAAGCACAACTGTTGGCATGCTATGTGCTGATATCTGCGATTTTGTGCCCAGTGTTCTGAAACTGCTTAACGCACATAAGAAGGCCATGTAATATATTAACCCTCGGGCTACCAAGGGGTTGCCACCCCCTCCCTAGGTTTTTCGCAAATCAAACGCGTTCCGTCTGGAATAAAATTTTGAAGAAATTGGTAGCTGTAGAGGATTCATTGGGACACATTTTGAGCTAAATTTTTTGATGATGCCCCCTACCGTTCAAAAGTTACACCCGATATACCCAGGGTACCAGAGGGTGGATACCACCCCCCCTAGAATATCGTCTGTAACTTTTCCGCCCCTTAATATTAAGAGACACAAATTATACCATTCTATAGAGGGAATGTGGGGCTACATTTCCATGCTCATTGAGTTGTCTTATGACAACCGAAAGTGCTCAAAATAAATTAAAATATATATAAAGGTGTTTTATTTTCATGAAACTGTCATGTTTTTTCTATTATAACTTATCCATAATTTATTTTTTAATAGAAATAAATTATGCCATTCTGTAGAGGGCATTTAGGGCTATTTTGTAATACTAAATAATTTGTCTTTTGATGACCGGAAGTGCTCAAAATAAATTAAAATGTATAAAAATGTTGTTTTTTTTGCAACGCGAACCGATATGTGTGCGTAAACGTTTTTCAGCGGCTAAAACATGTTTTTTTGTTTTGATTTAACATAAAAAAGAATTATTACTAGTTTTTATAGTTGAATATTGGATTTTATTATATGTAAACTACTTTTTATATATAAATCATGTATAAAACACACAGAATCTAATACATTCCCTATGCGTAAGTATACATTTTGTGGAATCGATGGGTACCCGTGGTAAAAAATTCATAATTTCGAGGTGCCTTCATATTTTCTAAATCTAAATATACCATTTTGTGCAGAAATGAATGCTGAATCAAATGGTGTATTACAAGTTATGATATCTCAAACCAAACCCAAAATCCACGGGGGGGGGTGGTAACCACCCCCCTTTGGTAGTCAGTGTTACAAAAAAAGCTTGGTAGCCTGAGGGTTAAGTATAGGCCCTAAGTTTAATATAAATTCTGCTCTACGGTCGCAGACCTATGACCCTACGATACTTATGAACTTCCCTCAATTTGGGCTCATAAGTGTTACTCTGATGAGCCTAGGTGACTGGAGTTTGAAATGCTTCTTCTTGAGGTTGATTCTTGTCTTAAATTTGAGGTTTATTCTTGTCTTAAATTTAAGCTAGAAAATGATGTCTTTTGATGATTTGTCTCAAATTATTAAGGACTTTTTTTAGTAGATTGTAGATGTAGCCCATATTCTGGGCTGACACAACTTTTGTTACATTATGCGCTTTTGTGGATTGTGTAAATTGGTAATGGCACATCGAGTGGCTGAAGGCGTCCCGGAATGGCAAAATCAAAAGTTGGCAGCCCTTCAAAGATGACTAACAAACTCGCCAGACCTTAGCCCTCTTGCTTAACACGTCTGGGGAGCTATGCTGGAACGCTGCAAGACATTTCATCCCAAGTTGGAGGACATTTGCTAGCTGAAGGGAGTCTTGCTTCCAATGTGGGATCAGTTGCCACAGGGTCCGATCAACAAGGCCAAACTGAGCTTCACAAAAAGAATTCGAGCTTGTGTTAAGACAGGGAGTGAACACTCTCATTATAGGCCTACCTTACAATAAACTGCAAAACGGAATTCTGAGATCGTAGTGAAAAGTGATATCATTTGACATGGAAATCTACAAGTGACGTACGTTTTCCGCGGAAATTTGAAAAAACGAAATTGAAAGTTTAAACAGCTGTAACTTTTTTAGACATGAGAAGTTTTAAATGAAACTTTCAGGGGTTGTTGGAAATTCATTCCCCTACAAATCGGGAAATTTTCGCAGGAAAAGTGCAATCGGTTGCGAAGATATCGCATTTTCCCCGGTGGTACATTTTTTTTAGCCACCCTGTACATGGCTATATCAAAATGATTTCCCGATTTTTAAGTTCAAATCAAGTCAAATCAAAATCAGTTTATTCTGAGAAAAGCAACAAACAAACAAAGAACCAGGGCAGACAACAAAGGAAAGACTGGTAGGCTACAATGAAAAAATTGATGTTCATAGGACGCCCTGATTATATATACAGGGTGGCTCAAAAAAAAACGTACC
Organism: Lumbricus terrestris; assembly: GCA_949752735.1. Classification (NCBI taxonomy): domain Eukaryota; kingdom Metazoa; phylum Annelida; class Clitellata; order Crassiclitellata; family Lumbricidae; genus Lumbricus; species Lumbricus terrestris. The sequence goes on from OX457036.1 coordinate 92,231,907, forward strand.
ACCGGGGAAAATGCGATATCTTCGCCGCCGATTGAACTTTTTCTGCGAAAATATCCCAATTTGTAGGAGAATGAATTTCCAACAATCCCTGAAAGTTTCATTTGAAACTTTTCATGTTTGCAAAAGTTACAGCTGTTCAAACTTAAAATTTCGTTTTTTCAAATATCCGCGGAAAATTTACGTCACTTGTAGATTTCCATGTCATATGATATCACTTTTCCCTACGACCTCAGCATTCGGTTTTGCAGTTTATTGTAAGGTATAATGAGAGTGTCCACTCTCTGCCTTAACACAAGCTCAAATTCTTTTTGTGAAGCTTAGTATGGCCTTGTTGGTCGGGTCCTGCGGCAACTGACCCCACATTAGCAGCAAGACTTGCTTCAGCTGGCCAATGTTCTCCAACTTGGGGTTAAATGTCTTGCAGCGTTCCAGCATAGCTCCCCAGACGTGATAATCAAGAGGGCTGAGGTCGAGTTTGTTAGTCATCTTTGCCAATGCATTTACTTCAGTTGATGTCAATAAGGTAGCGCCATCATAATCAACCTTGCCGTGCGAGCAAGCAGACGCACTGTCCTGCTGGAAAATAAAACCAGATGTTAGAGCATACCTGGTCTTCAATGAGTCTGGGTAAGCGAGTTCAATGATGAGTTTGACATCTAACCTACTGAATGGGATTAATTGCAGTCTTTTCTTGCAGCCGCAACACACGCCGGCATATCTGATGCCGAAACCACGATTTGCTTTGCAAACTTGACCTTTCGATTACCAAGCGAATTTCGTGAAAATCGCGCTTTTTCCGTCAGATCAAGCGACCACTTCCTGCCTCTCTTCTGACATCTGATCTTCGTTACATAAACACGTTTGCAGATAGTCTTCAATGTGCTCAGGCTCCACTTTTCACTGGGTATTTTGCTATGATCACGCGATGTCTCAGTCTCTGTTCATGCAAAGTCCGAGTTCCCATTTTATCTTTTGCAGAAACTTTGCCCATGACGTTCATTGTTTGGGTTCACCAATTGAGACCTTAATCTATAAAATATCACCAAATACCAGCAGATTGCTTCATAAACAGCTTCTTTACAGCTCATAGTGAGGTCGTATGACATCATCATCAATGTGTGTGTGTTGTAATTTGCCAAACATCCTAATGAAATCACTTGTATTGGAGCATGATTCTCCGGATAATTGAAAAAACGAAATTTTAAGTTTGAACAGCTGTAACTTTTGCAAACATGAAAAGTTTCAAATGAAACTTTCAGGGATTGTTGTATATTCATTCCCCTTCAAATTGTGAAATTTTCGCAGAAAAACCCCAATCGGCTGCGAAGATATCGCATTTTCCCCGGTGGTACGTTTTTTTTGGAGCCACCCTGTATATATACATGGTGGGCCAAAAAAGTAATACCCTACGACTTTTTGTCAATATCTTGGCCAAAAATAGGAATTTTGAAATCCAGTTTTACGGGCATGAAGGTAATTCATATCTACGTACAATAGCCAAATTTCATCGCCATATATGAAACAGAACAAAAGTTATATCACTTTTAGTGAGGCCACCCACCGTTTTTTGACGATTCAAAAACGCGACGCAACAAAAAGCAACAAAAAACGAATTTAATTATTCTGGCCAATATCTTGGCCGGAAGTAAGAATTTCGAAATGAAATTTTACAGGTTTCAAGACAATTCATATCTACACATGATGGCCAGATTTCATCAAAATATTTCATACAGAATAAAAGTTATGGCACTTTTAAGAAGGCCACCCACCGTTTTTTGACGATTCAAAGACGTAACGCAGCAAAAAGTAGCAAAAACACGATTTTATTAAGTCTCATCTCAAATAATTGTTATCAAACTGATTTTGATAATGCCAGATGATCATTACTATTACTATTTAAAAAAAGGAACAGGGTACCAGCGTAGCTGCACGTCACTGAGAAGTCACTTGGTAAAATGACAATCAAATTGGTAAATAAGAAATCTCTCAGATTAACCAACAAATACATCAAGAACTTTGCAAAGAGACTTAAAAGTAGTTTTGGCACTGGTGGTGGGAACATTGAACACAAGTTGTGAATCACTATCAAGTTCAGTTCCAAACAGTTATTTGAGATATGACTTGATAAAATCACGTTTTTGTTACTTGTTGTTGCGTTAAGTTTTTGAATCGTCAAAAACGGTGGGTGGCCTCACTAAAAGGGATATAACTTTTGTTCGGTTTGAAATATTTTGTTGAAATTTGACCATTGTACGTAAATATGAATTGCCTTTAAGACTGTAAAGTTTCATTTAAAAATTCATAAGTTTGGCCAAGATATGGGCTAAAAACCATAGGAAATTATTTTTTTGGCCCACCCTGTATATGCACAGTGAATCCTCAGAAAGGGTTATCCAGAAAGGGACAGGTCTCGCTAACCTGGGTAACCCAGAAACGAAAATTGAAAATCACGATGGCGAGGCTAGATGGGCTCTTATGCCCATCTATCATTAGAGGGGGCATATAAATTCCTGAAGTCTTAAAATTTCCCTCTGGCACAAGTTGGATCAGGCTATACTTACTCCACCCCCAACCCCCCCGGTGGCAAGCCCTCATTAAGGAGGGGGAAACCACATTGATAGCAGTCTGCTTCCATCTCCCCATGGCGTATATTGTTGGGTTCAATGGCCGTCTACGGGGTATGATTAATAGAATAAGGTCCCAATTTGGATGAAATAAACATAGATTTATTCAGAAGCGAGCATTATATACAGCGTAATAAACAAAACGTTACCGTCTAGTAGATACGAAGTCGAACAGACCATAGAACTCAGTACGAACGACAGCACGGCAGACAAGGCTAACGGAGCCAAGGAAGACGGATGAACGGCCAGACCGCCAACAGGGCGAGACGGCGACGTAGAAGAAGGAACTCGCAGGTTAACTCGCATGACCACGAGGAAGAACCACCGCCAAACCGCTCAACACGAGACAGGAACCACGCTCACCACACACCACAACGGAAGGGACCCTATGCACGACCGCAGGCCCTTAAATAGGCAAGGCCCTCCCACGCACCAAGTAAGAGAGAGTACGGAAGAGAAGACGGGCCGTAGACATCTAATGGCTACATATCCCCCTCCCAAAAGCTTGAGGAGTCCTGAGGGGACGACGAAATAGAACAGCAAATGCTACGCCTACCAGTCCACAACAGAAAGAATTGCCAAGTACTATATCATTACAAGTTAACGTACTAAGCAATTCATCGCACAATGCATCGCAACAACTAACGCAGCACAACACTACACTAAACTACTGCATCATCATAAACAATCAAACTGAGAGTTCATATAATGCAAAGCTAAATACAGAGTTCGAATCATATAAACCTGAAAAGCAAGAAAAAATTTGGACACACGCTGTGTATCAAAAATGAACCAAAAAGTATCGTTGGCCAAAGCCAAATAAGACTAACGCTAACAGAGTTAACCCCCTGAGCTCATCACAGAACCGAGTCAACAAACAAGAACCCCCAACTCTTGAACAGTTCCGGAACAAGACTTTGAAGATTTTCACACTTTTTCTGGAAAGTGACTGACAGCCGCTCGCATGACACCCACTGAAGTGTTCATACAAGAATTTCCATTTCTCTGACGATGACACATGACTGACACAGAACGTAACAGAGAGTGTCTCTGTCACGCTCGAGGACGTTGAGGACAGAATCCCTGCCGAGACCCCAATTGACAAGGCCTCAACAGGATTCCAACCACGTTACTGCGACGGACGGCTGAGAATGTCTGGCAGAACATTTAACTTGCCAGGCCGATGTCGAATGTCGAGATTGTATTGTTCCAGTTCCAGACTCCATCGCAGAAGTTTCATATTTTTATTGGCCATCTGATGTATGAATTGCAGAGGCTTATGGTCCGTGTATACCAGTACGAGTGCCGACCCGAAGTACACACTGAAGGCCCGCAGCGCGACCATCAGAGCCAACGCCTTCTTTTCGATCGTCGAGTATCGGACTTCATGCGTCAGAAGCTTCCGGCTGATGTAGCAGATCGGATGTTCCAAGTCCTCGTGCATCTGAAACAAGCAGGCTCCCACACAGAATTGAGATGCGTCAACACCAACACAAAACTGTTTAGAAAAGTCAGGAGGTCTAAGAATAGGTCGAGAAGCAAGACGAGATTTCAAATCAACAAAGGCATTCTCTGCTTCCTCATTCCATCTAAAAGGAATTCCTTTCTTCGTTAACGCCGTAAGCGGCAAAGCAATGTCAGAGTAGTGAGGCAAATACCGCTTATAGTAACCCGCAAGACCAAGAAACGATTGCACCTGTTTCTTATTACCAGGTCTGGGAAAACGTAAGACAGCCTCCACCTTCTTTACCCGTGGCTGTACACCATCCACTCCAATGTGGTGACCCAAAAAATCCACTTCCGCATTTGCAAAGACACATTTAGCCAAGTTCAAAGTCAAACATGCATCCGCAATCCTACTCAACACCTTACGCAAGTGTATCAAATGATCAGACCATTCCAAACTGAAAATGATTATATCGTCCAGATACGCATCACAAAAATCATCCAATCCATTCAAAACTTTCGTAATCAACCTTGAAAATGATGCAGGCGCATTTTTCAATCCGAAGCTCATGAATTTCCACTGGTAATGACCCCTCGGGGTTACAAAAGCAGTCAACGGGACTGAATCAGGATGCATTGGAATCTGCCAATATCCTTTGGTCATATCCAATTTTGTCAAAAAGCGGGATTTTCCCAGTCGATCAATTAAGACCTCCACCCGGGGCATCGGAAATGGCTCCGCTACGGACAGACCGTTCAGTTTCCTGAAATCCGAACATAAGCGATCCGTACCGTCTGGCTTAGGAACCATGACAATCGGAGCCGCCCAAGGACTCTCAGATTCCTCTATGATCCCCGCCTTCAACAACTGTTCCACCTCTTTCTCCACCTTAGCCATCCGCTCAGGATTCAATCTATAAGGGGTTTGTCGAACAGGACGAGCACCTTCGACCAATTCAATTCGATGTGACACCATATCAGTTTTACCCGGTAACGTACTAAACACATGTGCAAAGTCATGCAAAACATCACGTAATTCATCACGACATTCAGCAGACACATCACATTGTAAGACTTTATCCTCCAAAGTCAACTCAGTCACCTTCACATCCGTATTCACCAACAACACAGAAGCAACCACATCATCGTTCGGTACATCATGCAACACATCCGCACGATCCACATACCGCTTCATAAGATTCACATGTACCACGCGTTCTGTTTTCCTTCTATCCGGTGTACATACCAAATAGTCAACCGGACCAAGCCGACGCAACACCACATAAGGTCCACAATATTTGGCCTGTAAAGGTTTACCCACCAACGGAATCAACAAAAGGACTTTCTCGCCTTCTTCAAAAGTGACAGCCCTCGAATGCTTATCATACAGTTGCTTTGACTTAGCCTTAGCAACAACAGCATTTTCACCAGCCATGTGCAACCCAACACGCATACGCTCACGCAATTGTAAGACATATTCAATCACATTCTTTCCAGACACTTCGTTCACAATATCTTTTGACAACCATGCCTCTTTCATCAACTGAAGCATACCTCGAACATCCCTACCATACATCAAGTCAAAAGCAGAAAACCCAGTACTCTGTACAGGAACTTCTCTATATGCAAACAACACCCAAGGGAGCATGGTATCCCACGAACCCGGATATGTTTCAGCCAACGCCTTCAACATATCTTTCATAGTACGATGGAAGCGTTCACACGAAGCATTCGTCTGTGGTCTATAAGGACTAGTCTTCAATTGTAGAATACCACATTCATGCACAAACACTTGCATCAAATCAGACATGAATTCACTTCCACAATCAGAAAGAATTTCTTTCGGAAAACCGAACATCGTAAACACTTCACACAAACATTTCGCAACATCCTGTGCCGTATGGGTCTTCAAAGGAAAAGCAAATGGGAAATGCGATGCCAAATCAATCACCGTAAGTATAAATCTGTTACCCGTTAAGGCACAAACACTTAGGAGACCAACGATATCCATGGCGAGACGTTCAAACACTTCTTGCATAACAGGCACACTGACCATAGGCGCTCTATAATTCCTTGAACCTTTACCCAACCTCTGACAAACATCACATGAACGACAGTACTCACGTACATCCTTATTCACAAGTGGCCACCAGAAATGTTTTAACAGTCTGTCCAATGTCTTCTGTGTTCCCAGATGACCCGAAGCTGGTATATCATGTGCAACATGCAACATCTTCCTTCTCAATTGGCGTGGAACCACAATTTGTGACACACCCATACCGAATGGAGTTAATTTATCGTCCCACCGACGCACCAACACACCTTCAACCAATGCATACGGTTGTACACTGTCATCGCCTGTCGATTTATTTTCCGCCAGCGCAAACAATGGAACCAAATCTGGACAATTTCTTTGCCTCATTATAAATTCAGATCTCGGAACACAGATCTCTGTCCAGTCTTCGTCAATACTTTCAGTCTGTGCAAATAAAGCTGCTAAATCACCGGGCTCTAAAAGCGCTGGGTCATTTGACACACCCAATAAATCACCTGTCATTAATGCCTGATCGACCGACTCTGCACTATGACCCAGACTCGTCGCCTCCACGCGCGTCGGTTCACTGCACACGGCGCTTATTGTCTCACTTCGTTCTGCTGCATATTGTCGTGCCATAGCCCTTGTCGTAATAGCCACATCAACAACATCACCAGCAAGCGCAATATCTATCCCAACAACAACTTGTACACCGTTCATAGGAAGAGAATTCATCATACAGCAAAGAATCTCGCCTTTCACAAATGCACAGTCAACATTCAATTTCACAAGCGGGCGCTCCATAACTTGACCAGATATACCGCGCAGAAGTCTAGTTTCATCCAACTGCACAAAATCATGTTCATCCAACCATTCAGCAGAGACTAAAGATTGCAGAGCTCCGGAGTCCCGAAGAAAAATACCATCCTTGCGTTCATGCATATCATTAATGACACACCCATTCACACAGAAAGGAGCATACATTTTATCGACATTTTCAATAGGCTTCTGAAAACTCTGTTCCTGAACAGGTGCCGACAAAGTTTGTACTAAACCCACTGGTTTCGGACCCCTCCAGTTTTCAATGTCAGGCCCGTCCTTTCGTTGTAATTTCCGGCATTGGGACCGTACATGCCCAGAAATTTTGCAGTACGAACACGTGACCTGCTCCCCAAACCCATCAACGTCATCATTTTGACGACTAGGCTGTTTAAACCCATACGTCCCTCTTTGAGGCGAACTCTTACCCCATTTCGACTCATGGCGCACACCTTCCTTGTGCCCAGAGCCCCGACGCTCCCACACATCCTTCTTCTCACTATCTTCAGATGAGAATCGGTTTGTACGCTCAGAAAAATTCCTTTGGAATCCCCCAGCATAATTACTCGGCCCCTGATTATACAAAACAGCGTATTCATCTGCCATTCGTGCAGCACTCGCTACACTCTCAGGACTTTTGTCCAAAAGCCACCTGTGGACCTCTAGCGGTAACGCCTGTACAAATTGCTCCATCTGTACAACCTCTTTAAATTTAGCCAAATCATCCCACGAATTTGTACCCTCTATCCAACGCTGAAAAGGGATCTGCATACGATAGGCATAATTTGCAAAAGTTTCCCGTGGTTCTTTTCTCATCTCCCGAAATTTCTTCCGATAGAATTCAGGTATCCGTTCATAAGCAGTGAGGAGCGCAGTTTTAACAATAGCATAATCAACACAATCATCCATAGACAAAGACGCAAATACTTTTGCCGCCTTTCCCGACAGTTGTGGCTGTAAAAGGGATGACCATTTTTCCATCGGAATCTTATGCAATGCCATCGCCTGTTCGAATGCCGCAAAATAATGTTCAATATCTGAGGGGTCAAATTTAGGAACAAATTTCATTGCCGCCCCAAACCAAAAATCCTCCTTGGTCTGTACAGGTCGTTCTGTCACACCTCCTAATTCTACTCTCCTCATTTCCATATCCAATTTCTGTCTTTCGACATCCAAATTCATCCTTTTCTCCTCCATGTCAAATCTCCTTTTCGTCTCCTCAGCCTCAGCTTCCATCTTCATTTTCTTCTCCTCGGCCTCCATTTTCTTCTCCTCGATTTCAGCTGCTATTCTCATTTTCTCGGTCTCAGCTGCTATTTTCCTCTCCTCCGCCTCAGCTGTCATTCTCATTTTCTCGGTCTCAGCTGCTATTTTCTTCTCCTCCGCCTCAGCTGCCATTCTCATTTTCTCTTTCTCGACTTGCCACTCAAAGTCTCTGTCCTCTTTAAATTTCAGGCGCTCCATTTCGACGGCCTCTCGCTTCGCTTGTGCCCGAAGTTTCCACTCCTCACTTCCGTGTTTAGGCGACAACGCTCTTCTAGCCAACTTCTGTAATTGAGGTTTCGATAAACCTTTAACGTCCTCACCCAACGTCACACAATATTGTCTCAATTCGTCAACCGGCAAATCCACTATCTCGTCCCATTCAAGAAGATTACCTTCCGCCGTCGACGCCATAATAGTCTAACTGCGCAGACCAACGGACCAAAATTTTCCCAAAATTCCACCAAAAGAAAGGCGAACGACAGTCCACTTCAAGACCGTCACACGTGCGAAACGCACAAAATTTCGGCCTCCAACTCAAAACAATAGCCCAGGCCCCCACAAAACGAAATGCGACTTCGCAAAATTTTCGAAAAAACGGCAAAATTCACCAAAATTCCTGCGAACCATACGGACCAAAATTTCCGAAATTTTCCAACGGAATTACGCAAAAAACCGGTCAAAAGAACGGAGGGCCCCCATATGTTGGGTTCAATGGCCGTCTACGGGGTATGATTAATAGAATAAGGTCCCAATTTGGAAGAAATAAACATAGATTTATTCAGAAGCGAGCATTATATACAGCGTAATAAACAAAACGTTACCGTCTAGTAGATACGAAGTCGAACAGACCATAGAACTCAGTACGAACGACAGCACGGCAGACAAGGCTAACGGAGCCAAGGAAGACGGATGAACGGCCAGACCGCCAACAGGGCGAGACGGCGACGTAGAAGAAGGAACCAGCAGGTTAACTCGCATGACCACGAGGAAGAACCACCGCCAAACCGCTCAACACGAGACAGGAACCACGCTCACCACACACCACAACGGAAGGGACCCTATGCACGACCGCAGGCCCTTAAATAGGCAAGGCCCTCCCACGCACCAAGTAAGAGAGAGTACGGAAGAGAAGACGGGCCGTAGACATCTAATGGCTACAATATCTATAGTAGGCCATGAACCTAAGCTAATAATAAGCTGTCTTTAGAGCCTACAGACAAGGCCTATGTAGGCCTACAAGTTGTGAGATTCAGAACACTCATTTGAATGACCTTTCTTTTGTAGCCTTTTACCAAAATTTTGGCCTCCAATAAAAGATTTTCATAGGCCTATGCTGCATAGGCCTAGACCTGTTTCTCGAAGGTTGAGGAATCCTGAGAATTGCGTTGTTGGCAGCGAAAGGCGAATAAGACGCAACTTTTACACAGAATCGAGATGCGACCGTTATATTAGGCCATACACTGCTAGGCCTTCTACAATTAGGCCTGTCAACCGGATTGTTCAATAAAGGAAATTATTATTATGGTTGTTTTTGCTGTGGCAGCATTAATATCAGTTACAGTGGGGTATATTGTATATTAATAACTGTAGGCTATTTCTGATATCAAAACTAAACAATTGCATTCTTTACCGCAATTAGACTTAATAATTGATAACTTTGTATGTAGGCCTATCAATAGGCCTAGCGTGAGCGCTTGCTCTTTTTAAAATAAAGAACTCGCCAACCTACTTAGTCTACTTACCGTAGGCTATTCTGCATCAATCTATGCATCACGTGTCTTGCGAGGTGCCGAAGAAACTAATAAAGTAGCCTGTAGGCCTACATGTAAGCCTACTCTCCTGCATGGTAGTGACCTGCGAGTGGGACAGAACCCGCCTTGAAGACCCTCATCAACAGACTTAGACGAGTCGGCTAGCCTACATCCAGATGCTCTTACGGTTGAAAGAGAAGACAGCAACTGTCTCAATAGAACTGGACCACATAGCAGTATGGTCTGCTCGAAGCAACCTGCGTCTTAATGCTTCCAAATCCCGAGAAATGCTCATTCATCGTCGCGGTCATACCGAGTCACCACCAACCATTGCCGGAGTAGATCGTGTCTCAAACATGAAGATTCATTCTGGAAGTACGAGACGATCTGGACACTTCAACACTCAACAGTCAACACACATTGTTGGAGTATTGGGGACCTGCTCCCGCTCCTTGTACGCTCTCAGAATTCTTAAATCCCACGTCCCCCTACAACCGTGCTACATGATGTTACAAAAGCAACGACCGCATCCCGTCTCCTCTATGCGGTGCCTGCTTGGTGGGGCTTCACTAAAGCTGAGGACAAGACAAGGCTCAACAAATTTCTGCAAAGAACTCGGCAAATAAGCCAGCTAAATTGTAGCGAGGCCCTGACAACATCGCCATACCAATGCAGACTATAATACGCCAGACGTCTTGGACATGGATCGCGAAGCTGATGACTAGCTGCTTGCGTCAGTCTGCAGCAATAATTCATGCCATGTCTTGCGGAGTTTGTTTCCGCCTGTAATAAAGCGTCGGCGTCGCTGCGGTCTGCGCCCGAAAACTCATAACTTTGAATTGCCAACTAAAGATGATAAGAACTTCATAGCTGCATTGGTATGGCGATGTTGTCAGGACCTCGCTCCAATTTATCTCCGAGAGCTATGCAGCTTTACATTGGGTAGGCCTATCCAAGGACGTCGTCAGCTATAGTATACGCTCCGCTGATAAAGGAGTCCTCTTAGTTCCTCTTGCTCGTACTATGTACTACCATGAAGAATCGAGCTTTTTCTGTGGTTGGCCAAGTGGTCTGGAATGGCCTTCCTTTTGAATAGCCTACACCCTGGTACTCTACCAGGATCCTTCCTTACTAAACTTAAAACTGTTCTTTTTGGGCGCGCTGGAGTCGGGAGCGCCTCTGAGTAGTTTTTTCTTTTTTCTTTAAATGTCCGAATGAATGAATGAATGAATGAATACATACATAGAATGCTTTACAATAGCTTAAAACAAATGATAAAATAAACGAATAGTTTAAAATTATGAAACAAAAAAACCCTTGAAAATGGAAAAACTTTTTTATTACGATTTTTCTCTTCATCTTGGAAACGTGTTGCGGTTTGTCAACCTGGTTTCTGATTAAACGAATAGCCTAATTATATAGGCCTAGCCTATATGAAACTTTAGCGCAGAAGGCTGACGGTGCTCTTTAAAGCCGTTAAGAGAAATTAACGAGCTTCATGTAAGGGTTAACTACATAATCTCTTCCCAATGCTGCGAGATCCATTAGGCTCATAACTTCACCCTCACAATTTCACCACCTTCCCCAATATGAACTATGAATATTAATAATAATATTCTCTTTATTCAACAATCCAGTTGACAGACCGTAACCGGTTAGTGTACAATTATGCAGTTTAAACAATTCACAAGAACGGAGATCACAGAATAGGGCCTACACAAATCTCAACTAGGCCTATACTAACTGAGTAGATGTAGATCGCCTGCAATATATGGCGCTAATAGCAGCCTACAAAGCAAATCCGCCCGACGGTGGCTCGAACTCGCTATACCTCTCGCACTCTACGCCTGCGTGTTATACATTACGCCACCGCCTCTCCCCCCCCCCCAAATTACCAAATTCATTATCCCAAGAATTCTATAAAAAAACATATGTAGCCCACTAACAAACTCAACCATAAGTAGGCTAGCTTTGCCTACTGTCAATATTGTGTTAATGTGCACCTAAAGCGTTTTGCCTGTTGTTCTTGGAATTAAACTTATTGGGCCTATAATATACATGCACGTATCGAAACTTTTGGGCTATAATATTTAATGTGATTTGGCGACCAAGCATTTCGCAAATGGGCGATTCACGATGCTAGTAGAAGCAGAAGAAGTATAAACAGTAGCAGACCATGGTTTGATCTTTTTGTGTTTTGAAACTAATTTGGTATAAAACATGTTAGACATTTGAGCAGCCCGAAAGATACGCGTGAGAGATTAAAATGAATTTCTTCAGAAATTAAAGACTTTCTAGCCATAACAGTGACCCTATAGCCTAAATGCAGGTTCTTTGGACCTGCTTCCTCCCCTATTAAAAACGGATTATGACCATTGTCCGGCGGACTATCTCGCACTAGGCTCCTTTACAATAGGATTGAATGAATATTTGTACTCTTTTTAGTGCATGTAGACCTATAAAATATATTTCTTTACTTATTCAGCCAACATTAGGCTACTTTATACAGTGAAGACCAAAATCATAAGTTTATAGGCCGCTGAACCTAATGCGTATATAATTTCCACCCACCTAGTTTAGTGCAGATATAATTTTTTTAATTATTTGCAAACTACTTATTTATCATCATCATCATGAACCGTGGGCTCATCGCCCGTAGGTGTCTGACGCCATTTTCACCATGTTCTTCCACTACTTATGTATGCGTCTTAACATTGCTGTGCAATTTATTCATGAATGCATAATGAAATGTTTGCAGTACGTGGTTTCCACATGAGAATGATGTACATATCTGCGCTGGTTCTGATCCTACTCAGCAGTGTCCAGATCAATGTATACGCCGTTAAAGAGAAACTGTATGTGTTAGTGATTTTGCCAATAGAGCACGGAAATGTTCGTATCAAAAAGATTAATGAACTTGGGGCATATGTGGCACTAGACTTTATTCGGGAGAACAAAATTATTGATCCAGACGAATATGAAATCGTACTAGATGTTCTGGATGATCACTGTGATGGGACTATGGCAATGGGAGCAGTTCTTCGTGAATTTTTCAAGAAGTCTGAACAAGTAAGAGCTCTGTACTGCCTTCCAGTTGACTATTCCGTTGTCTTGTTCACAGATGTGCATGTGTTGCATGAGAGCTGCTCTTATCATGCTATCTTGATTCTTGATGTAGGCCTATCTTGTGTTGTAAGTAATCACATCAGGTCATACAGACTGTTTGTTGACAATGAAGGTTCATTATATTATTATGCACCGGGCACCCCAAACCAAATCCTTCAAATTTCAAGTCTTTTTTTATTACCCACAACAATGCCTAATTGTACACAATCATAACTGTATTCACACATATAGACTGTTACCAAAGTTAGTCTTAAATTAGCCTTTTATGGAAAAGAACTCGAATGAGCTTAACGTGTCCTCTTCACATAATGTTCAATAGATACAGGTGAACTATTAGGTGAACTATTTGACCATCCTTTACAACAACTACAGAGTGACTACAGACCTCTGGTACTATAACTTGTAGGCTATGGTGTGCATCAAAGCCAGCTACTAAAACGCCAGTTATGTCTGGTGCATCAAAGTAAAATGAAACAGAACAGCAAACATGGGCGGAGTTTATCAGGGACTAGGGGGTAAGCCCCCCAAGAAGACTCAAATTCATTTTTAACCGTGTAAATGGTATCTTTTCCTAGGCTTAGTCCCACAAGAAGGCTTTAGCCCCTCCAAGAGCGGAAACCAAACTCCGCTCATGACAGCAAAATTAATAAACCAGTTCTATTAACACAGTGATTAGCAAAAGTGACAAAGCACAATCAAGCAACTTATGCTAAAGTTTAAATGTATATAAGCTTAGAAACCCCCCAAATGAATGTTTTTATATCTAGCAATTGGCTGGGGAGTTGTGCGTCAAGCACACAAGGAAAGAAAGAGTAGTAGTGATTTTGTTTGGTGCTAATAGTTGGTGCAAAATGAAATGTGGGTGTTTTATTTCATGCCTGAACTTTGCCACTAGCAAGAGTTAAAAAAGAATTACACAACTAGAAGTAATAATTTACCCTAAGGCTTAAGCTATCCTTTTCAATGCCTGGTTCAGAATTGATTGGGCTTTGCCAACTTGAATTTCTGTATTTCCTAATTTTGTTGTATCTGTGATCCTTATACAAGAATGCTGCAGCAAGCTCACTGCTTGATGTAGATAGGAAGCATTTCCTGATGTTGCAGGTCCCAGGCCACACCACTCACTTTTATTTAATTAGGGGCCGTCCATAAAGTACGTCACGCTCCAGGGGAGGGAGGGGGTGTAAGAAAGTGTGACAGTTTGTGACAGGGGGAGGCGGGTCAGGCCATGTGTGACGTCACAAATTTATTTAAAAAATTTTTATTTCTAATTTATTTTTTATTTTTTTAGTAAAATTTAATAGCTTTAAAAATAATTTTCAGAAATTTTGTGAAACATTTGAATTAGTTTTATGTCAAAAGAGCATGACATGCGTATCTCCTGAATATGTTGTTCACAATTCCTCTCGCTAGGAGCGCTAGTAATAATGCTATTGCGAAGCCTTGTTTTATGTAAATTCGGAATTTAATTTTTACATATAATAGTAATTATTATAATACAAAATGTTGAGGATTCAGAGGTAATATTTATATAATTTAATCATTATTATCATGTACTTATAAGCAATTACATTACGTCATTCTTTAAAACATATGATACAAAGCCATTGTATTATCTAACAAATACCCACTTTTATTTGTCATCATAATTATATTAAAACAAAATTACACCACGCTTTTTAGTTTAATATCCACAAGCGGTTCTTAGTACCTAAAATCCGACCCGGCCCGGCCAGTGTGTCTAAAACTCGGGATAAAAGTTGATTTCCCATCACTATCAAAGCGTTTATAGGGACACACGTCACTATCAGAGGGATTAGGGATTGTACCCTAGGGTTTAGAGGGTTAGGTCAAACAAATTTGTTCGAAAGTGTGACGTACTTTAGGGGGGGGTCCGAGATTTGTGACAGTTTGTGACAGGGTGGAGGGGGTTTAAATGGTCAAAAATGGCGTGACGTACTTTATGGACGACCCCTTAATGTATTAGTGTGTTATAATTATTTATTACAATTGCTCTAACTATTTTGCACAATGGATGCTGAATGTCTAAAGTAGTATAATTTTAAATTGCTGATTGCCGAGCACACTCAGCACTGAGGGTCAGCCTATTTTTTCAATGATCCATCTCATGAAATAGTATGTGAGAACAGCGACATTACTAAAGTTACACAGCTTAATTTAGCACTCAAGATCCTGATAAGATACATAAAAATCACTATCTCAGTTGTAGGTGGGAAATTTAAGTCACTGAAGTTTTATATTAACTACATAGGAAAATGAAGAAAGAAATCAAACCTCTGCCATTTTAAAATATAAAGCAAGACGAAATGATCTAGTTTTTGGTGATTAGTTATGGGAAAAAAACAAAGTTATTTGTAGTCTGCTGCATTTAAATGTTTTGTTTTCTTTCAGCTTAAGTTATGCCTAAGATTAATACGGTAATTAGCTTGCATGTGCACTGGAAATTTGCGACTGACGACCATTGTTTGTTTGAAGCTACAAAGTTTCATGGTCATACATCAGTTTTGTGGCTCTGTGTGCTGTAAAAAAGTTCAAGCAGTATAAATTCGTCCAAAGCAATCTTTGCACATGAACTCATGAAGCTCTGAAACCTGTAGGACATACACTCTGAATTTTATGCCTCAAGCCTGCCCATGTGGCGCCCATTAAATGGGCTCCACATGGACTCTATACAGGTCTCTTAATGGGCATACTGGTCCTAAATTTTGGGACCAGTATGCCCATTAAGGGATCTATATAGAGCACATTCTGGTCTCATCTGGTGCCCATGGAAATGCTAAATGGACTAAGCGATGATGATGGGTAGTTATGCAATTAAGAGAGCTGTGTCATTTTTATCTATCCTCATGGAAATCAATGCATTTATTGAACATTTGTGATTCAGATATTAAGTGAGGATGAAGGACCAGAGTATGTGACAGTTGTTATTGGTATGATATGCAATCAGGCATGTCGGTCACTTGGTTCCTTCTATGGATCTGCATGGGTGCCCGTTTTGACGATTGGCTGCAACTCTGATATCCTGTCAAGCGTTATGGAACAAGATGGCTTTCCAGCACTTGGTCGTGTTATGTCATCTTGGAAAACGCTTGTCGACGTCACAGTCAAGTTGGTAAAGCATTATGACTGGAAACGCATTGCCATCATTGCATCTACCGACAAAGACTGGCTTAGCATTGCACCTTATCTGAGGGATGAGTTGAAAAAACATGATATAGTCTCTGAAACAAATCACACAGTACTGGACGAGCGAGTAGTTGGCGATTTATCAAAGAGTTCGAAGGTTTACATTGAAGCTAAGAATGTGTTGGAAGCTCTGACCACTCCAGGAAATACTGTGACACCTTACCACAGTAGGTGAAAACTTTGTATACAGGGTTACATGTTTACCTTATGTATATGCACAGTGGTTCAACATATCATGTTATAAATTTGAAAGATATGAATCTTTCAATTTCATCTGCCGAAATGTAATTTTACGAGCAATTTTCTTTTGAATTTTGTAGCAAAGTACTTCAAACATGAAAACAGTCTTTAATATTTTGTGAAGAAACTCTAAGTAGTATGGGTGGATTATCTATAATTCTATATAAATAAAGTGAAGATTCTGTCTGTCTGTCTCACCGGGATGCACTTCCAGAGTTTTGAGCTTTTCACTACAAGCATTCACTACTGTGAAGCTCTCCGCATGAGACACCCCAACGAGGGTTTGGCGATTCTCTACCACGATGAGGGTCAGGGTGGGGGAGGGCAAAACCTCAAATTTTTCCCTCGCTAAAACGTAACTATTGATCTGAAACTTTCTACCTAGACAGAGGGCCATCAGAACCACCCGGTGGAGGAGTTGGCGAATCGAATATGAGTGCAAAACTGACGAAAAACTCAGTTGCGAGTTGAATTTGACAATATTCATGGCACTGTAGCAGTGAAGTTCATTAAAGCAGTTGCAAATAGTTTACATTTCTATTATCTGCACATAGTTTTGCACTCATATTAGTGAAAAACTACTTATTACAGCTTTGAATGATTTACAGAATCAGAAAGTCCACCAAAAGTTGTATAAAATACGAGAATTTTGCCTTCCTATGTACATCCGTTCCTGAGATAATGACCTCTGGACTAGCCACCAAATTCATACATGTCGCGAGTGCACTGCACCCCCTCTATGTCCGTCAGCCATAAAATACAGGAACATGGTGATGGGCTTCTAAAAATTTGCATATGATGTACAGACATATCAAACTTCAAAACAGCAAAATTACAGCCAAATCTGATATAGGTCAGCAACAAGGTATGTCTCATATTTGATGATTTCACATGGACTGACCCAAAGACGAGTCAAGTCGAGGAGCAACGATCGGCTCTACTTCCAAGACGATCAAGTCGACGATTTTTCGATCGACTCGCCCTAGCCGAGTTATAATCGACTCGGTCTATCGACTCGATCGACTGCGGGGTCTTATGTGGTAGTAGGCTAAAATGCCCAACTTTGTGCTGTTTGTTTTGCAGTTTTTGTGTTCTTGATGTATGATGTTCAAGTGCTTGCATGTCTTATGGCTGCTCAGGATCTCAATTTAATAGCTACCAGAGCATTTATAACGTATGGCTATTCAGTGGGTGAGTGAATATAGTTTTGCTCCTATATCAATAACTAGGCCTACCAGCCGTGTAGGCTACTCCCGAATTTAGTGGCATAACTCGTCACTGCTCTGCACCTACAGTAGATGTTTTGCAGCTCAGTTCAGTAATGCATAAAGAGCATGTCTATAAATAAATAAATCAACCAATCAATCAATCATAGACTGAATCAAAAAATCAATCAGTCAATCGGAATTTGTGTAGCAGAAGTTAACATGCAATGACCCAGAAGAAAGCATTGATAACGAATGAATTTGCTAGTATTTCACGGAATTTGCTTTGAGTATTGTGCTACTCGCTATTTTGTATGGTCATTTCATCTGAGTAGGTGTTTTAATAAAAAATCAGACAAAATATGACAACTTACTGTTAACTACTATTGAAATCGAGTGTAAAAATTTGCTGCCATTTGTTGTACAATTAGTGCTTGGCAGACTTTGACATTATTTCGGTCAGGTTAGGAATGTGCTAGTAATTAGGCCTTGAGGAAATGTAATGTATTTCTGAGCAATTTCTCAGAACTGCATACAAGCATAACATAAGGTCAAATTGTTGGAAAAGATTTTGATGTGTTTTATCATTTTGTTTGAGAGATAGTGACGCTTCATTTTGGCCGGATCGGAAAGATGATGTAATTATGGCCCAGGAAGGTCTCATCTCGATTAACGTCAGACGACCGCTGGAACATTGGAAAAAGTTTGAATCAGATTTCACGGACAAGTATAGAGGAAATGCAAAAAAATATGGTGAAACAGAGGTGCATGTTTATCTAATCTTTGTCTTAAATGAACCAATGTTACATGCCCGTTTCTTATCACGTGTTGTCAAATCCATTAGCTCTGAATTGACACAGTGCGGCAAATCGCGGCAAATGTAATCTATATAAATAAAAATGTAAAAGTTTGTGTCTAATCAAGGAACTCGGAAACTTCTAGACCGATTCTTTTGAAATTTTTTGCAAAACCTTCCATTCGAATACGAGCGGGTTTGTATAATGCTTTTTGTGAAAAAGCGCAATCTTTTCGACGAAAAAACCCTTTGCATTCGAGTCGTCACTTTTCACCCGACGTTGCTTTAGAATGTTATCCGCACGTTCTTTTGTAGCGCATATATGTAACTAGCTGTTGGTTTGTTCAAAATCAAGGAACTCGGTAAATTCTTCACCGATTGCTTTCAAATTTTCACACAACGTTTCCATTCGAATTCGAGCGCCCGGGCTTTTATATGCTTTTTTGAAAAGAGCGCAATCTTTTTATCATAACTTTCCATTCGATTCGAGCGATATCGATTTGAATTTTCAAACGTCGTTGCTTTCGAATGCGACCGTGTTTTTATAGCGCATATATTGGCCTGTACCTAGCTGTTGGTTTGTGCAAAATCAAGGATCTCGGTAAGTTCCCCACTGATTGCGTTCAAATTTTCACACAACGTTCCATTCGAATTCGAACTCCATGGCTTTTAGATGCTTTTTTGAAAAAAGATGGGAGGAAATGGGAGGAGGGAGGGAGGCAGGGGAAGGGGAGGTGAGGTGAGGAGGGGGAAGGCAAGGGGATGGGGAGGGGAGGGGAGGAGGAGGGGAGGAGGAGGGAAGGGGTAGGAGGAGGGGAAGGTGAGGGGAGAGGGAAGGGGAGAGGGAGGTGAGGGAGGGGAATGGAGGTAGGGAGGGAGGCAGGGGAAGGGAGGTAGGTAGGGGGCGTGGGAGAGTCTTTTCATCCATATCAACGCGTGGCCGCTGGTACAGCTAGTAATAGTAATAATAATAACATTAAAAACAATAAATATAATCTAGTGTCGTCACCACCTTTGTGCATTCTTTCATTACAGTTCGCCTTGACTATTACTTGTCACTCTAATGTTGCCTCCCATCCATTCGAATATCGAATAGTGTGGTTGGCATGAATCTTACGCTCTCCAGAGCGTCTAATTAGACAAATTCCTACTTCTTATCCGGCCGCACATTGAGTGTAGGATTTCTGCTGTGGTTCGGCAATGTCGGCATGGTGATGCCCCAGACTACCTGCTAGAGTTCTCTGGTCCTCGGGTAGGCCTATCCAAGACCACCGACCATCCATTCTGCCCAAGGGTGTGCTTTTGGTTGCATTCGCATGAACTGCAACTATGCAGAATCGAGCCTTTCCGTCGTGGTCCCAATAGTCTGATATGGGTTTCTACAGGGGCTTCGTCTGCTTTCTGAGGCTCTCACTGGAGCAATTCTATTCAACTCAGAACTGTGTTTTTTCCGTGCTAGTGTGTGGAGAGCTTCTGAGTAGTTTCATTGAAGAGTCACTATAGCAATTCTTGAACGAACGAATGATTATAATTACAATCTGTATGGTCCCATAAGGCAGTCATGCCTTCCATGTTAATATGGCACCTCATACTGCTGCTAGTTGTTCTCATACAACTAGCAGCAGGGTTTGTCGTAGAAAAGGGGTCCTGATTCGAAGGAGTTAACTGATTCCGCCGCTTACGGACAGGAGGAAGACCGTTGCTGCATCTGGGACCGGTCACTGAGAAGGTCCGATCACTGAAGCGGGTTCTCATCCGCCGAACACGAAGCTTTTCTTGAACGACCTCCCGATAGATACTCGGGCATGTTGCATGAGTTGGGTTGCACAAACGAGACCGTTGCTGCAAGTTGCCATTTATATTTTCCCACGGATCACTGAGCCTATTTTCAAGAAAGTTAAATTAGCTCAGAGGCGCTCCCGACTACAGAGCGGACACTGCATCGGAGTTTCACGCCGAAGCGCTGAGCAATTGCGAGTGAAGGACTTACCCAAGGTCCCTACGCGGTGACTTGAGGTGGATTCGAACCTGCAACCCATCGGCTGCAAGGCGGCGAACGTACCCACTACACCACCGCGCCCCACCATGTGCTGATTAAGTTCCTGTAGATTGGTCAAGGTCAGTCATGCATACTGGAAACAAGACCATTGTACGCACAGAGCAGAGTAGGGTCAGATATGGCCTTGCTTTTGACTTTTTGACTCAATATGGACAATCTAGGTGCTTTAGTAAGTAAGTAAGTAAAGTCATCCGACGGCCGAAGGCCCGTTGGTGAGGCGCTCATCTTCTTTTCTTGGCCATTGAGCCGGCAATGGACGAATCCCAAGGTCCTGGGCACACAGGGTCGGTGTAGCCTATCACAGGACTTGCCGTTTACTTCCTAGCTTACTCCTGTACCAAATCATACTGCTTGGTGAGAGAGGCACGTGTGCGTAAACAACTTGCCCAAGGTCGTTACCCGGATTTGAAACCGCAACCGCCCGCTCCGTCAGCGAGCGCGTTACCGATCAGCCACCAGGTCGCCTAGGTGCTTTAAATCTGTCTAAAGCGGTGTTGGAAGACTCTATGATTGCAGTTTTTGGGTATAGCGACTGCAGCCTATAAAGGAGGATGGCAATCGGGCCTACTAATCATCTGCATTATATATGACATCGTTGACTCATCTTCTAATAGACATTTTGACACCCCGCCCACTCTAAAGACCGTCTCAATACCCGTGGATTTAGTCTGTATACTACTTGGCACCTTTGTTTGTAGCCAGAATTAAACGTCTATGCAGGGTTGTTGCACGATGCCCTACTATTCTGGGCTTATGCTGCCAGTGAATCCATAAAGGCCAACAGAGTGAATGGGTTCGTGAAAGAAGAAATTCCAGATTTTTTTGAAAAGGCAAACTTTACAGGTAGGCTTAAATGTCAATTAGTGACTTATAATAATATAAAAATTTATATTATAAATTATTATTAATTATAATTATATAAAACAGCATGTGTAATATTCTTTGCGTTTTCATTCAGTTGCGGCTCTGGATTTAATTGCACCAATGGACGAAAAGGAAATTAGAGAAAATAATTACAGACAGGAAATAGATCAAATTAATAAGGTTACATAAAATTAAAAAGTGGAAGATGCGTGAAAATAAGCGAGGAAACGGGATTTTTGGAGAAATTTATAAAACAAAAATAGTTTTGCAACTATGAATTTTTTGGATGCATTTCTACTGCACTGTTAAGAGGTTCTTAGAGATTTACTGCAGAGATGTGTAAAAGTTTTGATACCGGTACATCGGCCTACATGAATACAGATAAAAAATTAAATATTAAGACTAATACTTTTTAAATGTCTTGCATGTGCGATGAAACCTTTAATGTTTGCAGGTGCAACAGGGTTTGTTAACATTTCTAAGTATGGAGACCGATTCTGTGATTATGCAGTTGAAATGGTACAAAAACAGAAGTATGTTCGTATGTTTGACTATTTTTTTGAAAATGAGACGCTTAAGCCAACGGATGTTACCGTTGCGTGGCCTGGAGAGTTAACGAAGGTTCCACCTAGTGAGCCATGTGAATTAACAGACACTTGTGACAAAGAGGACACAAATATGATCAGTGAGTAGGCTATTGCTGTTTGTTATCTCTGCCTCAAAGTGTGTCTCTGCCTATTGGTTATTTTGGGTCGTCTATACCATATTGTAAATTCAATGTTGTTGAATTTTACATTTGGTTCTGATTTGAAATATTGACTTTAGAAATACTAAGTTGTATTGTGTACTTTAAATCAGGGAATAGTTGAAACATTGTTTTTTTATTTAGCGCTTGGCAATAAGTGACTTAGAGAAATAGGTGATGTATCTTCTGTGTGTTATATCTGCCTCAAAGTGTGTCTCTGCATATTGGTTATTTTGGGCCGTCTATACCATGCAGATTGTAATTTCAATGTTGTTGAATTTTACATTTGGTTCTGTGTCATGTTTAAATGAAGGATGATATTGTATTGCATTAAAACATTTATAAAGCGACTCTACTTGGGTGAACGGTTCATAGGCGCTGCAATTGCACATTGGCATGGAGAAGAAATAGGTTTGAGAAACGAAATTGAAGAGACGGCTAGAATTTGAGATCGAGTAGATGCATGGGGACGGCGTGTTCGAAAGAGAGAGATCATCTGAGGTAGAGGACCGGGACTGACACATAGCTGTTCTGGTGTGAGGAACTAGAAGACAGTGGCGTAACTACGGGGGGGGGCATGGGGGGGCAGCCGCCCCCCCAAATGAAAGGGCTGCCCCCCAGCTGCCCCCCCAATCCCTGCGTTTGTTTTACTTTTACGAGTAATAAAGAATTAAAGAATGTTATATAATTTCTGACTTATTTTATTTTTTATACAACTTCTTGTACAATTTCTTTTAGGGTGGGTGATGGGAAAGTGGGACAGGCCACTATAGTGCACTGTGGGACAGACAAGCTAGTAAGGCTTGCATGCGTATTATGTCCAATACTGTAATACATCCAAAATCTAAAAATACATAGTCTATGGCAATATACGGATGCCGATGCACGCTTTAATTGCCAACGTTAGCCACCCCATCATTTTAAGCTGCCACCCCACTGCCCCCCCATGAAAAAATAACTGGCTACGCCACTGCTAGAGGATCAAAATCATTATATATATATGCATGCATTATATTATATTATATCATAGCAGGAATTTTAAATTCATTGCACTGGACTAGCAACAACCAACAACTAGACTGAATATTTTATGCTGATAGATCATAATGAGCACTTTGTTTGCTTGACTTTACAGTTTGGGTTTCTGTAAGTGTCTGCATTGGTGTTTTCCTATTCACGGCTGTTCTTTGTCTTGTTTTGTTCAGGTAAGGGGATGTTTTTGCATCGAAATTTGACCCTTTATTTGTATTGAGCTTTATTGCATAACTTATGCATGATTGCCTATTGTTTGCAAATTAATTTGCTCAGAGATTTCTGTAGATAATGTCCGTTTATTCAATTTAAGAGACAAACCGCAGTATGCCTCAAAAAACATGAAATCAGAACATAATTGAAAACTTGTAAGGCGTCACTGTAGGACAAAAGCTCATCGGAAGTGCACCTCCTCTTTACTTCCAGTATTAAAATATCGTATAGGCTATATAGCTAATCACTTTGTCATCCAATTAAAATATTGCGAGGATGACGCTTGGCTAAATGTTGCTCTGTCACACACTGATCAGTCCAGACTGATCAGTGTGTGACAGAGCAACAGACACTCTGAATGCGAAAACCGGTTGGTAGAACCTATCACCATCGGAGCGGAAACATTAGACAAGCATGCCTAAGTTATGTAATAAAGCTCAATCCGATCTGAGTGGTTCAATTAAAACGGTAGGTGAAAGAAGGTAGATGAAAGAGAAATACGCAAACAGGCTTATGAATGCCTATGCTATGTGTGGACAATGAAAGCTGGATGAAGGTATTTCTTAGACCAAACAAAAGGGCGACAATCAAAAGGGCGAACATCGAACGTTCACAGCAGATACGATCTGAGTGGTTCAGTTAAAGCGGTAGGTGAAAGACGGTAAACGAAAGAGAAATAGCCTACGCAAACAGGCTTATGAATGCCTATGCTATGTGTGTACAATTAAAGCTGGATGAAGGTACTTTTAGATCTGAAATCGAAGCTGGATTGATGAAAAAACGTTTAAGAAATGTTGGACTTTTTAGAAGATTTCGAACTACTAATCGACGTAGGCCTACATAATTTATGTCTTTCGTTCGATTGCCTCTAGCCAAATTACTTTCTTTGAAAACATTACAAAGTTTGATTAATACATTTAGTTTATTCATAAATGATATTTACATTCATGATCCCAAATATTATGGTTAATGGTCAGATTTCAGCATGTAGGTCGCCCTTTTGTTTGGTCGCCCTTTTGTTTGGTCGCCCTTTTTGATCGGCGCTTTTTCGAACAGTCGCCTTTAATATCGGCGCTCTTTTGTGGTCGCCCTTTCAAAGTCGCCCTTTTGATAGCGAACCATTTCGTGACACCTGCGCTGCTGTGCAACTATTAGAATGTGTTAAAACAATTGGGCTAACCGTGGTGTGTAAGCTCACATTCAAAGCAGACTGATTCCTGTCACCTTCCAATTGTCGACTTAAATGAATTTACCTTATGCCCTCACTGCTACTCTGCCTCCCCTTTTGTTCTGGACCTCTGACAACGGGACTTGGATGTCCTTTGGACTACTCTATAGAAAACTTCTTCATGCAGTACTCTTGAATAAGCTGGTGCCCTGTTTTTTACATTAAAGTGGTGCTTTAGAATGCGTTATTCCCCAGAATTACAGTTATACTTATGATTTACCTAATATGGATCCAGGCAAGATGTTTGTCAGATGTTATGATGTGATTATGACAAGACTGGAACACTTTTAGGAAATCAAGACGAGAAACTGAAATGAAGGCTGTCAATGCATGGATCGTCAATTGGGATGATGTTATAACTACTTCTCCAGACAAATTGCCTTTGGTAGATCCATACTTTAGACTATTATTGTGTCCAATAAACTACTTAAGATGTGCTGCTCTAGCTATAGGCAGTTGCTTAGAAATTGAAAGTTCATGTGGATTTTGGAGAAGTTTTACTATTGGTGTATGGCCAATGTGGAGTTGCCATGCCTTTCGTATTTGGAGGTATGTGTAATTTGATTCATTTATTCTTTCCAGAATTTATATTGCGCTTCTTCAAGGGGCTACTCAGAAGCGCTCCCGACTCAATAATAATAATGATAATAATAATAATAACAATGACAGTTTATATGGTGCCGTAACAGAGCCACAGACACGTTTAACTAACAGCAGGATAAGCCTTACAAAATAAATAACTTGTAATCTGTCTTGTGAATCCTGTTAATGTTTTCCTCTCATACATGTCCATTTTGGTCGAACTATCAAGTTTCTGAGATTTGCAGTTATTATAATGTGCATGTGTATGTATTTAATTTTGCCTCATTTTGTTTCAGCTTGATACATGGATATACAATTCACTTGCGGTATTTTTTATTATAGGCCTGGAAGTGGAATAATTGCAATAATTGTCTATACTTATTTTATGTAGGTACCGTATAACGAACTTGTTTTTCACTATCTGTTGTTCACTAATCCTCTATTACTAAATACTCTACTGTTTTTTTTTAGTATACCCCAGCCATTCAGAGGGTTCTGGTTCATGAGGTGAGTCGTGTTACGTTTGGCTTGGAAGAAGTTGAGAAGGAGAAGGAGGAAACATTCTCTGATGTTGGATACTATAGAGTGAGTACTGCATGTGGATTCTTGTCTAAGCTTACATTTGAGGTGTCAGCCTTAATTGAGTTAGGCGTTTCATTTAAACAATGTCAATGGTGTTTTGTTGATGACTTTATTGGCAGTGACGGATGTGTGTGAACTTTTGTGAAGATTTGAAGATAATCAATTACCTTGTTTTATGGAGTACCTCTTAAAAAGGTTTTCTTCTCAGGCTTTTCCAACTGAACACCAGGATTAAGCAATTAAACTCTTGTCTCCTAAACTGATTCACTCACTTTTCAAATAAAATGATCATTACTTGATCAAATGTCGCTTATAACAAAATCTGGAATACACATATCCATCCAACCTCGTTATTTCCATAACATCGGGTCCATTGACTGCCAGTCCATAATGCAGGATATCCTCAACTCAAAGTGGTTCTCAGCAGTCACTCTTTCGATGATGACTTCTCTGGCTACCCTGCTGCACTATAAGCCTTCTTGACATTCATGTGCCACTCATTGTTTTCTTCAATACACAAGGTACTGCAGTAAGTTACACTTAACTTTTTGAGATTTGTAAATTTTGAGATTAGGAAGTCAAATGGTTCTCAAGTGCACTCAGAAGACAAGCTTCAAGTGGTGATGTGCTGAGTGGTGCCCCAACCAGTGAGGAACGAGTCAGGTTTGCGGGTGACAGGCTCCTCCATACAATTGTGTGGAATGGCGCGCATGTATTGTAATTGTAATTGTAATTGAACATTTGTATAGCGCCGCTCACAGATTCAGTAGCGCTCCCGACCCAAAGTTAGCACTGTCGCTAACGAATAGTATAGTCTTCAGGCGCTTCCTAAACAGAGGGAGAGAGAGGCTGAGAAGCTCAAGACGTAGTTTATGTGGAAGACGGTTCCAGCAAGAGGGGCCAACATAGGCAAAGCTCCTGGACTGGGCAGTAGCCCCACGCATGCGAGGAACAACAAGGAGGCCATTAGCTGCCGAACGAAGGGCAGAGCGACCGGGGAGAGAGGAGACCTGAATACAGAAAGAACGGAGGTAGGAGGGAGCAACGCCCTGAAGAGGATTGCGCATAAGTGTCAAAATTTTGAACTCAATGCGTTGTGGTACAGGAAGCCAATGAAGAGTGTCCCGAATAAAGACTGAAATGTGGGAGAACTTGGGGAGACCAGCAATTAGGCGAGCAGCAGCATTGAGTATTGTCTGAAGTTTAGAGAGGTTGAGAGAAGAAAGACCGGCGTATGAAGAGTTCCCAAAGTCAACCCTAGAACAGATCAAGGCGTGAACAAGCGTCTTAATAGCTTGCGGGGAAAGTGAATGACGTATGGTACGCAGCTGGCGAAGATGATAGAGACATGTTCGCGAGACACGGTTAATATGGTCCGAGAAAGAAAGAACAGGGTCCAGAGTGAAGCCCAAGTCACGAACAGTGGAAGAGAAATGGATATCCGGAAACAGAGTGCAGAGGAGCTCCATGTCAATCTTAGCAAGCTGAGCTCTGCCGCCAAGCCAGATGTATTGTGTTTTATCAGAGTTCAGGCAAAGACGGTTAGAGGACATCCATTGGTCCAGCGCTGAGGTGGCATCAAGAATAGTGGCGACAAGTGAGGCAGCTGCACTGGACGGGCCATGAACAAATGCTTGCCTATCATCAGCATATTGATGAGCCGAGGCACCCTTGAGGGAGAGTATGACTGATAAATCTGCGGTGTAGAGAATGTAAAGAAGCGGCGCCAGGACCGAGCCTTGAGGCAAGCCGTAAGGGACAGGGGACCAGGCAGAGCGTGTGGACCCAAAGATCACAGCTAACGAGCGATCTGAGAGAAAAGAGCTGAGCCAAAGAAGGGCAGAGTCACCTATGCCGAAAGATTTAGAGAGACGTTCAAGGAGTATGGCGTGATCGACAGTGTCGAACGCGGCGCTAACGTCAAACAGAGCAAGCAAGGTGATGTGTAGTGTGGTTCACAGATACATGGTAAAAAATAAAGTTCAAGCTAAAAACCAGGGCGCCCTCCCAGTTTGTTAGACTTATCAATAGTATTATTGAGACAAAATTTCAGCTTCCTATTCCAACTGGAAGGCGGTGCTCAACGACTGTCTTACTTTGCATGGGCCAATGAAAAGACGTTAATTGTAGAAATAAATGTGTTGAGCATATATTCCAATACAATTGTGCTTTATTTCAAGATAGATGATACTTTACTGTAACATGACAATATGTGTGACACTTAAACAATAATTGGTGAGCTTGAAATAGAAAATTTCAGTAGGTTTTAAATATGGAAAATGTCAAAAAATGTCAAAAACATCGTTAAATCCACGAATGTCTATTGTTCTCGTTTTATGACTCCAAACATACGATGACGTCTACACTGTAGAAGGCTTTGCAAGCACAGTGTCAACAGCATATTTCTTTGTTGATTGAGTAGGGACAGCTTTTCTATTTGCCTCAACCACTTGGAGAAAATACTGCTTTCTTCTTCATTAGTGATGAGTCAGTTTAATTCCTTGAACAGCTTCACACTTCTCTCAGCCATGTCGTTTACCACTCTCAATTGTTGACTTCAGCCTCTACCCTGCTGATAATCATCATCGTCAGGCTATTGCACTGGTGTAAGTATAAAAAGGAATCACCAAATTTCAGGCGTGGCAGTAGTGTCAGTGTTCACTGGGTTGCAAACTCGCCCAGGCAATCCCCCTCCTTCTGTATCGCAGCACTACCGTCAACATCCTTTCACTAGGATTTGCAGTCATTCCGTAAAAAATCTTCACCTTATCTGAACCATATCAGGCAGATGGCAGCATAATAGTGTCAGACATTCAGCCTCATCTGAAAGGCACTAAGTATTGATAATTTTCTAGAAATTCATGGCAGCAACGTTGAGCTCCTACAAATAATAGTAACCTGAATCAAAAGTCCTATATCAATCAAAATTGACAGATCTTGTCCTGAAGTTTCAGCAGCAGGAGGATGCCTTTAAGTGAAGAAGGGCACCCAATCACACAAAAGGATGAATCTGAGTTTTTCTTTTCCCTTGGATTGAATACTTCACGTTGATTGCTAAATCGTACAATTATTTTGATGATATGCAGTAACCTGGCCATTCAACGTGCATGGTAAATTGGGCTCTCCAGTTTCTTATTGAGGGATGCTTTCCAAGGACAACCATTGACACCTCAATGACTTCTTGGTAGTCGTCTCTGGAATTGACTTTAATTTCAGCAGTCTACTTGATGAAACTGATCGCTCTCGCATGGGAGGCTTCAGTAGCGGATACGACTTCCAGTAGGCCTACTCGTATGTTGTCACGTGTCACACCATCCCACACAGCTTTAAATCTCTTTAAGATTGGATTCTATTTTGGATTAGATGGACAACAACACAAGATGAAGATTTTGACTTAAATCAACTCCATCACAATGACGACAGCAGGCAAACCACAGGAACATTTTACATATCCTGTTTTCCAGAAAAACGTACACCTCACTAAAAGTCAGGTGTTGTGTCAAAGATCAAGTCTTAGCCATTATCATCGAGTCTCAGTAACTTCAGAAGATGATGAATGACCTTGGATTTAAATTATATCCTGTCATGGAGGGACATTTGGGCATACCAAAGAGTTTAGCGACACCATCACCTGAAACTAGCACTCACAGGCGGGCAACATTTCCAGTGTACTGCAAGTGGTTAATTTGGTACAAATTCAGATCATACAGCTTCAGCATGCTCCATCTTGGCTTCTTAAGCACTCCATATGAATGGTTTTCCGTGAAAATGGCAGGACAAAAGGATCGCACATAAGCGCTGCAGTAATTGTGACCAACAATCTCAGTGCCTCATGATCAGATCACCTGAAGTGTTATTGCTATCAAAATGCACTTGTCACTTGATGGCTAAACAGCTGTCAAGTAGCTACCACTGACTGTAATAAGTATGATAGTGCAACAGAATCTATTTCAAGTTCATCTAAATGACAAGGGTTGAGGTTTTTGATCAAGCTAAAAGGCATCAAGATTTCTGGCTAATACAACTACATGGTAATATTTCGATGTCGTTGAGCACCGCCTTCCAGTTGGACTGGGAAGCTGAAATTTGGTCTCAATAAAACTATTGACAGGTCTAACAAACTGAGAGGGCGCCTTGGTATCTACCTTGAATTTTATTTTTTTGGACCACCCTAGTGATGTGGCTTTTGTCAATTGCTGCAAAGACGTCAGCAAGTAAGCGGGTGATAAGAGATTCAGTGGAATGGTGTTTCCTGAAACCAGATTGAAGCGAGGGCATTAGAGAGTTGGTTTCCAGATAGTCCACAAGCTGGAGGGAAATACACTTTTCCAGAAGTTTGGAAAGAAAGGAGAGATTGGAAATGGGGCGATAGCTGGGGGAGCGCTGGGGTCTAGACCCTGGCGCTTGAGAGAAGGAAAAACCACAGCTCTTTTGTGCTGGGTTGGAACAGAACCCTGAGACAATGAAGAATTGCACAATAACAGTAAAAAAGGCAATAACTCGTCAATAAACTCTTTAACTATAAATGGCGGAAGAATATCCAACTCGCAGGACTTCGATGTTGAGCCTTCGACGAGGCGTCTGAGGGCGTCAGACTGGAGCGGCTGCCATTCGTTGAGAGTGGCAGATGAAGTTGAAGGAGGGAAAGACGGAGGTGGAGAACCCTCCGTTGAGCGACGAGTCGCAGCGATCTTCTCGGTCATGAAGTCCAGGTAGTTGTCGGCGGTGAAATCCGGCTGCGAAGGAGATCGCGGAGCAGCGGCTCCGCGATCTCGACTTTCGGCTTTCCCACCTACGATCCATCGACATTATAACCTTTGCCATCATTTTCATAAAATTGAACTTCTGCTAAAAGATAATAGGAATTTTCTATCGAGGTTTTATATAAAAGCGAATTTCTATTTTATCGTTAGTCTTCCGGTTTTAATTAACTTCCCTTACTTTCTTTCTTGCTGTTATTTATATGATTGTGTGTTTGGGTGTGGTATGTCATTATTGTGTTTGAATTTATAAATAAAGTGAATATATATATATATACACATATATTTCAAGGGAGCTCATATTGTAGAGGGCTAGGCTAGCTATCCTTGAAAGTTGAATGGTCCACATCACATCTTCTATGCTGTACTGTGAAAGGTCGGTCGCCCTGTGTTTAGGGAAGACTGTTGACCAAGTCTGCATGAAACCGAGATGAATCACTTCTTAATACAACCTGGAGCTCAGACTTCAAGGCTAATACATGTCTATGAGGAAGAGGTTTTGAGCTCTCTGAGCATTATTCAACTTATTCCTCTCAAATGTTAACACCTATAAAAGTGATACATTTGTAGGACTAAGATCTCTGTGAGGCTGAAAAGGGTTCAATATATAACGGTAGGTAAATGTCCAATTTAGGTCCTGATATAATTATACAGAGATCAAAGCGTCTTTTAAGTCATTTCTTAAACAGATTCAGTGAAACTGAGCATTGTTTCTTATGTGCAGGGCGTAATAGTAAGCACGAAGATGGTCGGAAGCAGCACAATGGATGCACAAGATCCAGTTGTGTTGAGTGAGCTTAAACAAGTGAGCGTGGTATTAATCGTTTTACATTTATATTTTTTGTCTAGTGTCTACGGTTCTTGGGTTTTTACATTGCCACCCCACATGTAAAGTGATCCTTCCACTTTTCCTGTTCACGTTTCACTGTGCATTTTTGGTCATTCTACCTCTCAGAGACAATCAATCAATATTTTGTTTGATCACCATGTCCATGACCTTATCGATACATGCAATCAACAGATTATACGTTCATGTAGGCTACATTGGCGTCAATGGGTAAACCGAAAAGAACATAAAGTTCCGCTAGCCAGAGTCACCCTGGATTCATCAGATGTTAATGCGACAGTGTCTGTTTAAACACTATGTAACATACTACAATATGTAGTTCATATTCAAACAATGCTTGAATTTGGTGTCCATTCTTAATCTACAGGGTGCAACGATCAAAGAAAATAAAAAAAACTTAATTAATAAAGTGAATGTAAAGTAAAGTAAAATCATAAAAACCATAACACTACATGCACAAAATCATGTGGCACATTCTTTACATAATCGTCATTAAAAGGTGGATTTTAAAGTTAGTTTTGAACTGATTGGTTTGTGGGCAGATTGGTATGTTCTTTACACAGGGAGTTCCAAACCAATGGTCTATGTGTTTCAATACTATGCTGTCTAATGTTGGTGGGTACACTTCTTTGATAATAATTGTTTGCTGAGCGCGCGTATAATGATCATCTAGCTCAGAGTTTAACAGAACCAGTGGTCAGAATTTCCCGTGTTTTGGTTTGAGTGAATTCTGTATATAAATCGCCCCACTTGCAGCTTGTTAATACACTCAAAAGGTAAAATTTTCAATTTTAGAAGTAGAAGATGAGTGTTAGTTCTATAGGGTACATTACAGATGTAAGTATTTTAAAGCTGTAAAATAGTCACACTTTTTAACAATGTTGGAAATCCCTCCGTCTATCTGTTTTTGCTGTGAGTTCCTTGTCATTTCAGTCGCTTTGCAAGTTGATTATACTCCGCTGACTATCTCTCTCTCAATTGTATTGTATAGTATTTAAGCATTTGTAAAGCGCCTTCTGTAGGGTGAACTGTTCAGTGGCACTCCAAGTGTGCATGCCCGCAAGAATAAGCAGGTTTTGAGAAGAGGGAAGGAAGAAAGAGACTGCCAGACAGAATCATAGAGCAAACAAAAGGAGAAAGCACATTCCGAAGAGAAGTACCAATTGAGGCAACTGAGTGAGACTGAGCCATAACAGTTTTAAAGTGAGAAACCAGAAGGTCAAGTTTGTTCGATGAACGGAGTGGACAGCGGGAGGAAGCTGAGTGAGGCCAAAGTATAACGCCGGCCCGATATTTGATGATCAGAGTGAAGATCTTAATTATTATGTGCAAGCACGGAGAGGAAGCCAGTAAAGTTCATCAATTTCTTTGTCTCGGTGAATCGATCTTCTGGATGTTGACCTGAATAAGATGTCGCTTGATGTGCCTTTGGGAGATGCCTTTTATCTTAGACATGGCATCTAGAAGTTAGAATTAGTCATAATTAGGCATTTTCTGGCCGACCTTGATAAATTTCTACTACTACTTTAATGATTTTGCTGTGAAATTGAGAATACCAATTACATGACTGAATTCCATTGCATGAAATTAAAATAATAAAAGCTTGTCAGCATTTCTTACAAGCCGCATTATACACTCAGTCTACTTATTGTGAAGTTCATAGTCTTAGGGTGAATAATACAAATGAAAGGAAAGATGACTAAAGTTGTGCATTGGTTGCTTTCTGCTGGCAGATGATTAACCTGAAGCATGAAAACCTGAACATGTTTGTCGGAATCTGTGTGGAGGAACCAAACGTCTGTATGCTAACACTTTACGCCAAGCATGGTAGTCTGCATAACGTCCTTATGGATAAGGAAATGGAATTGCCTATTGAGTTCAAACTGTCCTTTGCCATCGACATTTCAAAGGTTCAATTGTTATTTATTCACTTGTTCACTGTTCAGAGCCCTTTCTATATCACCTCATACTGGCCCAGTTATTTACTTTGACCAGAGTAGGAATCCCATGTTTCTCTTTGCACAAAGGCGCCGGTTTGCATACTGATGATGACTTATATGAAGTCTTACACGGTAAACCGTTTATCACGCCATACAAAAATGTGTAAATTTACATTTATGAATCTATTCTGACATTCCAGGCTTCCCAGAACTAGGTTGTTTGCAGCATCTTTACAGCAACTATCCATAACCCACTAGCATGCAGTGTCACTAGAATGCCTAAACGTCATATCACCCCCCATTCCCAAATCACCCATTGGCGAAAATCCTGAAGTGCATTAATTCTGTCACTAGCCTGCAATTTCCTACAACGTTCCCAGGCTAAGTAGGCTACATGTAAAGTATATATTATGAAGCCTTCAATATCCCGCCCCACCTGATCATCTTCCCATTGAGGTATTCCTTAACTCTTGTCACTGCTCAAGTATTGATCTAGAATTATCCTAGCCAACAATCTCCTGAGAATGATTCTGCTTGAGTTCTATATATTGCAATGGCATAGCTATATATATTTCAGTCGAGTTGACTTATGTGGAGGATATCCTGTCTGAAAAGACTAAATAAATTAAGCACTTTCGTAACGGCGCTTGCATCCAGAGGCAAGAGTGACTCGACCAGTCACCAAAAGTGATGCCTATTTTTAACTACCAACTACCTTTTGGTCTTTAACAAATTTCTTTGCACTAGTGACATTGAAGATTTTCATTATTTTTCAGTATTATGATAATAATGATAATGATAATGATGATAATAATAATAATAATAGTAATAATATTCACGGGACTCGGTGGTGCAATTGGATAACACACTGGCTGGAGATCAGGGGACTCGAATTTGATTCCCAAAGCCCCGTAGGATTGACGTACTTTGTAGGCTGCTATTAGCGCCAATGTAATGCAGGCCGTTTGTTCTGTTAGTAGCTACAATTTGTGTTCTTGTGAATTGTTTCAATTGCACAGCTGTACGCTGTAATCGGTTTCGGTCTGTTAACCGGATTGTTCAATAAAGGAAATTATTATTACGAACACATGTGAAAATTACCATGTTCTTAATTTCTTGCTTTTCATTATCCCTTCCACTTTGTAAAAAACATTTAACTGTGACCACTGTGTCTGCCACCTCCTGCATAAATATCTGTGGGTACCCATGCACCGTAATAACTTCTTCAAACTGATTGATTTAGGGCATGGAGTATCTTCACAGTTCTGTGCTAGGCTCTCATGGCCATCTGAGTAGCACTAATTGTGTGGTGGACAAGAAGTGGACGTGTAAGGTGGCCGACTATGGAATGGGCGAGTTTCAGAAGATAAAGAAGCAGAAGGAAAGTGAAGATGCTGCAAGTTAGTTTGCTGTTCGTCTCTTTTTTGTATTCATGTGTGTCTTCCTTGTAACTATCCTGTCATTGTGAATCATGCAACTATTTATGGTTGATGGTTAAATTGATTGATTGTTGGTTGATTGATTGGTCGGTTGACTTGCTGGTTGATTGATTGAAGTTACTGAGAAACCCTTTACTAGGAAATCTGCCTGAGGCTAAGTTGCTAACTCAGGATTAACTGAGCCTGAGACAGCAGCGTAATGAAGTTTGTATTTGCAGAGAGCAAATTGTTGAGTCAGGGCTGGAACTTTTGGAAAGGTAAGGCTGATTTTGAGAGGAAAGCATGAAAAGCAAAAGGCTGACGAAGATGACTGAGTGACACTACTGTTTCAGGAACAGAATATTCTCAGATGCATGAGGGAGATCTATTCTAGAGTGATGGTGAGTAGTGACAGATATTTGAGACAGACTGGGAGGATGATCCAATAATGTGAAGTGGCTAGATGGTGTAGAGTTTGCTTATACAGGCTACTTTGGATGGAAATGTTGCAAGGTGTTGAAGGTTAGTCATTACACTTTGAACTACATTTGCTCTGGGATTGTGAAAACTTGGATCAGCACTGCATTCACTTTGTTGAAAAAAACGAGGGAGAAAGTTGTGGATTTCAAAATAAACAAAATCCAAGTGACTGAGGTGACAATTCAACGTATTAGCCAATGTGTCATTTCACTCCCAAAAAGAAATATCCCAAATTTTGATTCCGTGGGTAGGACAATGTGGCCCATAATTATGTGGAATACGTTTATATTCAAACCTTGTCTTTAACATTGGACATTGTTTATGTTTTTCCCCACTTTGATAGTTAACATAATGTGTCTTGTTTTTGTGGATTTGCAACTTCCTTTGCAGCGTCATTTGACACTTTGGATCACTTTCAGTGGAAAGCCATTGTATCCCTATATTATTTCTTGGACCAGCTCTTTGTTCTGCATACGATTCTAAAATTGTTCTTTTTAGTTTATAGATCTTTTTGGCATTTTTGCCTTATGTGTGAATTACCTCTTGCAGGACTGATCTGTGCAATTTAAATTTTGTAAACTTGAGTCCCCTAATGAGTTTAAATGGTCTGTCAGGCTGGGTTAGCATTTTGGATTTGCACTCTGTCTTGACACATTATTCGAGCTAAGGTTCTTGTAACGCTGCTGAAGAATCGAGTTACTAATTAGATTATGTACTATGTTAGACCAGCTGTGGACAGCTCCAGAACTCATAAGAATCGAGGAGGATGAGCGTCCTTTGTATGGAACCCAGAAGGGAGATGTCTATTCCTATGGGATCATACTACAGGAATTGGCCACTCGCAATATTCCCTTTGTTAACGAAAGAAAAACCCTCACTGCAGTCGGTCAGTTGTACTTTTTACTTCTTTGCTGTAGCTATCTTTATTCATAGATTGAGTATTCGCATATCACGAATATTAAGATTTTCAAATATTCACGAATATTAAAACTGCCAATGAATATTATATTCGTAGAACAATAGGCCTATGTTCTTTGAAGAAATTCTTTATTCTTAATTCTAATATTGTCATTTATTAAAATGTTTAACTTGTACTGAATGAATTGTACAATTTTGAGTTAGCCTACATTTAGGCCTGTATCAGTGTAGTGAGAGGGGAAATCGGCGATGGTTTTTATTACTGTGTAACTATGTACTGTTTTATGACTCTAATTTTCATTAACAGTAGGCCTAATTATAGGCCTAGATCGTTTCTGTAATAGTCATTACCGATTAACCAGAGAGAGAGAGAGAGAGAGAGAGAGAGAGAGAGCGATAGAGAGAGATAGAGAGAGATAGAGAGAGACAGAGAGAGACAGAGAGAGACAGAGAGATGCGATGGGCGGGCAATTGATGCATGTAGCAGCGTGCCCAGGGTCCAAAGAGGGATGATTGACAGATGAAAGAAATGGGGTTAAGAAGGAACGCGACAGGAGAGGAGGGATCATTCGCCGGGGATCACTGACGGTAGAGCATTGACCGCAGCGAGGCGAAGGGATCACTCGCGAACGAAAGGCCAGCATGGACCCGGAGAGCTAGTGTATAGCATCTCTTAAACGGGTGCCTTTGAAGATAAAGGCCTGGAGCGAGCGAAGTATCGAAGAATAGTTTTATGACAAGTGTAATCGCTAGTTTGATTGTATATATGATGTAAATACGTGAAATCGATGATAACTGTCACCAAGAAAGATTGAAAACTGTTTCTGTTCTCCGTGCAATAAACGATTACCCACGTGCCTGCGAAGAGCATAAGACCCCCGAAGACTCTGCCACTCTTCTAATTAGCACCGCTCGCCACCAAGACTGGAAGATTACGGTCAACAATCTTCTCTTCCAGTACATTGTGCCAGCTGGGATTTTGTTCGAGATTTCAGAACTTCAACGCTGCTGATCTCAGACAATTTTTAACGGAGCAGAGACTTTGTGCGACGACAGCAACGATTGAGAAAGAGACGAACAGAACGACGATTCAACGGAGAAGACAGCGGGAGAAGAATTCAACGAAGAACGAAGCGGAACATCGATTCCAGACAAACGGAGAAGCAGACGTGAAAGCGACGTTTGACGGTGGACGATTTGGCGGACTCCACGAGGACTTATCTCATTGGACGCGGCGGCTTCTTCGGAACTACACGTCCGGAGAGATTGGTGACAGGAGGACAACAACTGATGCAGTACAGACCGGGCCTGGCGAAACCTATACAGCGGTGCGGCGGATTCTTCGGAACTACACATCTGTCTGGTTAAACGGGTGAGCAGGAACCAGTTTGTTCAGTTGTGGTTGCGAATGGTCAGTGTGTGTGATTGATGTAGCCTAAGATGCTGTGAAGTTTATTTTATTGTGAGAGGAGTCTGCGAACGTTTGAATTACTGTTAACGCGAGAAAGACTGCTTTTGAGTCTATTCTGTTTTGTGTATTAGTTTTGAAGGTCAATTGAACTTCTTGTGTTTTTGAACTTGTTTGTTCCTGTACTGTGGTTCTTCCGTTCATAATGTTCGAGAGAATGAAGAAAGCAGAGTTGCAGGAAGAGTGTAGACAGAAAGGCATAGATTGTGAAGGCCTTGATAAAAAGGCCATGATCCAAAGTTGAAGGAAAATGAGGAGGCATCAGGTGGTTACGATGGATTGGATGAATATGAAGATGCAGACCAGGCTAGCATAGGCCTAAGCGAAAGCCAGACGAGGCTAGAACTAGTTCAGGCAGAAGAAAAACGCTCGCGTGCAGAAGAGAGGCGGTTGATGGCGGAAAAGGAAAAGATGACGGCGGAAAAGGAAAAGATGACGGCGGAAAAGGAAAAGATGCAGATGGAACTGGATCTCTTGCGTGAAAAATCAAACCTGGGTTTACTACAGCCAAACCCTTCATTTTCTGTTGGTGACCCCGTTGGTCCTTCGGTTTACTCTAAGCTACCAACCATGCACGAAGGCGAAGATATTGTGTCCTATTTCCATGCTTTCGAGAAAGTATCTATTCTGCAGGGAATTGAGGAGAACAAATGGGCTAAGCTACTTCCGGCTTTGCTTAACTCGACAATGCGTGTGCATTATAACAGACTTTCTTTTGATACCTGTTCCAACTACAGGGAAACCAAACGTTCACTGCTCGAAGCATGTAGACTCACTGCCAAATTTTACTTGGATAAGTTTAAATGCATGCATAGAACAGGGAAACAGTCTTATATGCAATTGTTGGGTGAGCTGAATGATGTGTTTGATTATTATCTTGAATGCAAAGAGATAAACGATTTTGAATCCTTAAAGGATGACATAATCATGGAGAGATTACGAGAATCTCTTCGAAGCGATTGCCGTTATTTTATTGAAGCACGGAAGCCTAAAAGGGCTGCTCAAGTGGCTGAATTTGCAGATTTACATTTTGAATGCACAATGGAAGGTCGCAAAGCTAGCCAGGGTGATCAAAAACAGAATAACAGGTTCAGAGCGCTCAATTCTGGTCACAAGGTAAACCCTTGGGAGCGAAGGTCCACTGGAATGGACAAAGAGTCATTTGCAGATAGCACCAATGATAGACCGCGAGATACGAGTGCAAGACCAATGCATTCTGGATATGGTAATCGAGCAGATAATGGATCTCAGGCCCATAACCGAAATCACAACAAGTCATGGCCACAAAAGCAGGGACACGCACGAGTTAGATTCGTAAAACCTGGTTCGAATCTGGGGAGAGTTATAGATTACCAGAAACGATTTATTGTGCCTTTGTTTGTAAATGATCGTCCAGTTGACGCGCTGAGGGACACCGGGGCCCAGGTTACGCTGGTTAATTCTGATCTTGTGAGAGATAACTCGTCTGCCATGAGGGATCCCATAACTGTGCAATGTGCTTTTGGACTGTTAAAATGCATTTCGACTTGTGAACTTGAAATCAGCTCCCCACAATTTGGCACAGATCGCATTGTAAGGATCAAAGCAGGGGTGGTGAAGGACCTGCAGGTGGACATGCTCATCGGTCATGATGTGTTTGTAAATAACGCTGACTTAATTGATCCCGTTAGCTCCCGTAAAGCTGATACGCCTAATGACATTTCCCAGGCTTACATAGCCACTAGGAGACGAGATTACGGACCGACTAATCGACAAACCACCAGGGCCATAAAACCCTCCAAAGCGCTCGAACCGATCAACGGGGGGCAATGTGCGAACGATGGGACGGGAGACGGGACGACGACCGTAGACGGACCAATTAACGACTCCTCTGGAGAATTGATAAGCCTGTCACTTGAAAGGCCTTCAACAAACAACACATGTCCTGCGGAAGGAGATACCATCAAAGATTATCCATATCGACCATAATTGACCTATGCTCCGATGAAAGGGAGGCTCATGAGATGGGAGGCGATATCCCTACCGTAGTGAATACGCCGGCGGGCCATAGAGACCCGACCAGCGAAGAGGAGGAGTCGGTACCCCCCGCATAAAACGGGGCGTGCACTTCACCAGGTCATAAATCTCCGTCAGTAGCCGATGAATGTGTCTCTGATCGTTCACAGGACGAAGACAGAAACACTTTGAAGACACCCGAATCAGATAACTTCAAAAGGGCACAGCATGAAGACCCTACCTTAACGGAATCGTTGAAGTTAGCGAGGGAGGGGGACAGCAGATATTTAATCGAAGAAGGCTTTCTGTTTCGGAAAGGTAAACCGAACCAAGCAGAGGACGAAGGAGAAGGAGGACGTAAGCAATTAATGGTACCGACAGGGTACAGATCAAAGGTCTTACAGCTGGCTCATGACTCCGCGTGGGGCGGGCATCGAGGCATCCATGCCACTTCAGCGCGTATCAGCAAAGCGTTCACCTGGCCGACTATGACAAGCGACATTCAGGCTTATGTGAGATCATGCTCAGAGTGCCAATACACGGCTGGTATAAAGAAGGCTGATAGAGCTCCTTTAATCGAGGTTCCCATAATTGAAACTCCGTTTGATACAATCGTGATCGATGTAATGGGACCAATGTGCATAAAGTCATCTTCAGGGAAAAGATTTGTCCTAATCATCGTCGAACAAGCAACGCACTGGATGGAATTTATTCCTCTTTCTAATGTAACTGCCAAAAGCATTGCCAAGGCACTAGTCGAGACTTTTGCTCGCACAGGAATTCCTAGGTTCGTAAAATCAGATAATGGGACGCACTTCAAGAACCAGCTTGTACGAGGTCTAGAAGACTTGCTTGGAATCTCACCAGTTTTTTCGACAGTCGACCATCATGAAACGGCGGGAAGCGCCGAGCGTATGATTAGAGTTTTGAGAGAAATGATGAGAAAGGTTATAGATGACGACCCGCGTTCATGGGATCAGGCTCTTCCATTTCTGGCTTTCAGCTGCAGGCAGATACCATCAACTGTCACTGGTTTCTCGCCTTTCGAACTGCTATATTCACATGACGTCAGAGGCCCACTGCAGGTCGTACAAGATTCGTGGACAGGTCAACTACACACAGCCTCCAACAAGAGAAGCGTTGTCGATTACCTGACGATGACACAGAACCACCTTAGGAAATGCCTAGAGTTAGCGACAGAGAACGCGAAGAAGGCACGTCAAACAGAGAAGGCTTATTATGATAAGAAGTCAACAAATAGAACGTTGGAAATTGGACAAGAGGTCTTGCTACTCCGGCACTCTACAGAAGACAAGCTACTGGCTAGATGGGACGGTCCTTTCGTCATAACGAGAAAATTATCTGCGGTCAATTACGAGATAATGACGGAGAAGGGTCCTAAGACATACCATATTAATTTTCTCAGGGTGTGGCATGCAAGGGAGTCAGATCCCCACATTCCCAGAGTGAATGTCATTCTGACAGCCGAACCATGTGAAAACGACTTCGAGCGGCTTGGCTACATTGATGACGAAGATCAAGAGGACTCCGAAGAGTTAAACGTTTGCGATGAAGGATTATCTGAAGAGCAACGACAACAGCTGAGAAAGCTAGTGCACGAATTTAGTAATCGCTTTACTGGAAGGCTAGGAAGGACGACGTTGATCAAGCATTCCATCAAGCTAAACACCGATAAACCAATCGCACCGCGATACTACAAAATCCCAGAGAGTTTGCGCGAGCAGGTAAACGAGCAACTGCAGCAGATGATAAATGATCAAATCATCGAGCCTTCAGAGTCACCATACGCCTCTCCCATCGTCTGCGTAAGAAAAAAAGATAATTCAATTCGCATATGTGCAGATTTGAGGGGGGTCAATGCCATTAGTGTCTCGGATGGATACCCAGCAAGTGACATGAGAGGGATTTTGGATAGGGCTGCAGGGGCAAAGTTCATAACAGGTCTGGATCTGCAGCAAGCGTTTTTCCAGGTGGAGCTCGACCAGAAGAGTCGACCATACACAGCGTTTAAAACGCCTTTCGGCTTATATCAGTATACAGTCATGCCAAATCGAGCGAAAAATTCAAGTAAATGCTTTCAGAGATTGGCAGATAAGATACTAAAGGGCGCTGAAAATTATGCAGCTGCTCACGTTGACGACTTCATCGTATTTTCAGCCACATGGGAGCAGCACTTAGAACACATCCGGGACGTCTTGACAAGGCTGAGAAATGCCAATCTCACAGTAAAATTGAAAAAGTGCCAGTTTGCACGAAAGACAATAAAGATTTTAGGACACGTGATCGAGGACGGCTTCGTGAAACCTGACCCGGAAAAAGTCACCGCAATCTCCAACTATCCGGTACCAAAGACTAAGCGTCAAGTCAGGGCATTTTTGGGCATGGGAAATTTTTATAATAGGTTCATAAACAATTTTGGCACCAAGGCAGCGCCTCTGACAGAGCTATTGAGAAAAGACCAGCCCGATAAGATCAAATGGACAGACATTGAAGACAACGCATTCCGAACACTAAAAACAGACCTGACGTCAGACAGAATGCTGATACCACCAGACATTAAAAAACCCTTTGTTTTGCGCTGTGACGCAAGCGGTTCTGGGATTGGGTCGGTTCTTGCCCAGATAGATTCGAATGGCTTAGAACGTCCCATAGGGTATGCAAGCCGTAAACTGATCGAAAGGGAGACAAAAATGAGTACGGTGGAACGAGAGTTGCTGTGCATAGTCTGGTCCCTTAACCACTTCCAACAATTCACTTTTGGCGCCAAATTGCAGGTTTTCACGGACCACAATTGCTTAAAATGGCTCCAGACCATGGCAAATCATAACCCTCGCCTCACAAGATGGGCGCTTTCGATCCAAAAATATGACCTTGACATTAATTATGTACCGGGAAAGCACAACTCTATGGCAGACGGGTTATCTCGGTCATTCATAACCAATTGAAGCTGTTAAAATTATACATGCATGTGTAGTGTATACAGTTCAAGATCTGAAGTTTGTATAGTTAAAAATTCGTGTATGAGTCATATTAAGCGCTAACCAATTGCTATTATGTTTAGTCTCATTGATATTACTCGTCGTGTGTTTGTTTGTGTTTTATGTTGTAGATTAAATCACTTAGGGACTCGTGTTATAGCCAGCCTGGCGACGTCGCGAAACAACGGTGAAAAGACATTAAGATAATTGCCGTTCGACGATTGCCTGTGCTCTTGTAAAACCTCGTCGACCCGTGACGAGCTCTCCTTAAAGAGCCACCTGCACGACGTGCTGATGACACGATTCTCGTGCCATCAGCTAAAGAAAGTGTGGTGATGTAGTGAGAGGGGAAATCGGCGATGGTTTTTATTACTGTGTAACTATGTACTGTTTTATGACTCTAATTTTCATTAACAGTAGGCCTAATTATAGGCCTAGATCGTTTCTGTAATAGTCATTACCGATTAACC
Organism: Lumbricus terrestris; assembly: GCA_949752735.1. Classification (NCBI taxonomy): domain Eukaryota; kingdom Metazoa; phylum Annelida; class Clitellata; order Crassiclitellata; family Lumbricidae; genus Lumbricus; species Lumbricus terrestris. Next base: position 92,275,022 of record OX457036.1, read on the forward strand.
AGAGAGAGAGAGAGCGATAGAGAGAGATAGAGAGAGATAGAGAGAGAGACAGAGAGAGACAGAGAGAGACAGAGAGATGCGATGGGCGGGCAATTGATGCATGTAGCAGCGTGCCCAGGGTCCAAAGAGGGATGATTGACAGATGAAAGAAATGGGGTTAAGAAGGAACGCGACAGGAGAGGAGGGATCATTCGCCGGGGATCACTGACGGTAGAGCATTGACCGCAGCGAGGCGAAGGGATCACTCGCGAACGAAAGGCCAGCAAGGACCCGGAGAGCTAGTGTATAGCATCTCTTAAACGGGTGCCTTTGAAGATAAAGGCCTGGAGCGAGCGAAGTATCGAAGAATAGTTTTATGACAAGTGTAATCGCTAGTTTGATTGTATATAATTATGATGTAAATACGTGAAATCGATGATAACTGTCACCAAGAAAGATTGAAAACTGTTTCTGTTCTCCGTGCAATAAACGATTACCCACGTGCCTGCGAAGAGCATAAGACCCCCGAAGACTCTGCCACTCTTCTAATTAGCACCGCTCGCCACCAAGACTGGAAGATTACGGTCAACAATCTTCTCTTCCAGTACAATCAGTAACTGATAATAGCTTTAATAGATTTATTGTTAAAAACTTCAAGGTCTTTGCTGGGTCTGGCCAATGTGGCCATGCGGCATTCATATCACATTCAATACTTAATGTTAGACACTTTGTCTGACTCCTGACCATCCTCCCCAACTGAAAAGGTGCAGAGCCACCGATGGCAGTTGGCAAGTAGCAGCAATAGTAGGCTAAATTAGAAATAAACTTTAACTGCGTATAATTGTAACTGCAAAGTTATAAAGTAGTTTTATATCAGTGTAGCAGGATGAGTAAATATAAATGCCAACGAAGGAAATAATAGTGCCAGATTACAAACAAAACTTATCCCGTTCTCAGCATAATAAGCGCATTGCAGATTTGAATTCAGCCTTGCCCTGAATGCAAGTGAATGTCATGGAGACCTGCAGAAACTAAAACTGACTTAGGGCCAACCGGATAGCATTGCGGTTTGGATGGTTCACTTTAATTCGTTAACGAATATTTACGAATATTAAGCCCTGAAGTCACGAATACTCGATCTATGCTTTTATTGTATTATGTTAAAACGTTTATATAGTGCCTCTAATAAGGTATGTATTTATGTATTATATATGAGCATATGTTTGTTATAGCGGCCCTTCAAGATTCTTACTCAGAGGCACTCCAGGCTACAGCGCAAAGATTGAATCAGGGCTTCATGCAGATGCGCATGAACAATTACGAGTGAAGCACTTGCGAAAGGTCCATGCGGGGCAGCTTGAGATAGGTTCGAACCCACAACCATCTTGTGCAAGGCACCGAACATACCCCGACATCACCGTGCCCTGTTAAGCAGGTCTTTATTATACTCTATTATACGACTAAGTTGTTTGTACAGGTGGTTAGTATACTGAGTGTCAACTCGGAAATATGAGGTTCGAATCCCACCAGGTCAGGAAAATATTTTTAGAGTTCCACTTCACTAGTATATGTAAACTATTGATATTTTGCAATAAGGGAGCCCCCTAATTAAAAGGCTAAGAAAATGAAAGTAATAATATACTGCGTCTATTCTTTGTGTATCTGTACATTTCTTATAAATAATTATATTATCTTACTCACAGTCGCTACATCAAATCAAGTCTGCAATAGCCAAATTATCTTGTGGGTTCCGGTGTCAGGTCAAAATCTGGGGAAAATCAAGCCAAAAATAATATATTCTAAGACATTTGCAATAAAAAAGTTTTCACCTGTAACTTCAAAATGTTTTACTGTGAAACTCTAAATTTACAGGTAATGACCATTTTTGGAGAAACTATGTTTAATACTTTGCATCGAGGCATTTCCTATGTAGGCCTACTAGATAATAAACTTCCTGTGTCACTGCTGCCTGACTTATACCATAAAACATGCAATCTAATAATTATAATAATTTGAGACATTGCTAGTTCTCTGATGAGCGTTAATTACTGTTTGTCTTTGCTCATTGATCAGATATTCTCGCAAAGGTTACCGTAGGTGCGATCTTTCCGTTCAGACCTGAGGTTCCGGAAGTTAAAGAAAGCGAGGAGTGGCACAAGCTGATGGTCATCTGTTGGCATGAGGATCCAGAGGAACGGCCAACATTCAAGAAGATTTCACTGGCTGTCAAAAAGATGGGCAAGGGAATGTAGGTACATTCTAATTCTTTGTTGCAGTTGTCATAGATGCTTTCGTTCATCACATGTATGTATGTATGTATGTATGTATGTATGTATGTATGTATGTATGTATGTATGTATGTATGTATGTATGTATGTATGTATGTATGTATATGAACATTTATATAGCGCCTTACAATAACCTCACGAAGGCGCTTAACGCAGCTACCGGGCAGTTCTGAACAAGTGCGACTTAATTAACTTTGAGAATGTTTCATGGGAAACACGCAACGCAGCATCACGAATTGCCAAAGGAAGACTGTTCCAGTATGAAGGTCCAATACACGAGAAGGCGCGGTGTGTCCGCATCACTGTACGGGAGCGTGGGACTATCAAGTCCCCACGAGTCGCAGAGCGCAGAGACCGACGACCTGGTTGGCTGGAGACGGGAATACAAAGTTCCCGAATGTATTCTGGCGCCAGGCCAACCACTGACGCTCGTCCCATAACGATGATCTTGAATATCGTTCTGTCCACGACCGGAAGCCAGTGCAGCGTGTCACCAGATACATGTAATGCGCCACTCGATGTCTCTTTAAGCCCCTTCTACTTTAATATGTGCCTTCTCACACCCACTTGCCAGAGTTTGTGCATACATCAATGCACTTCCTATAGCGTCTTTTAAGCGCCTCATAAAAGCGTTGTAAATATAGCTATGCCTGGTCAGTCTTTTTTATCTGATTTAACCAACTTCGATCTGCTAAATGCAGTGTCTCTGTTAACAACAAAGATTTAAAGTTCTATTCCATTCATAATTGGCCACAGGTCTTTTCATTCTACATCACAAGATTTTCCACATTGCAGCAGGAAACCCTGACCATGTGGAGCAAATTTGGAACAAACTGCCATGCACACCTTTGTGAGCATGCAATAGATACGGTGCTATTTTTGTGGGGCGCGGTGGTGTAAGGTGGTGCCTTTGAGCCGGAAGTTTGAGGGTTCGAATGATCGAATTTATCTTAAGTCGCCGTGCAGGGACCACGAGCTTGCACTCACAATAATTATTGCTCAAGTGCTTTCGAATGAAAATTCGATTCAGTAAAGATATGCATGGTAGTTTGTTCCAGTGTTGTAGTGAACGCCTCTAAGTAGGTCTTGAAGGGGCGCTATAGTAACTGCTCATACACACATACATTATTAATTTAGTTTTTGTTGCTGCTATTGTTACCATAATTATTTTAAAAAAATTATTCTTATTATTTTTCATCCATTATGTGTGCTTTGATGAATGTTGGTAAATAGGACAATCAACATAATTGACAATATGCTGGAGAAGTTGGAGAAGCACACACAGGACCTGGAGATTCTCGTGGCTGTACGGACGAATGAACTGAATGCAGAGAAGAAGAAAGTCGAGTCACTTCTGTACAACATCTTGCCTAGGTGAGGTTTTTTGTGTTCAAGGACAATGGGTCGTGTTTCAGGTACCTGTTTCATTATTAGTTCAGTCGTTTCTTTCTTTTCTAATCATTTGGTAGTTGCTGATGGTGCTGATAGGAAAGCACTTTTAATAATAGCATAATAGTAACGTATTATAATAAGTATATTGCATCCTATATTTATATTAGTAACGTATTGTTTTTGTGTTCTTTTAATGCATTCCTTCATTACATGGAGATTTATATAGCGCCACTTCAGGAGTGCTCCCAACTCAACCCTGGCTGAAAAGGACGGTTTGGAAGTTGCAACAGAACGCATCTGAGCAGTCCATAGCCATAAGACGTAAAGACAGTGAGAGCCCATTCCATTCCATGGTCCAATTACAGAGAAAGGGGTTAGGGTTGCTTACTTTAATGTATTGTGATATCAATACAAGCAATTTCTGAGGCTTTTTGTCATATAGACAAAAACAAAAAAATACTAATAATAAAGCCACAGAGTTATTGAATTAATAAATTCTCGGTGGTGTTGCAGCAGAGACATCCTCCGAATTGGCTATATAGGCCTACACTCTGGCACGACGAGAACATCGATCGAGATCTGTTTTTTTGTCATATTCTGCGCCCGAGATCTCATAACTTTGAATTGCCAACTAAAGATGATAAGAACTTCATACCTAGAGTACTTTACAATAGCTTAAAGCATATGATAAAAATAAGCGATTAGTTTAAAATTAATAAACAATGCAACTCTTGAACAATGTACAAAATTTTATTTTATTTTTTCATATGTAACTATTCTTCTGTTCATATCTTGTAACTGTGTTGCGGCTTGTCAACCTGATTTCTGATTAAACGAATATATATATATATAAACGATTATATATACATATACATAGACATTGTTTAGCTGAAGTCGTGTATATTGACCTAGAAATTCCATTTATGTTGGGACCAATTCATTCATTGGTTCCTGCCAATTTCATCATCCTATTCCGAAAGTCACATGGTGTTGTTCCAGGCTGAATCGTTTTCATTGGGAAATGCATGCTGTTGGTTGAGATGATCTTGTGCCTGCCCTACCAATCGGAATTATTTGTGAGGAAATAAGACGGTTTATGCAACTGCAAAATGTGCTGTATTTATTGCTTACTTTAATGCCACTCTATTCTTTACTGAAAAGTTACTCTAATGTGCTACCTTAGCTTATAATTATTAAGAGCAATTAGTAAAAACAGAGCGTTTGTCCAGATGCACTGTGATGAACAATGTCCAACTGCCAAGATTCTAGCAAATAGACAGGCAGAATAGACAGGCTGTTTTTTCTAATCTATTTTGGAACTTCTGTGCCTCCATCTTCATAATGCACAAGATCAGTGGTGACATCAAAAGAAAGCTGCACTTAAAAGCGATATCCATCGTCGGTACAGAAACTATCAAGTTCTTGCTATAATTATGGTCAATAATATTATAAGATGTGATAGAGTGGGTTTCTGAATGTTTAGGACCGTGGCTGAGAGCCTACTGAGACGTGGTTACGTGGAGCCAGAGATGTTCGAGTCAGTCACCATTTACTTCTCAGATATTGTGGGCTTCATCAAGATTGGTCAGAACAGCTCTGCCTACCAGGTCATTACACTAGTTGCTATGTTGATGAAACTTTCTGTGAATATTTCAATCTTCATCTGCCTAGAGTGATACGGCATGCTTAGAGTGTGTGGCACTCCTTTTCTCTATTCATTACACAATTATCAAGTATATAACCACTGGTTGCGAACTACACTTCATTCCTTGTGAGAAGTGATATTGTAACATAATTTCCTACATAGTATGGTTAGAAAATTTTAGTCATTTTTACTATGTGAACTTAATGATTGCAACAATCAGTGCTTATTGTATGTTTCATAGTTCAGTTTTAACAATGTTTGTTAGAAGCATTCTTGTGCAGTGTGCACACCCTGTAACAAGCCTTATTATAAGCATTTTTTTTATTATATTAAAAGTTCATTTTTATGATGCTTAATGTTAAAATAAAAATATATTGTCTTAAGATTGTCACTGTGGGCAATAAATATAATGTTGACGATTTGATGGAGTTTTTACAGACACTATGGTATGAATATTTACAGGTTGTGAATTTGCTAAATACCCTCTATTCCACATTCGATGACATTACAGATAAATACGATGTTTACAAGGTAATTTTAGTTCTCTTTATAAGTGTCATTTCTGTAAATTTGCTACATTATATATTGCCACTAGATCTATTTTGCTTCTATATATTTTTTCTTAATATTATGTGTACTATGTGTTGCTATGCCAAGTTTCCTTCAAAAGTAACAGAAAAGCATCTATAAGCACCATTTTTTTCTAAATAAGACTTCTGTCTTATTCGTTGTTTGACCATTTGTCAATACAGTGGACTAAGTAATTCTTTGTTTCATGGAACAGGCTGCAAGTAATCTTTTTTAGTCTTGATGCTGCAATACGACTAGGGGCACCCATAAGTGCATTTAACATGACTTTAGAGGTGCTAGTGATATGCTGTTTGTTAAGATGTATTTGTTTTATGTATTGTGTGTCAGTGTGAGACAATTGGTGATGTGTACATGGTGGCAAGTGGATTGCCGGTGAGGAATGGCGATCGCCATGCACTGGAGATGACGACGATGGCTCTTCATCTGCTTAGCACCATCTCTTCCTTCAGGATTCCACACATGAAGAATAAGATACTTCAGCTGAGAATTGGACTCCATTCAGGTACTCAGTAAAACTGTACAGCTGACATGGTAGTTTACATGAATCTCTGCAGAAATTTCTGAGAAGCATAATAATAATCTATCGTTTATTTTCAAACTGACAACGCAGTATGATTACAATCAGTAATGAACAGATGATCAAAAGTTATTATAGGAGTTGAATTTAGCTGTTGTCAGCCACGCACAGTGTCATGTCCTACTGTTCAGTTTACCAACATTGACTGCCGAATAGAAGGTTGAGTGGTCTTTTGGGAAGACTGCGGGAACAGATCCCGATCGATGTTCTCGTCATGCCAGAGTGTATACAGCCGTTTGAAGGATGTCTCTGCTACAACACCACAGAGAATTTATTAATTCAATAAAAACTCTGTGGCTTTATTATTAGTATTTTTGTTGTTTTTGATGTTGTTATTATTATTATTATTTTTATTATTATTATTGATTAGTCATAAAAAGAATTCCCATAATGGTAGAAATAATAATAAAGAACATTATTGCTTTTACTATAGTACCATACTAAAAACCTTGCACTTGTACTCATTGTCCAGCCTTCCATCCGAAATTATAGACAGCCGAGTGGACATAGTGTAGTGTGATATTTCGGGAATATTCACCGTCCATGGACCGAGTTGACACTTAGCTTATGACACAATTTCTGCATTTTGTGGGACAATGCCTTAGAAGTCACAAAGCAGAAAAGCCTATAGGACAATTTCAGTTGATCTATCTTTTTAGGAATTTTAGTGCACACATAACTGTTCAGCTACACTTAAATTAATTTGCATTGTTGATCACTTGTACATCTATAATGATTTTACGTAATCAAACTAGTAAGTAGCATTTTCTGTAAATCATTGTCCTGCTGACTGGATTCTCTCTAGTTGATTGCTTGCTTATACTGATATATATATATATATATATATATATATATAATTTTATATGTATCTATTTTATGAATCCTTACAGATTAATATATCCCTATATAAATTAATTTGGCGTTCAATTGCAGTATCACAATGTTCTGTTAAATAAAGGGTCAGTGGTTGCTGGTGTAGTCGGAATGAAAATGCCACATTACTGCTTGTTTGGTGATACCGTCAACACTGCCTCCCGAATGTGTTCGGGTGGATTGGGTGAGGAAAATGTTCTGAGTTTGATTTAAAGTGTTTTTGACAGAATTACAAAAACGTCAAGCTATTTTTCTTAATGATAGGCATAATTTTGACATTGTGCCAATTGATTGATCTTGCATTAGGTTATTGTGAGACATTTGTTAATGCTGCATTCATTTAGGTTTCCTTCATTTATTTTTAATTAATTAATTAATTCATTCATTCCAGAATTTGTGCAGTGCCTTTTCAATGGTCTACTTAGAATTTAGTTACCAACCTCACTTTGGCCAATTTTTTTTATTAAACTGTTTTAAGATAAGAGATGAATGACTGAGAGTTCTACAAAGGGAACGAAGCATGAAGGAATGGCCATTCTAGGTCTTCAGTTCAAATGTATTTATGTATGTATGTTTCTATGTGTATGTATGTATGTATGTATGTATGTATGTATGTATGTATGTATGTATGTATGTATGTATGTATGTATGTATGTATGTATGTATGTATGCGTATGTTTGCATGTATGTACAGGAACATTTCCTAAATTACTCGCCAAGCATTAACTGATAAAATAATTGGACTTTTAATTTGCTTGAATTCTTGCCTAAATGGAAGCTGGATCGATGAAAAGGAATCATGTCAAAATAGAAGTCGGATTGATGAAAAATAATTATTCTGTGTCAGGTGAATAATTTAAAATGCTGAAGTGATAGTCTACCCAAATAACTAGGCCTAATATTAGGATTTGACCACCAATGCTTTTGTTGCCATTAAAGCAGCTGGATGACATTGGATGGCTTAATGCTTTAAGATAATTATTCTTTCCAGGATCGAAGTAACTATAAATGTTAATTGCTATGATGAATGATCATTGTGTGTGATCACTGATGAACTCATGATGTGTGATCACTGATGAACTCAACTGCTTTGGTGTCTTGTCTAGCACTACGAATCCACATAAGCAGCGCAACAGCGGAATTACTTGAGGCCACTGGGTTGTTTGAGCTGGAGAATCGTGGAGAAAGACAAGTCAAGGTACAGTCACAAACATTATAAGTTTCAGATTAGAGTTCTTAAGTCAGCTTCATCTCTATACTTAGGCAGGCCTATATACCAGTGTGGGTTCCAAAAAAGTGGTAATTGCACTAATATTACTTCATATGAATTGCTATGATACAGTGCTTAACGTTTTCACCAGGATGACCACCCAATATCTAGATCTTTTCCCATGCTCGCCGAATTTGGTTCAGAAGGCGAGGCGAGAAGACGGGGTAGAAGTTGTTTACTAGAAAGGATGGAGAAGAGGCTGATTACGAGGATAGGGTGACTGGAGATGGCGAGTAGGATGTAAATGACGTAGACGATGACATTGAAAACCGTTTCAATTCGATTTATACAACTTCAGATTCCACAATAATTATTAATTGTCTATGTCTTTTTAAAATTTAATTATGCACAGTTACAATGATGATGATACGAAGGAGCGACGCTTGTGGCTGCTCGCGGGATGCTGCCTAGCTCTGTACGTTATTCCAGTTTTACGCTCGCTATTTCCATCCGCTGAGTTGGTTTTTTGGGATAGTGTGATTGTTCATGTTTAGCTGCTTTGTAAGGCGCCCTTGTAACGGCATGGATGTGTTACTGCGCCATATAAATTATTGTAATTATTATTATTATGTTTATGTTTATGTTTATTATGTTTATTATTATTATTGTTGTTGTTGTTGTTGTTGTTGTTGGTGGTGGTGGTGGTGGTGGTGGTTGTGGTGGTGGTGGTGGTGGTGATGATGATGATGATGATGATGATGATGATGATGATGATGATGATGATGATGATGATGATGATGATGATGATGATGATGATGATGATGATGATGATGATGATGATGATGATGATGATGATGATGATGATGAAGGGATTTTCTCTTTAAACCATGAAGACGAGGCCTGATACTCGAGACAATCATCCAAAAGGAAATAAAATAAATAATGAAGCATTGAAGTATTAAAAAAGGTCATCAGAATTATAAGTATTGAATTTACACCATTTTCTCGAAAATGTTGCGAAAAATACTTAAAAGAAAACGGTCGTCTGATTTTTTGGAAAGTAGATAATGACATTTTGTTTCTCGGACAAAATGTTGGGGAAAGACTTGAAAATTAATGGTCGTGATAAAAATTTCTGGTCAAAAGCTGTCCTTGGTGTCTGGCTGAGCGGTTGCCGTCGGCCCAGAACTTTCCCTTCCTCTGGAAACCTAAATTCCTTCCCCCCCCGCGCATAGCACGGGACTAGATAAACACTGGGTCTATTAGGCTATCTATACAAGCGCGCCTCGACAAACGTAATTTAGCAATCAGTTAGAGATACGCCTTAGAAAAGAAATAATGTCTCGTGTTTTGACTTGAAGGACTCGACTGAGTCAGCTGTATGAATAGTGACCGTTAACTGTGATCTTGCAGTATTATACACCAAGTGATGTTTGCGTGTAGGGCAAAGGCATCATGACGACATCCTGGGTGCTTGGCAAGAAAGGTTTCATTATGCCAATGCCTGATCTTAGGAAAGCAGCGCCGCCTGAGGAACACGAATTCAAGTGAAACAAAGGTCGACAGTTGATTGCTGCATGTGTGTCTTGCCTTCTTCACTTTACAGCCACCTCTCGCGGTTGTACAATAATAAACAGGAAGCGGAAGAATCTGCTTTTAATGTTTTTGAATTATTTATTCTGAAACTAGTTTTATAAAGGAATATTTATTATCTGTGTGACCTATGTGCGTTTTTGTTGAATTGTTCAGTTATTCATGTTTAAAACAATGAAAATGTGACAGTTGCCACATTTGTTTTTTGTTTGTTTGTAGCCTAGGCCTATGTGCACTTGTTATAGCGCCCCTTCAAGCTCACTACTCAAAGGTGCTCCCGACTACAGCGCGGACACTGCATCGGAGTTTCACGCCGAGGCGCTGAGCAATTGCGAGTGGAGGACTTGCCCAAGGCCCCTTCGCGGCGACTTGAGGTGGTTTCGAACGACTTGAGGTAGATTCAAACCTGTAACCCTCCGGTTGCAAGGCAACGAAATACCCACTACGTAGGCTACACCACCGCGCCCCACATAGTGTTATTCTAATGGGCGGAAAGTGGCCTATGCTTATTGGTGATAGACGAATGTGGTAGACTAGGGATGAAAGTGGTAGACTTGGCCTACTGATTGGCAGTTGAGTTGGGGAATTTTCTCCTACCATAGACTATGCGTGTCCTTGAGTCACCGAGGCCTGTTGTAGCAGACGAGACGTCATGGAAGACCCGAAAAGATCAGAGGATGAAGCTTCCTTAACTAGAAGACCATAGGCCTAATTATTCACAATGCTCTCACAATTTTTTTACCACCCTGAAAGAAAAGAGGCCCTGCAAAACTCGGGGAACGGCACGTGTCATAGGGATCAATTATGCAGATTTTGGGTCAAACTATGCCAACAAGTTAGGCTATACATTTGGACTCAACTTCAAGTATACCCCGCAGTCGATCGAGTCGTGGGCTACGATCGACTTGGCTCGCGCGACGATCGACTTCGTCGACTCGCCGACGTCTCGACGACTCGATCGACTTGGCTCGGCCGACGATCGACTTCGTCGACTCGCCGACCTCTCGACGACTCGATCGACTTGGCTCGGCCGACGATCGACTTCGTCGACTTGACCTAGTTTTGTCTCTTACTCACCATCTGCAGTTATATGATCTTAAAATGAAATACGATAGTATATATCTGTGTCATATATCTGTGTGACGTAACAAGCCTAATTTCGTATTCTCAGTGAATTTATAGATTTGCAGTCTAATCGCAGTGACGTCACAATTGGCCTCGTTTTAGATTATGTAAATGAATCTCAATAATTATTATGGTAGATCTGTGTAATAATCGAAGTTAGTCACAATAGGCCTAGTTTATACTCTCAAAATGTACTTCTATAATAACAGATCATTATCATAAATCGAAGTTAGCCACAACAGGCCTATTTCATTCTCAAAATGAACTTCTTTAATAGTAGGTCTGTATCATGATCGAAGTGACGTCACAATGGACCTAGTTTTATATTCTCAAACTAAACGTTTAATAATAGATTTGTATCATAATCAGAGCGATGTTGCGTTTAAACAGTCTCAGTTTTGTATTATGAAAATGATATAATATGACAGTAGATCTGTATTGTAATCGAAATGACGCAACAATAGACCTAATTTCGTTTTCTCAGTGAACTAATTTAATAGAATTGTATTATAATAGAAGTGACGTCATAAAAGGCCCCGTTTTATATTCGCAAAATGAACATAATATGCTGGTAGATCTGTATAATAATCGAAGTGACGCCACAATAGACCTTGTTTATATTCTCAATATGCACTTCTATAATAGTACATTTGTCTCATAATCGAAGTGACGTCACAATAGGCGCTGTTTTTTTTTAAATTCTCGATGTGAACTTATAATATAATAGTAAAATTGTATCATAATCAGAGTGACGTTACAACAGGCATAGGCCTAGTTCTGTATTCTCAAACATTAATGAAATTATATGACAGCAGATCTGTGTCCTGATCGAAATGACGCCACAATAGGCCTTATTTCACTTTCTCAGCGAACTTATTTAATTGTAGAATTGTATCATAATCGAAGTGACGTCATTAAAGGTCCCGTTTTATATTCTCAAAATTAACATCTACATGACTTGCATACAGGCATACAACAGTACCGGTAGATCTGTATCATGCTCATTCAGGAGCGGTCAAGGAAGTGGCAATCCGGCTATGCCTCACCCCATTTAGAGATTCGCATATGACGTGGTCCCTCCCTCCATCAGGTTTCAAGAAGCTGTAAATCAACGCAACGGGAACAGGAAGGTGAGAGAGAAAGTGGGCCTAGCATATGACTAAAAATTAATCAGATTTTAAATAGCCGGAGTCGCCACGGGTTTTTAGAAGTTTTTGGGCGAAAGACTAAAAAAGATCTCTTCGGCGGAAGACCAACAAAATTTTTTAGGTCCAATACCACAAATTTTGTCCACCCCTTCCAAAATTTCTGTATACGCCACTGTAGGCCTATTCGTTCAACTCAAATCGAAAACGTAGGCCTACGTCTATTATAGTCAACTTTCACAGTTCCACTAACACGAAATCGCCAGCTGCCAAAAGGTTCGTTAGCTGAACTTGTGTGAATTACGTCATTATCATCTATAGGTCACTTAACTCACTTTGAGACATCAAGAAATAGTAGGTCTAAGTAAAATATTTCCAAGTCGAGTCGAGTAGATGAAACAACGATCGACTCGATTTAGCATGACTCACGATCGACTCGACTTGCAAGTCGACGATTTTTCGATCGACTCGACTTGGCCGAGTTATGATCGACTCGATCAACTGCGGGGTATAATTTTGGACTTTGGGTAATGCCACGTTTCGTCTTATTGGGGACATACCAGAGTTCATACACATTTTTATAGGCTATGAAGTTTTATAAAGGGGGGACCCGTGGAGCTGCCTGTGCAAAAACGTATTGGGCTAAAGATTCGAATGCTCAAGCGTAATTGCCTGGCATGCCAAGCCCGATTCATCTTAGGGAGTTCTGCGCGCCAGTGCTACAATATCCATGTTGGGCAGTGTTTAATCTAGACGTCTCTGGGCGGGGGGGAACTTTCCCCCCCAGGATTGACATTTCCCCCCCCCCAGAAAAATTTCACCAAATGTTTTTGGTTTTTAGTAACTTTTTCATCGCTGTTTTACTTGAAGTGTTATAATATACCGTGATATTATTTACTATTATATGATTATAATGACATTATTTACTACTATAATATGTGATACTATCATGTTGCAATGAATATAACTTACTGTATATATTTAGATAAACACTGTTTTTTCTAGCTAAAAACAGAGATGACATCTCCTCCAGAATAATTTGTCAAAATGGTAATAGTATTTAGTTGCTGTTTAGTGTTTACATCATTGCATTACATGAACTGTTATAATAATATAACCGTAATATTATTTACTGCTACATGGTTGTAGTAATTATTTACTGTTATATTATATGACAAAATCCAGCAAAATTAGTATAATTTACTGTTAATATTTGTACAAATACTATTTTTGTACAACTGAATGGTTATCAAGTGCTATCCTTCACATTTTAAACTGTCAAATTTTAAAATGTTTTGGTTCTATTATCTGAACACCTAGCAAAACAACATCATTACTACAAGACTAGTGGCTTCTTGATTTTGATACCGGTAGTTTATTAGCTCTTGGTAGATTTGTGTACCATTAAATATGATTTCGGAAAGTGTGTACTGGTCAGGGCCATGTGGAGAAACTGGGATAAGCTGACAGTTTCTGATTACAGTGCTGAAAAGTCAGCTTATTTACTCATGTAAACAGTAATTCATTAGAATATCCTAGCAACAGCAGAACTGAACTGCTGAACATGATACATATAAAGATTGTAATTATATAATATATAATTATATATATATTGAAATCCTAAAACACTTTTTATCAGTACTGAAATAATGGAGTTATTTTGTTACAATGGCGTCTTCAAATGGTACCATTGCAATGTGGAAATTCAAGAAGTTTCTAATGAGTCACTGAAAAAGTACAGCTATTGTGTTAAGACGACACCTTAAAATACTGCCATTGCAATGTGGAAATTCAAAAAATTTCTTATGGGTCACTGAAAAAGTAGGCCCTACAGCTATTTTGTTAAGATGACACCTTAAAATGCTGCCATTGCAATGTAGAAATTCAAAAAATGTCTAATGGGACACTGAAAAAGTACAGCTATTTTGTTAAGATGACACCTTAAAATGCTGCTATTGCAATGTGGAAATTCAAAAAATTTCTAATGGGTCACTGAAAAAGTACAGCTATTTTGTTAAGATGACACTTTAAAATACTGCCATTGCAATGTGGATATTCAAAAAATTTCTAATGGGAAGGGGGATTTCCCCCCCCCCCCCCCCCCATTACCCCCTCAGTGCGCTACGCGTCTCACGAGCGTCCTAAGGACGCTCAATTGTCTCCCCCCCAAAACCTCAATTCCCTCTTCCCAGCGGAGGGGGACTAGATTAAACACTGCATGTTGGGTCGTAGATACCTTCGCTCTGCCATGCAAGGTGACATGGTACGTTGTCCCTATGGCTCGAACATCGACAGTGCTACATAAAAACTTCGCTATAGTCCGTCCATCTTTCTAGAATAAGTTACCTAGTAGGCTAGTAGTCATTATAGTCTCCGTAGTGAACTTCTTTGCCCTTTTCCGCGCGTGTTTTGACGAACATTATTTTTGTTAAACCCCTTTACGAACAAGCGAAAAACCAACTTAATTCGAACAAAGGGGGTCCAAAACAGCTTACATGAATAGTCTGGGTTTTCTGGGTTTTCTGAAGGAAATCTGGGTCTATTTTTGAAACCTCAGTGGCAACGATGATGGCCTGATGATGGCTGCGATGTAATGCTATACTATAGTAGCAGACGGTTGATCCATGGTTTGATCTTTTGTGTTTTGAAACTAATTTGGTGTAAAACTTTTTAGACATAGATTTTGGACCAGCCCGAAAGATACGAGTGTGAGGTTAGAGTGAATTTCTTCAGAAATTAAAGACTTTCTAGCCATAACACGTACTGACCCTATTCACGTCATTCGGACCTTGCGGAGCTCTTTTATTGCAGATTAATAACCTCTTAGCTGGACCACATAATTTCTCGATCATTGCCTACTGAAGATCATCATAACTTCATTTCGCGCATTTGTTTTATAAGCACGTCTACTGATGTAATATTTTATCCTTGAGTTGTGATCGTATCCGTAAATGTCCCGAACAAAATTATGTTTGCGTTGTCGCAGGCGGGTAATTGAGGGAGGTTTGAACCGCCTAATCGTTTTTTTACCCTATAGTAGGCCTATCTAGGCCTATAGTCTTCATTGTACACCCAAACTCCGCATAAATCAACGTCTGAACCCCAGTTATTTTCTACAATTTATTATCATTCTGTGTCAGCTTAATTACTTAAAAAAACGAATTGGTTGATTCACAAAATTGAAAGACTATATAAGCAATCCCGTCCAATGGGAGTTGGATCGATGAAAAAATTCTTGCTTATTAAGTGAAATTTGGATTGATGAAAATTCTTCTCGCTGAATAGAAGATGGATTGATGAAGTGGCAATCTTATAATTAATCAAGCTTAGATTAATTTGAAGTTGGAATGATAATAGATGTTGGGGCTTAGTGCACGTGGAGAACTTTTTTTAGTTATACTTTGATACTTTATTGCACGTTCAACTCAGGTTACATAATCATGAGCGATTTAGTACAGAACAATGCAATTAGGTGCCAGCAAAAGCTAAAAGCTTATACTATTCTGACACCTCTTCCAATTAAAAATCATGAATGTTTTCATAGAATGCGTATAACTTAACTAGGACTTAATTAATAATGCAACAGTGATAAACCAAATAATTCATTATAGTACGAATAATGAAATACTAATACTTATACTACAACACTAAACTATTAATGCCACTAATAATATAGCAACAGTATTAAAATAATAATAATAGTAATAATAATAATAGTAATAATAAAATGATAATAATGATAATGATAATAATGTCTATAATAATATTATTATTAGAAACAGCAATGGAGTAATAACAGCAGAACTGCACCTCATCACCATAAACATCCACAGCAAGCATAATTAACAACAGAGACAGTCTGGTAAAGAATACTTCGAAAATTCACGTCAATTATAATATGCAAGTGGATCTTCGATTATTCAATAGCAGTTTGCTGTGTAAATGCCAAACAACCCTTTTAATAGTGAAAATACCTAATACAGAAAATAAAATAAAACGAGTTAATAAAAATAACACCATGGGCTTTATAAACAATATCATCAATAGCAACGGCAGTAACACTGACACTGTTTTTATGTCAAATCATATATGGCAACAAAACATTTTTAACATCAAATAGTACTTTCTTTGAAAAAGCAAATTATCTTGTCTGTGTAATTAAACCTATTCCATCAAAGTACTACAGTCACTGCTCAAAATGGGCACTGATAAAAAATAATTTCATTCAAGAATCTAGGTCATCATCATCACCCACCTTCGCATAGCAGTGGTTTTAATCGACAGAGTTGTATTTCAACAGTAGGAATCTTTTTAACTTCGATCTAAATATAAAAATACTGTTTTCATTTGAGATTTCTATGGGCAGGGAGTTCCACAACCGGGGTCCGGTTGCCTTCAGACAATTGTAGCGGCAAGTGGTTCGGGCAAAAGTAGAAGCTGGATTAATGAAAATTATATAGTGTAAGTAGAAGCTGAATTGATTCTCAAACTATATGGGACCTCCAAATGATGCAGTGGGCGAATAATTTGGAGCTAAATCAAAAATATAGTTTACGGTTGGCTAATATTTCAATTGTTTACAAGAAACTACTGCCTGTGTCACGTGATATTCTATCCTCCCTGAAAGCTATCAGGGGGGATGAATTAATTTATCCCCCGGATGGAATTAACCGGTCTAGATTATCTGGAGGGATAAACCATTCTATCCCCTTTTTAGAAAAATTCGTAGGCCCTATAATTAAAAAAATTATAGGCCTACTCTAATCAAAATTTTAAGTGACTCTAATTGTTTCAGGTGTCCTAAACAATGTTCAGAGAAAGGCAACTCGAAATTATTTAGTGACTCTGAGTGTTCTTAAGTATTTACATTTTTTAAGTGCTCTAAAACCAAACCTAAAAAAATTGTCTAGTAGGAGTAAACATGCCTGTTAGTGTCATTGGTCAGAACAAAGCAGATGAAAATTAATTTGCAAAAATAAACACACGCGGAAGTGGTTTTTTCGACTTTTCTTAATTTGGGGGATCGTAATCGTAATCGTAAACTCGAAATTTCTAAAGCGCCACTCGAAAGCCAAGCGCGGGGCACCAGCTTATTCACGAGCGCTGCGTTGCGTTAGAAGGGTTGTCCGTGAGAATAGTCCGTGGTGGTCCGGGTCGAGTTACCATAGGATCAGGATCAAATGCGTTGTGTTAGAAGGGTTGTCCGTTAGAGTAGCCTAGTCCGTGGTGGTCCGGGTCGAGTTACCATAGGATCAGAGGGGCGGAACAGCTACTAAGGTGGGTGTCGTCTGGGCCGGGAATTGGAGGGTGGAGGATCAGTTGAGATAGGGTAAGAGATCGTGAAAAGGAGTGTCTTAAGTTTCGAATGAAAAACCCGAGGTGTGATGGATAGAGGAGCCTGAGGAAGGTTGTGGTGTGTGATTAGAAATGATGATGAAGGGACTGAAAAGGATCGAAATTCAGGAGGCAGATCATTCCAAAGGCGTGGTGCTGAGATGGATATGGCTCGGTTGGAGAACTTGAGATGACTTGTGACCGGGGGTCGAGAAAGTGTAAGGCAGGCGGATGATCGGGTAGAACGGGTAGGCTGGATGGTGAAGAGTTCGCGAAGATAACTGGGCTGGGAGCATTGTAAAGAGTTGTAAGTTAAGGAGAGAACTTTGAAGTGGATTCGCTCTGGGATTTTCAGCCAGTGAAGAGACTTGAGGACAGGGGTGATGTGATGATGTCTGGGCGTTCTGGTGACGGCTCTAGCTAGAGAATTTTGAATGAGTTGGAGGCGCTTAAGTTGTGTGGAATCAAGGTTTAAGAACAGGGAGTTGCAGTAGTCAAGCTTTGAGTGGACGATGGACGTAGCAATTGTGGAAGCAGTTTTGAAATCAAGCATGGGTCGGATGCGTCGGAGGTCCCGGATGTGCATGAAACAGGAGCGCGGTAGGCCTAGGCTAGAGATGTGGTTAGAGAAGGAGAGATGCGAGTCGAACATTACACCAAGATTGCGAACAGGAGCATCGGAAGTAAAGGTGAGAGTTGAAGAGTTAGTCGATAGGTGTATTGAAGGGTCAGGAATTTTCTTGATTTGGTCAGGTAGGCCAAGAATAATGAACTCTGTTTTTGATGGGTTGAGGCAGAGGAGGTTTGAGGACATCCATTGAGAGATCAGATTGCCCACATTGAGAAGTTGAGCAATGGCGGTGGAGAAAGAGCCTGGGGAGAAGGATATAAAGAGTTGGGTGTCGTCTGCGTAGAGATGGTGGTCAACAGACGAGGATTTTATTAGATGACTTAAAGGAGTGGTGTAGAGGATGAAGAGCAACGGACCCAACGGGATACGATTAATACGGGGGATACTCTATTTTGTGACACCTGCAATCGAAAAACTAGCATTTGATCAGTCTGTGGTAGCGGCCAGAGAGGCCAGTGGCGCAACCAGGGGGGTGCTGGGGGGTGCTTGAGCACCCCCCAGGGCTAAAAGGTGACCCACACAATTTCTCCAAATCCGATGAGTTTTTGTATGGGGTGGGGGGGTAGGGGTCTTTCGGTCTTTTAGTCTTTCAGATTACAGATTATTCGGCGCTAAGCCTACAATAATAATTCTGAGCACCCCCTAGGAAAATGTTCTGGTTGCGCCCCTGAGAGAGGCAGTGTTTAGTGTTTTAGTCTCTCTGCTTGGTGGGGCGATTCGGGGGAAGGGTGGGGCGGGGAAAACGGCCGTTTTAGGCGGACGGCCGCTGAGCCGCAGATGTCGTCGTATTCTTAATGAATTCGCCCCCGGAGAGTAGAATATAATTATTATAGTCTCTGAAGGAGAGAATATTTCCTCTGTCGGTGAAATAAAGTAACCCCCCCGTTCAGCGTGAAATGGTTACAGTCGCGTAAAATTTATTGATGAGCAGGTTAAAGTAAATTTATTTTTTATATACTTTACATCAGAAAATTTCTTCCAATACCGAGTTTTAGCCAGAGGGAGACTGTTTGGGGGGGGGGGGGAAGGGGAACCTTGTATCGGCGGAGACACCTGTCACCGGTGACACCTTGTGATCAGCCTTTTTTGTGACGACCTTTCTATTTTTTGTGATGACCTTTTTAGTGTTTCGGTTAAAATCTCATAAAAAATGCCATTTTCGCCACTGAAAAACTGAGTTGCAGGAAAAACTGATGAACTTTTTTAGTCATTCGGTCCAAAACTCAGAAAAATATACTGGTGACATTTTAGATGTTCCTTCTATAATTTACCAATATCAGCCTTACCATGCATTTTCGTGCATATCCATGCATGCATGTATACAAAATCGGTCGATGTTTTGGGAGAGAACTGTTACACGTGTACTTTTCTGGGGGAGAAAATGGTACGTTTTTACATGTATACAACGGTTCAACGAAAACTGGTTCATGGGCGATTGGTACACGAGAGGAATTCATTCCAGGGAAACACCCCTCATAGACGTATAGATTAAACACTGTGCCGGTGACAAGAAATAGAGTATCCCCCGTATTAATTGTATCCCCCGAAATTAAAAAAGTCGAAAAACCGCTTCCGCGTTGTTTTTTTGGCAAATTAATTTTCATCTGCTTTGTTTTGAACAATGACTGTAACAGGTATGTTTATTCCTACTAGATAATTTGTTTTGCCCATTTTTTAGAGCACTTAAAACACTTAAGAACACTCAGAGTCACTAAATAAATTCGAGTTGACTTGCCTTACTCTGAACGTTGCTTAGGACATTTAAAACAATTAGAGTCACTTTAAATTTTGATTACAGCATAAATATTTTTATTATGCTCATTTTTCAAAAAAGAGGATAGAATGGTTTATACTCCCTGGATAGTACAGACCATTAATTCCATCCGGGGGGATAGATTAATTCATCCCCCCGGATAACTTTCAGGGGGATACTCCGTTTCGTGTCACCGGAAGCCAAAAGCTTCGAAACATCTGTGTTACACTGCTGACTCAGGCATTTCTTGGGTAACCCTATCCATGCATACATACTACGTGGGCTCCCTCATGCCAAAGCAGTAAGGCCTACTCTTTGCGCCGGAGACTAAATGACCGTTTAATATCTCCGGCGGACTAGTCCTGTCTTGCACGCAGATCCTTTATAATATTATAAGGTTGAACATTTGTACTCGTTTTAGTGCATGTAAACCTATAACAATATATTTATTTGTTTACTAAGCCAGCATTACCTTAAATAGTTAACTCCCAAATCATAAGTTTCCAGTCCTCTGTGCCTAATTTAGTGCAGATATAATTTTGTATTATTTGCAAACTACTTATGTATGTGTCATAAGTTCATAACATTGCTTTGCAATTTATTCATGCATAATGAAATGTTTGCAGTACGTGGTTTCCACATGAGAATGATGTACATATCTGTGCTGGTTCTGATCCTTCTCAGCAGTGTCCAGATCAATGTATACGCTGTTAAAGAGAAACTGTATGTGTTAGTGCTTTTGCCAATGGAGCACGGAAATGTTCGTATCAAAAAGATTAATGAACTTGGGGCATATATTGCACTAGACTTTATTCAGGAGAACAAAATTATTGATCCAGATGAATATGAAATCGTACTAGATGTTCTGAATGATTACTGTGATGGGACTATGGCAATGGGACAAATTCTTCGTGAATTTTTCAGGAAGTCTGAACAAGTAAGATCTCTGTACTGCCTTCCAGTTGACTACTCTGACATTGTCTTGTTCACAGATGTGTTGCAATAGAACTGCTCTTTTACTAAAATTATTATCTTGATTCTTGATTCATCTTATGTTGCAAGTAATCACACTAGGCCATCCAGACTGTTTATTTATAAATTATTTATTTGATGTTAATTTTATGTAGTGCTTCTTCAAAGCTATTTACTCTGGAGCGCTCCCAGTCTAACCTCGGTTGCATAAGACAGTCTTAAGAAGAGGATAACATGGAGCTCTTTCCAGGTCGCAGGGCCAGTCACGGAGAAAGCACGGCGCTACCTGATTGCAGTCCATGAGTGGGGA
Organism: Lumbricus terrestris; assembly: GCA_949752735.1. NCBI lineage: Eukaryota > Metazoa > Annelida > Clitellata > Crassiclitellata > Lumbricidae > Lumbricus > Lumbricus terrestris. The sequence continues at coordinate 92,296,440 of OX457036.1, forward strand.
ACTATGACAATGAAAGTATTAATTATGCATCCCAGTTGACCCAATCTTTCAAGTTGAAGTTTTTTTTTATTACCCACAACAATGCATAATTGTACACGTGGCTGTACCAAACATTTAGACTGTTACCAGAGTTAGTCTGGTAGGGGAAAGAACTCGAATGAGCTTATCGTGTCCTCCCTACATAATGTTCAAAAGAATACAGGTAAACTATTTGACCGTCCCTTACAGCAAGTATAGACCTGTGGCACTATAACTTGTATCGTGTGCATCCAAACTGTTGAAATTGTGGCAAACTTGAGTCTTTTTCGACTTCCGTTTCTGACAGCGCAATACTCAGAATTCCTGAAAGCAGTTACTGAGCAGAAACAAAATGCCATTGCGATGGCAGTGACAGCTAAAAGTCTATTCAATCATTGGTGACGTCGTTTATTCAAGTCTAGGCCTATAGGCGTAGGGAGTAAAATCTAGTTTTGAATCATATAATCTTATCAACAATTTTTAAATGGAAAATTGTTCAATAAGCTCTGCAAGAAAGATGAAAGAGCCAACTATAGTGCTGTGGGCTTCAGTGCCGGCGCTAGGGTATTCGAGGTCCCCCCCCAAAAAAACTTGAGGCCCCCCCATACCTTGAGCTGTCAACTCAGCAACATTTCTCATAATATAAGTGCTGAAAGACATGGTGTAAGACTTCAATAAAATTTAATGTCCCCTCCAAATTGTTAAGTTTTTTGGAATTTCCATGCTGTAATTGTAGAATTTTAAGCTGTCATCTTTACAAAAATTGCTCATTTTTCAATGCTGTTAGTTGTGGTTTAGGACTTCAGAGTGTCTTCTCTCCATTGTTTAAATTTGTCCGATTTGCCAACTGTAATGGTAGCATTTATAGGCTGTCATCTTAACAAAATTGATTATTATTGATGGGCAGTGGATGACACTTGTGAAATATTTCTGAAATATTGGGGATACAAGCATTTCGTCCCAACCACAAATTGTGGGGCCGTGCTCCTGTCCACAGCCCCAAAGTCTCATCTTTGGTTGAAGGACAATGCTCTATTGGTTTGCGTAATATTATTTTGTATGCCTTACGTTAAAACATAATTCAGTGCGTGGTTTCAGGAATGAACTGTCATGAAAGGTATAATTACCAGCTACATTTGAGGCCTCTTGCAACTTGAGATCAGACACGTACCAAGGACATATGGAACCCTACACAGGCTTTAATGTTTGGGCCTCACGCAGGTTTTATTTTGAGGCCTCATCCAATTAGCAATTAGAATAAGTTACAATTTATAAACGTTGTGCTTGAGAAAGTGGCCGAAATTGCCTTAAGTAGTTTAAATGGCTTTATACTGACGCCCAAAATCAGTATGATATTTGCATTAGGTCTGCTATGGCAGTGCCATATGGCTAGTTGAGGCAATACTCCAGGCCGGATTTGTAGAGTCACAAATTGCATAATGACCAGCTAAATTTGGGGGCCCCTTTCAAACTCGGCCCCCCCCGGCCGGGGGGTACGGGGGGTGCTAGCGCCGGCACTGGTGGGCTTGTCCAGACTAACAGAGATTTACAATAATTATCTGGTTTAATATTTGTCGATTTCAAACTCATATTTACCCCATGTTTATTTTTTATAGTAAGATTAGTTAACAGTTTCACCCATATAATGACGTGCTGAAATTAATCATAAAATTTAGAGCTCGACCAGAATTTGGCCAATTCAGCTCTCAGCTATTTGAGCTCTATATATTTAGGCTGAGATATTCTGGCTCTGGCACTTTCAACCATTTATACATTGGGCCTATTTGTTTCAAAATTATAGTAATAGGTCAAAACATAAATATGTTGCATGCACTGCATTGTATGTGAATCTAATTATATGTTGTGAAAAAATGATGATGCTGTTATATGTTGCAACGTTAAAAATCACTGCTAATCAAAGAAAGATGGACACAAAGTCCATAAACTCAAAGAAAATGTATATTTCTGGAAATTTTCGCGTACCCCTTACCGGCGCCTGGCGTACCCCTGGGAGTACGCATACCACAATTTGAAAACCCATGGTATAGAGCACATTGTGGTCTCATCTGGTGCCCATGGAAATGCTAAATGGACTAATACGGGTAGTTACATACCAGTACACAAGAGAGCTTTGTTATTTTTAAAATCTATTTTTATGGAAATCAATGCATTTATTGAACATTTGTGATTCAGATATTAAGTGAGGATGAAGGACCAGAGTATGTGGCAGTTGTTATTGGTATGATATGCAATCAGGCATGTCGGTCACTTGGTTCCTTCTATGGATCTGCATGGGTGCCTGTTTTTTCGATCGGCTGCAACTCTGATTTCCTGTCAAGCATGGTAGAACAAGATGGCTTTGCATCACTTGGTCGTGTTATGTCATCTTGGAAAACGCTTGTCGACGTCACAGTCAAGTTGGTAAAGCATTATGGATGGAAACGCATTGCCATAATTTCATCTACTGACAAAGACTGGCGTAGCTTTGCACCTTATCTGAGGAACGAGTTGGATAAATATAATATAGACGCTGAAACAAATCACACAGTACTGGACGAGCGAGTAGTTGGCGATTTGTCAAACAGTTCGAAGGTTTACATTGAAGCTAAGAATGCGTTGGAAGCTCTGACCACTTCAGGAGACTCTTTGCCTCCTTACCACAGTAGGTGAAAGCTTTGTATACAGGTTATTATGGCCGCCGTGCACTGCGCTTTGCTGTCCATGGTGACTTAATGGTTCCTTTCACTCGCTCTGCAACAATGCTGAGGCGTTCATTCTCTGTGGTTGGTCCAACAACCTGGAATGGACTTCCCTTGACTATGCGACACCTCCCAGGCTCTTCTCAATTTCACAAACTGTTGAAGACTGTTTTCTTTCGCTTGATCTCGGCCGGGAGCGCCTCTGAGTAGGTACCTTGAAGGGGCGCTATATAAATTACGATTGATTGATTGATTGAGGTTACATGTTTACTTTAAGGATTCATTATGCATGTATATTATATTTGTTCGAGTCCTTGCTGCAGTATATGGTTGAATTGCAGTATCTGAATCTAGTATCTTCCAGTATCGCATATCTTGTTGATAACTTGCAGCACATAACATATGGTAACTGGCGAATTGACAATATGTAATTTATTGTGGCATAAAAATTGTCAAGTTGCTTTTACATGCCATTCTATTAAATGCCTGAAGATTTGATTGGTGTGTCATCTGCATAATTGATACACAACGGATTGAGCATTAGCACAAGGTAATGCTGATTCAAGCATTGAAGATTCAACAAAGACCATGGTGGTTTATAATCCTATATGAATTCGTCATCATCATCATCATCATCATCATCATCATCATCATCATCATCATCATGGTATTATTATTGCTATTATTGTTTCTATTAATTTACGTCTTTTACCCGAGGTTTTTATGATCCCTCAGGTGTTCATAACAATATCCGGAGATTGGAATGGTGTTACTGTGGATCTTCGCGATTACTGTGTAATCTTCGTCAAGATTATTGTTGCTATTGTTATTATTATTATTATTATTATTTTTATTATTATTATTATTATTATTACTATCATTATTATTATTATTATTATTATTATTATTATTATTATTATTATTATTATTATTAAATCAATTTGTAATGCGCGCATGGTCACACTGAAATGTGAATCTGAGGCGCGGATAGTCAGCCACCAGAGGAAGATGCAGTCAGAGATCCATGTAGACCTACTTGAAAGTAAAAGAGAAAATATTAATAGTAAGTTTTGAGCCGCTTTTTGAAGCAAGGAAGGAAGGAAGGAAGGAAGTAAGTAAGAGAAATTGAGCTGCGAAGAGAGAGGGTGAAGCCGATTCCATTCTATAGGTGCAGATGCATGCAATGCACGCGAGCCCATAATATATCTGTTCTGCATTGCGGTTCAGCTTAAAGACTTGAACCTGATAAGCGCAAGCAACGAGGCGAAATTTAAGGAGTTAGTAGTGTCTGAAGGTAGAGAGGTGTGTTGGTGCCGAGGACTTTAAAGGTCAAACATGCCAATTTGAATTTTATCCTGTGCTGAACAGGAAGCCAATGCAGCTGATAGAGAAAGATCTTGTTCGAAGTGGGACGCGCTGCACCAATCGAGCTAATGAGTTTTGGATGCGCTGCAGCCTGTTGAGTTCAATATCTGAGAGACCCACAAAAGCTGGACTGGCATAATCAAGGCCAGATAAGACAAGTGAACAAGTAATGGTTCGAGACACATATATTCATAGTCAGGGCCGACCTGATTGACGAATTGCCATAATGTAATAGAAATAAAATATACACAGTATGTGTACACTTGCTTGTCAACTGTTGCACAATAAAGCAAGTATTTTAAGCATGGAGAATAGGCCTAATCAAGCCTCCGCCCTTTCAGGAAAAATTGCTGCTTTTACGAAAATCAGTTATATAAGAACGTCAATGATTCAAAATTTGCTATATAATTCCTCTTGATTTAAACGTTAATAACCAGCCTGAAAACTTGTTGAAGCGATATTGTCCTGCTTTGTTTTCAGTAGACCTACTTCCTCTCAGACCGCTCCCACTCTTTTGTCTTAGGGCACTCATGACGCGCTTGGTCCTCCATTCCTTGTGGCATCCTCAAAATTCTGTCCTGGCGCATCGTTTATATTCTGGACAATGACGACTTACGTTTTTCTGTGGGTGTTAATGTCCATCAGACGGTATCCAGGTCTTTGTTAACAGGCCTGGTGGATGCTGCCATTAACCTTTGGATGCATGCTTAATAATAATAATAATAATAATAATAATAATAATAATAATAATAATAATAATAATAATAATAATAAGGGGCAGGGGCACATTCGAAAAGCAGCCACTGCCATCTTATTAACTGTTCACTCCTGATTCTTTAGGTTTTATTTGCATGCGTTGTCATAATTGCCTTTGTGACTCGATCTCTTATAATAATAATAATAGTAATAATAATACAACGCAATAGCGTTTAGAGGGACCTTTATGCATGACACCGGGGACGATTCATAGTTGCATTTAGTACTCTTCGGAGTAGATGTTAGAATAGGAAATTGTCTGTTTTACAATAAAGGAAGTTGTTTAGTAATAATAATAATAATAATAATAATGATGATGACGATTTCTATGGCGCCGTAACACACAAAATTAAGGGCGCCTCACATACAAAGCTAACAGCTAAATGGCGTGGCGCCCATTTAAACGGGCGAGCGGTGGTGATCAGGATCTCACCCTCAGAGTCGAGGCCATAAGACAGCAGCTATATAAAATTCCGATTACATTTACATGTACTGTCATCGGCATTAAGACCAGACTAAAGCTTCAAAATATTAGCTAGTGAAATAACAGCAAAGATTGCATTCCCAAATTCCACCCAAGTGCAGGTTTGTGATCAATCAAAGTAGGGGCAGCATGAGAGCATGAAAGAAACCGGCGGGTAGGCTAGTAGTCCTACGGAGCTGAAGCAGGTGGTATAAATGCATGAGAGGCAGATATTGGCACTGAGAGTGACCACAAAGTCAGATGAACTGGGTCTTATTACAGTTTGATCATAGTCGTTGTAACTTATAACTGTCGGATGCTGCTTCCGTCAGCTCCGCCTCCTGAGAGGCTGCATCAGATTCCTACCTTTCGAGGCTGCAAATTAAGACGGCTGTCGTTGCCTTTGTCACCTCTCAGGTTGACCGTTGTAACAGCCTGCCGTGGACGGACCGTGCCAACCCGAGATTTTGAATTATCTGAAATAGTCACCTTCGGGATTCGAACCGCGGCCCGCCACGCTCTCTTCCACAGACGCGCGGCCGCCAGCTCTCTTACCGATGTAGCTAACGTGGACTAACAGTATCACTGGAGTTGTCTCGATTGACATTATAGCTTACTTTATTTGGGATACTTTACTTTTTACGCTTTCCCCATTCAACAGCTTATTCAGTTCAATACGTTTTTTGTTGGCTCTGCTCGATCATGCCTTGGAGATGATGACTTCTCCAATTATATCCCAGGTCCTGGCACCCTATGTCCTGCTGCCCATGGACTCCTGACTAATCGTTGTATGCGTGCTGCTACAGCTCAGTTCTGAAGCTTAGCTTGTGTTGAGGTTTACGGCTCAGTTAGTCTCTTCCACAGTGGTGCATACGCCATTGCCCCGAAATCTGTTTCAGGGTCAGAGTGCCATTGATGCGGTACTAAGATATCCAACCTGTGTGCTGTTTATTTGCAGTTTTTGTGTTCTTGATGTATGATGTTCAAGTGCTTGCATGTCTTATGGCTGCTCAGGATCTCGGTTTAATAGCTACCAGAGCGTTTATAGCCTATGGCTATTCAGTGGGTGAGTGAATAGGTTTGCTCTAATAACAATAACTAAGCCTACCAGCCGTGTACTCCCGAATTTGGTGGCATAACTCGTCACTGCTTTGCACCAGATGTTCTGTTGACTTCATTCAGCTAGGCATTGCAGAACACAAGCAATCAATCGATCAATCAGTCAATCAATCAGTCGGCACTTATATAGCAGAATTGAACAATGACCAAGAGGAAAGCTGTTGCAAAGAATGAAGTTACTAGTAGTTCACGGAATTTGCAATTAATATTGTGGCACTCGCTATTTAAAATGGTCCTCTGAATAGCTGCCTAAATAAAGAAATCATATTGGAAATGTTTTACTACCAATGAAATTGAGTGTACAAATTTTCCGCCATTTATTTTCTTGTACAACTAATGCTTGGCAGGCTTGAATTTATTTCGGTCAGGTTAGTAATGCTAGTTATTAGGCCTTGGGGAAATGTAATGTAAGCTTATTTCTGATCAATATCTCAGAACTGTATACAAAGCATAACATAAGGTCAAATTGTTGGAAAGGATTTTGATGTGTTTTATCATTTTTGTTTGAGAGATAGTGACGCTTCATTTTGGCCGGATCGGAAAGATGATGTAATTTTGGCCCAAGAAGGTCTCATCTCGATTAACGTCAGACGACCGCTGGGAGAATGGCAAAAGTTTGAATCAGCTTTCCTGGACAAGCATAGTGGAAATACAAAAACATATGGTGAAACAGAGGTGCATGTTTATCTAATCTTTGTCTTAAGTGACCCAATGTTACATGCCCGTTTCTTGTCATGTTGTCAAGTCCAGTGGCTCTAAGTTGATACATTGCTGCAGATATAATAATATAGTAATAATAATAACGTTAATAACAATAATATTATAATTTAGTATCCTTACAATCCTTGTGCATTCTTTCATTACAGTTCGCCTTGACTATTGCTCGTCACTCTACTGTTACCTCTCATCCATTCGAATAGTGTGGCTGGCATGACTCTTACTCTCTGCAGCGCGTCTAATTGGACAAATTCCTACTTCTTACCCGGCTTCACATTGAGTATAGAATTTCTGCTGTGGCTCGGCAATGTCGGCATGGTGATGCCCCAGACTTCCTGTGAGAGTTCTCTGCTCCTCTTGCAGACCTATCCAAGTCAACCGCCCATCCATTCTGCCCAAGGGGGGGGTGTTTTTGGTTCCATTCGCATGAACTGCAACTATGCCGAATCGAGCTTTTACGTCGTGGTCTGAAATGGGCTCCCACAGCGTCTGCTTCCAGGGGCACTTACTGGAGCATTTTTATTCAACTCAAGACTATGCTTTTTTGCCGTGCTCGATTCGGGACTCGGGAGAGCTTCTGACTTTCTGAGTAGTTCCGTTGAAGAGTCACTATAGCAATTCTTGAACGAATGAATGATTATAATATTACAATTTAAATGGTCCCATAACGCAGTCATGCCTTCCATGTTTGCATGGCACCTCAAATACAACTAGCAGCAGGGTTGGCCTTAAAAAACGCGTCTTGATTCGAAGGAGTTAATAACTGATTCCGCCGCTTACGGACAGGAGGAAGACCGTTGCAGTATCTGGGACCGGTCACTGAGAAGGTTCGATCACTGAAGCGGGTTCTCATCCGCCGAACACGAAGCTTTTCTTAAACGACCTCCCGATAGATACTCGGGCATGTTGCATGAGTTGGGTTGCACAAACGAGACCGTTGCTGCAAGTTGCCATTTATATTTTCCCACGGATCACTAAGCCTATAGTTTCTAGAAAGTTATATTAGCTTTATAACTCCAAGTTGTTCCCAGGTACGAATTATAATGACTTCAATACAGCGGCGGATCCAGGGGCGCCAATCCGGCCATGGCCACCCATTTAAAAAGTGCATGGGACGTGCATGGCCCCCATTTGGTTTCAACAAGCCATTAAATCAAAACAGCGGGAGAGAAAAGTAGGATACTAGAGAGGCCGTAGTATATTATCGCTTGCAGAGATTACTTCGACCAGGAAGACTGATGACTAAAAAGGTCATCAGTTATTTTGGCAGGAAAACTGGTATATTTTCCAGACATTTCGACCAAACGACTAAAAGAAGAAAAAGAGTCATCAAATTTTTCTGGCAAAGATCACCGAAAATTTTAGCCCCTCCTTCGAAAATTTCTGTATACGCTTCAATAGACGATGCTGTTTTTGACTTAATTGCTGGCTTAAGCTAGGCTTAATTTTGTAACGCTATACTAGTATACTTGTAAAATGATTTTGTTTGTTTAGTTTAGTTTAGGTTGGTCCGTGTATGAGATATTGCTGTATTGTTTTGTATAATACCATATAATTATATACAACTTGTATAATTGTGTAATATCATGAATTTAAAGCACCACTCACAGTGCACACCATTCAGAGGCACTCCCAGTGTGAAAGACTCAGAGAAAAGAAAGTATCCCTAGTTTTTGAGCGAAAAAAGTTGTGCTTGGAGTACTAGTTAATTACGAAGAGCGTGTCAATTCATACATCTGATTCCATAGTGTAGAATCAATGAAGGAAAAAGCTCGAGTTTTGGCCAAAGCAGCCCTTGCTATCTGTCACGTGAACGTAGTAGACGTAGAGAGTATGCTGAAGTCCTTAACTGGATAGATTACGAAGATACTTAGGCACCAGTCTGTTGCTATAGCTTGATGAAATATGTTAAAATGGCTGACAAAAAAAGAGAAGAAATTGTAAGAATGAAGTGATATATCTGGAGCAAGCTTTTGTTGGTACTGTCGTTTCCTAACGTGCTGATAAAGTTCCTGTAGATTCAGCCATGCGGACTTGAAACATGACCATTGTAATCACTGCGCAGAGTAGGGTCAGATATGTCCTTTCTTTTGACTTTTAACTCAAGATGGACATTCTATCTATATTATAAGGCGGAAAGTTTGCACTTTTTTTATTTTGACTCTTCGTCCCTGAAAAGACCCGGAAAAGACAGAGCGTCGGTTTGACAATTTTTTTGCAATTGATTATTACCCAAACTTTAAGGTCAACGCGACTATTTTCAACTCTTAATTCACTTTAAAACCCGAGTTTTTAGCGTTTCAAGACAAATTTAATCAGCCACGTGCCGCATTAGTAAGGAGTCGACAGTCCGCGTGACGTCATTCTCGCCCAATAATAATTTCCGTTTATCAACAATCCGGTTGACAAACCGAAACTGGTTACAGTGTACAATAATGCAAAAGAACGCAGATAACAGAAATATTAATTATACTAACAGAACAGACAGCATGCAATAATTGCATTAGGTCACAGTCAACCCACACACCCGGGTCATGTTTGCCTTTTGGGGAAGCGGGGGTGGCTGCAGGTGTGGCGAAAACCCGAAATTTAGCGGTCAACGCTGGGTATCCCAGAGGAGTAGTGTTGAAGATTCTACATTTCCCGGGCAACGCCGGGTAACACATCTAGTGTGCTATATATATCTGTCTAAAGCCGTGTTGGAGAACTCTAGGATTGCGGTTTTTCGGGTGGCGCCTGTAGGCTATACAGGAGGATGGCCATAGGTCATAGTACCATTAATCGTTTCCATTATGACACCGTTAACGTTTCTTCTAATAGGGCCTACATCGCGGACATGTGACACCCCGTTCACTCTAAAGATCGTGTCAATGCCCGTGAATTTAGTCTGTATACTTGGCACCTTTGTTTGTAGCCAGAAATAAACGTCTATGCAGGGTTGTTGCACGATGCCCTACTCTTCTGGGCTTATGCTGCCAGTGTATCCATAAAGGCCAACAGAGTGAATGGGTTCGTGAAAGAAGAAATTCCAGATTTTTTTGACAAGATAAACGTTACAGGTAGGCCTAACTGTCAGCATATACCCGAATCCCAAGCCGTATAGCATAGTAAAATTATTTAAAACATGTTTTAGTCATTTTTTCATCGCTCATCCAACTTCTAATTCTACTATATCACAGTTCCGTTATTCGTCCAACTTCTACTTCAACTAAAAATATTTTTATCGTTCATCCAGCCTCTACATGTAGTTTCATGGTTACAATTTAGCATAAAATCATGATTTCGTCGCTCATCCAACTTCTACTTCTGTTAATTAATATGCTCATCCAGCTTCTAATGACACTGCAATACGTCAGTAGTAATATCATGTTTTCATCGTTCATCCAACTTCCAGTTTACGGAAATAAAATATCTCTGAAGTGCTATAAGGCTTGGGATTCGGGTATATGCTAACTGTCAGTTAGTAGCTGTTTATAATATATAAAACAGCATGTATAATATTCTTTGCGTTTTCCATCAGTTGCGGCTATGGATTTTTTGCACCAATGGACGAAAAGGAAATAAAATAAAATAATTACAAACAGTAAATAAATAAAGTTGCACAAAATTAAAAAAGTGGAAGAAGCGTGACAGTAAAGAGGAAGCGGGATTTTTGGAGAAATGTAGAAAACAAAAATAGTTTTGCAACTATGAATGTTTTGGATGCATTCCTCACATACTGCGCTGTTAAGAGGTTCTTAGAAATTTACTGTAGAAATGTGTAAAAGTTCAGATACATCGGCCTACATGAATACAGATAAAAAAAAATAAACATTAAAAGTAATAAGTTTTAATTGTCTTGCACGTGCGATGAAACCTTATAACTTATTTTAAAATGTTTGCAGGTGCAACAGGGATGGTTAGACTGGCTCTGTCTGGAGACCGATTCTGTGATTACGCAGCTGAAATGGTACAAAAACAGAAGTATGTTCGTATGTTTGACTATTTCTTTGAAAATGAGACGCTTAGGCCAACGCATGTCACCGTTGCGTGGCCTGGAGAGTCAACGAAGGTTCCACCTAGTGAGCCATGTGAATTAACAGACACCTGTGACAAAGCGAACAGAGATTTGATCAGTGAGTTTTGCTGTTTGTTATCTCTGCCTCAAAGTGTGTCTCTGCCTATTGGTTATTTTGGGCCGTCTATATACCAGATTGTAAATTCAATGTTGTTGAATTTTACATTTGGTTCTGTGTCATGTTTAATTAAATGAAGGATGATATTGTATTGCATTAAAACATTTATAAAGCAACTCTACTTGGGTGAACGGTTCATAGGCGCTGCAATTGCGCAATGGCATGGAGAAGAAAATTTAATAGGTTTGAGAAACGAAATTGAAGAGACAGCTAGAATTTGAGATCGAGTAGATGCATGGGGACGGCGTATTCGAAAGAGAGAGAGACCATTTTGAGGTAGAGGACTGGGACTGACACATAGCTGTTCTTGTGTGAGGAACTAGAAGATCAAATCATTATAATATTATATTATATCATAGTAGGAATTTTAAATTCATTGCACTGGACTAGCAACAACCAACAACTTGGCTGAATATTTTATGCTGATGGATCATAATAATTAGGCTTTGTTTGCTTGACTTTACAGTTTGGGTTTCTGTAAGTGTCTCGGTTGGTGTTTTCCTATTCACGGCTGTTCTTTGTCTTGTTTTGTTCAGGTAAGGGGATGTTTTTGCATGTAAATTTGACCCTTTATTTTTGTTGAGCTTTATTGCATAACTGATGCATGATTGTCTAAAGTTTGCAAATTAATTTGCTCAGAGATTTCTGTAGATAATGTCCGTTTATTAATTTTTAAAACTCAAACCTCAGTATGCCTCACAATCTCTCTGTCTCTCCTCCGTCAGGCCGTGGCCGACGATGAGTCCTCCAGGTTTCCCTATTCCTGGTTTTCTCCATTGCCTATCTCATATCCATATTCATATTTTTGGGAACTTCTCGTATGTTGCCTTCCATGTTTTACTTTTTGATTCTGGTGCGTAGAGTCTTGTTGAGGTTTCTTGGTCCTTTTGCCGTGTGGTGACCAATCCTCTCCTAGCAGGGCAAGGAAGCAGATGGGCCATTTGAACCTCATGCGCCCTGAGGTGTCCTTCCAGCATCTGCCTCCTGCATTTGCCGAGTGTAGCCTACCTGGTTCCCGGTGAGCCTGTCCACCTCGCGAATCGCCCTAGGTGGTTCTTCAATCAGAGACTTACGCCACTGACTTTCTCCACTGATGGCATGGCCTCACCGGGCAATCCCCTACTTAGCTGTTCACCTCCCCACCACGGGTAGGTGCAGGTAGGACTTGGGGGGCAGGTTTTTTTTAACGTGCAGTTGTACACAAAATGTCCAGTTCTAAATGAACTTATGCAGTTGTAGAAGCACTTCTGTACAGTTAAATGGCAAAAATGGTCATTTTCCTCCGATTGGAAGTAATTTACCATGGAGGATGGGAAAGAAAATAACGGTTTGTGCCGTTCAAAAAATTCCTTAAAAACAGACCTGGGGGGCGCATGACATCAAAGCATATTTTGTAAACTTGTTAGGCATCGCTGTAGCGCCAGTGAGTAAGTTGGTCTCCCTGGCGTGGCTTCTGTGGGCACTGAGAAATTCTCGGATTTACATTACATTGCATTACACTGTAGGACAAAAACTCATCGGCAGTGTACCTCCTCTTTGCTTCCAGGATTAAATCGTATATAGCTAATCAGTTTGTAGTCCAATTAAAGCAGTACGAGGATGATAAATCGTTTTAAGGTTGCTCTGTAAATACTGGTCAGTCCAAAGGCAAACTAAAATTTGAGGACTGCCTTTGATCTATAATTTCATGGTTGTTATTTCACTGATTTGGCCACAAACACAGAGACATGTCCGAGAGGCAATTTTGTTCAGTCACGCCAACATCTCCGTTCTTTCCCTTCACTTTCTATCTTATGTGGACCTGGCCGGTATCACAAAATACAGTGTAATAGTCGTATCCCACAGATGAAGAAAAGTTGATAAAATCACTTCTGCATGTGTTATTTTTGCAGATTAACTGACATTTGCTTTGTTTTGAACATTGATACTAATACATGTAGGTGTGTTTAATCCTACCAGCTAACTTTGTTTGCTTTGTTTTTGGAACACTTAGAGCATTTTGAACACTTAAGAACATTTAGTGTCACTTACTGGATTCTGGTTGCCTTGCTTTGAACATTGCCTATGATGCTTGAAACAATAATTAGAGTCACTTAAAGTTTTAATTACATCGTAAATTTATCATTTTTCAAAAAATTTGCGATCTAGTCTAATCTAATAAAGCATTTGTAAAGCGCTTCTCACAGCAGACCTGTTCAGAAGCGCTCTCAGCGTGACAGCCCATGAAAAGAGAAATGTCTTCAAGCAGCGAAAAGATGCAGGTGAATTTCTTACAAGAATCCGGTCACGGATTTCAGAAGGAAGGTGATTCCAACTTAAAGGACCAACAATAGCAAAAGCCCGATGTTGGGTTAATGAGGTTCGTGATCTAGCGGTCAGCAGAGCGAAGAGGGCGTGAAGATCTTGCAGAAAGAGGCGATGGGGATAGAATGGTTTATCCCATCGCATGCTCTATACCCGGTGTATCCCATCCGGTGGTTAGATTAATTCATCCTTTCGGATAGCTTTAGAGAGTAGAATATTCCGTGACACCGGCACTGCTGTGAGACTGTATTCCCGTAGAATATGTTAAAACACTTGAGATTACTTTGGACTGTAAGCTCACATTCCGACCGCAGAATGTTTAATATTGTCACCTTCCAAATGTCGACTTAAACGACTTTGTCTTTTCCCCTCACTGCTGCTCTGCCTTCTCTCTTCTCTGTTCTGGTCAACAGGGCTTGGATCTCCTTTGGACTTCTCAATAGAAAACCTCTCTGACTCGACGAGGTACTCTTGAATAAGCTGGTGCCCTGCTGTTTTAACTTTCGAGTAGTGCTTTAGAAATTGAGACTATACAGTTATACATTTGATTTAATGTGAATCCCAGGCAAGATGTTTGCCTGATGTCATGGTATGATTATGACAAGGGTTGAACACTTTTAGGAGATCAAGACGGGAGACTGAAATGAAGGCTGTCATTGCATGGATCGTCAATTGGGATGATGTTATAACTACTTCTCCAGACAAATTGCCTTTGGTAGATCCATACTTTAGACTATTATTGTGTCTAATAAACTACTTAAGATATGCTGCTCTAGCTAGGCAGTTGCTTAGAAATTGAAAGTTCATGTGGATTTTGGAGAAGTTTTACTATTGGTGTGTGCAATGTGGAGTTGCCATACCTTTCGTATTTGGAACTATGTGTATTTAAATTCTTTTATTCATTCCAGAATTTATATTGCGCTTTTTCAAGGGGCTACTCAGAAGAGCTCCCGACTCAATAGTAGTAGTAGTAATAATAATAATAATAATAATAATAATAATAATAATAATAATAATAATAATAATAATAATAAAAATGACAGTGACAATTTATATGGCGCCCTAAAAGAGCATGTAACATGTAACTAACAGCAGGACAGGCCTTACAAAATGAATAAATTGTAACCTGTTTTGTGAATTCTGTTAGTGTTTTGCTCTCATACATGGCCATTTTGGTCGAACTATCAAGTTGCTGAGATTTGCCATTATTATAATGTGCATATATGTATTTAATTTTGCCTCATTTTGTTTCAACTTGATATGGATACACAATTCACTTATTTCTTGAGATCCTATATAGGCCTAAAAGGGGATTAATTACAATGTCTATAATTATTTCATGTAGGTATAACGAACTTGTCTTTCACTATCTGTTGTTCACTAATCCCTCTATTACTAAATACTCTACTGTTTTTTTAGTATACCCCAGCCATTCAGAGGGTTCTGGTTCATGAGGTGAGTCGTGTTACGTTTGGCTTGGAGGAAGTTGAAAAGGAGAAGGAGGAAACATTCTCTGATGTTGGATACTATAAAGTGAGTACTGTGGATTCTTGTCTACTTTTGAGGGGTCAGCCTTAATTGAGTTAGGCGTTTCATTTAAACTATGTCAATTGTCAATGGTGTTTTATTGATGACTTTTTGGCAGTGACGGATGTGTGTGAACTTTTGTGAAGATTTGAAGATAATTACTGTGATTTTAAGGAGCACCTCTTAACAAGGGTTTCTTCTGAGGCTTTTCAAACTGAGCGCCTGGGTCAAACGATTAAACTCTTGTCTCCTAATCTGATGTTTGTTTGTTTATTATACCATGTCTGTACACCAAAATTCGGATAGCAATTTGGCTATTAATGAATATTCTTACCTTGATTCACTCATCTTTCACAGAATTGATCATTACTTTATCAAATGTTGCTTTTATCAAAATCTCGAATTCATTGATCCATTCAACCTCGTTAGGTCCATCACATCAGGTCTATCAAATGTGGTGTAGGGTATGTTTCGTGCTGGTAATTCTGGTTTGAATCCACCTCAAGTCGACAAGTGGGGACCTTGAGCAAGTTCTTCACTCACAAATGCTCATGCACATCGCCGTGAAACTTAGTTCAGTGTCCACACTCAGTCGGGAACGCCTCTGAGTGGTTTTCTTGAAGGGGCTCTATGGCAAGTGCTCAAAATACATATGTACAATCGTACATACATGCATATATACATACATACATACATAGATACATACATACATACATACATGCAGTGGCGTAGCAAGGTCTTGGGGGGCCCCTGTGCAGAGCTTAGGTGGTGGGCCCTTAAATGCTTGAAACCCCATTCGATTTCAAGCAACAGAGCTGTGCAAAACGCCTGGTTCCTTTACGAAATTTGCATATTTAACACCAAAGTTAAATGGAAATAAACTAGCCACATTTTTTATTATTTTAACAAATTTATTTAATGAAACGTATTCTCCATATCGGTAGAGAAAAATTAAACTAGAATACTATACAAAAGTAATAAAAAAATTGCTTCATCTCCTGAAGTATTAATCACCAATCACCCATAGGCCCTACTTAAATTCTCCAAGGTGTTGGGTTTGTTTATTAAAAGAGCGAAAAAATGTAACGAATTTGGCATGTGTGAAATGACTCAATCAAGTCTCCGGGCTCCGGTCAACCTACTACGGGGTCTAAATCCGAAATGCTCATTTGCGCGCCTTCTCTTGAGCAAAAATATCCACCACTTTTGAGGTGTCAAGTCTGAATCCATTGGTGATGTAACTGCTACCGTAGCCTCTGAAGTTCGAGGCCTACTCGCATGGGCGGAGACCTAGGGGGGACAGGGGGGACGGTCCCCCCAAAGAAAGTGTTGGGGGGGACGGCCCATGCATTTGTCCCCCCCAATGTTTGAGCGCCAAGACTTTTTTCGGTGGCGAAAAAATAATTTCGTCGAATTTTTGGCCCAGATGACTAAAAAAAAAAAAAAGGTCATCAAGGTTTTTGGCGGCGAAAAAAATTATTTTCTCCCGAGATTTCGCCGGTGGTCAGAAATTGTTCAGAAAATCTCGCGTTTTTCCGTCCCCCCCAATTCTCGGCCTAGGTCTCCGCCTATGCCTACTCGGCTCAGTGTCAATATCCATGTCAACCACCATCTTTGCACTGATCAAACCGGAATTCGATTCTGCCCCATGTCTGATGTAGTCATCGGTGCAAGCTCGCTCTCCGCAGGCATCATAAATGAGGAAATATTTTTGCATTTTGGCGGTCATCTTTACCCGTTCTTCTCTTGCTTGTCGCTTAGCAGCGCCTCTTAAATAAGATTTAGGCATAACTTGGAGGACAGAAAGAGTGCCGCATGAGAGTTAAAAATATACAATTTCCAAGTAAATAGGCTATGCAGTTATCCTTTATAAATTTCTCATTTTACTACAGAGATACTAAATTTTAAACGCGTCTGCGTAGACCATGACACAATTATGTTTATACGCCAGTACAACTACTTCCGGCCAAAGACTGCAAAGAGTAAAGATATTTTTTAATAAGGTAGCCTAATCATGGACATTCCGGCTGAAACCCCAAAAATACTTGGTGTGTACGCTGTAGATGTAGGTTTGAATACACTCTGAATATCCTTAAAGTAAAAAATTGACTCTCACCCCGGGGGGCCCCTGACAGCCGGGGGCCCTCGTGCACTGCACAGGTTGCACGCCCTATTGCTACGCCACTGCATACATGCATACATACATGCATACATACATACATGCATACATACGTGCATACATACATACATACATACATACATACAACATACATACATACATACATACATACATGCATGCATGCATGCATGACAGCTAGTTTTCAACAATTGCTCTTCCCTTGATGGGTTCTCTAGCTGCTCCTTCTGCATTTTAAGCCTTCTTGACATTTATGTGTCACTTATTGTTGAGTTCAATATGCACCGTACTACAGTACATTTAGCTTTTTGAATTTGACAAATTTTGAGATTATGAAGTCAACTGGTTCTCAAGTGCATGGAGAAGACAGACATCAGGTGATGTACTGAGTGGTGCCCCAACTAGTGAGGAATGATTCGGGGTTGCAGAAGACAGGCTCTTCCAGGCAATTGTGTGGAATGGTGTACATGTATTACGTCGCCTTAACCCACCTACAATCCAACGACATTATAACGTTCGCCATCGTGTTCTGTTCATGAATTCAAACTTCCATTTAAAGATAATAGGAATTTCATATCGGGGTTCTATAAGCGAATTTCTCTATCATTAGCCTTTCATTTGTAATTCACTTCCCTTACGTCTTACTTGCTGTCATTTATATGATTGTGTGTTTGGGTCTGGTGTGTTGTCACTGTGTTTGAATTTATAAATAAAGCGTATATATATATATATATATATATATATATATATGTTTCTTATGTTAGGGCGTAATAGTGAGCACGAAGATGGTCGGAAGCAGTACAATGGATGCACAAGATCCAGTTGTGTTGAGTGAACTTAAACAAGTGAGCGTGGTATTCATCGTTTTACCATTATATTTTTTGTCTAGTGTCTACGGTTCTTGGGTTCTTGCATTGCCAGCCCGCATGTAAAGTGATCCTTCCATTTCATTTTTTCACTTTCACTTTACACGGTGATTTTTGGTCATGCTACCTTTTGGCATCAAAGAAATGATACAGGATTTACCCCAGATGAAGTATTTTTAAAGCTCTCAAAATAGTCACTCTCTGAATCAGATTTGCATTCTTTAACAATGTTGGAAATCCCTCCCTCAATTTGTTTTGCTGTGCAGTTGCTTGTCATTTCAGTCACTTGTCTTACTATAAATGACTCTGCTTTGCAAGTTGATTATCTTCCATTGACTATCTCTCTCAATTGTATTGTATAGTACTTAAACATTTGTAAAGCACCTTTTGTAGTGTAAACTCCTCAAAGGCACTCCAAGTGCACATGGCTCTGCAAGAATAAGCTGGTTTTGAGAATACTGAGGGAAGAAGAGAGACTGCAAGACAGAAGTGTAAAGCAAACAGAAGGAGAAAGCGCATTCCAGAGAGAAGGACCCTTGAAGCAAATGATTACGACTGAGCCATAGCAGTTCCTGAGTGAGGAACCAAGAGGTCAAGTCTGTTGGATGAATGAAGTGGACGGTGGGAGGAAGCTGAGTGAGGCCAAAGTATAATGCCAGCCAGATATTTAAGACAAGACTCTGCTGATCCTTGAGGATCAGAGTGAAGATCTTTATTATATGCAAGCACGAAGAGGAAGCCAGTGAAGTTCATCAAGTTCATCAATTTCTTTGTCTCGATGTACCGATCTTCTGGATGTTGACCCGAATAAGATGTCATTTGATGTACCTTTGGGAGATGTCTTTTAGCTTAGACATGGCATCTAGAAGTTAGAATTAGTCATAATTAGGCATTTTCTGGCCGACCTTGATAAATTTCTACTACTACTTTAATGATTTTGCTGTGAAATTGTGAATACCAATTACATGACTGTGAATTCCATTGCATGAAATTAAAATAATAAAAGCATATCAGCATATCTTACAAGCTGCATTATACACTCAGTCTACTTAAATATATTGTGAAGTTCACAAGTTCATAGGTTTAGGGTGAATAATACAAATGAAAAGAAAGATGACTAAAGTTGTCCATTGGTTGCTTTCTGCTGGCAGATGATTAACCTGAAGCATGAAAACTTGAACATGTTTGTCGGAATCTGTGTGGAGGAACCAAACGTCTGCATGCTAACACTTTACGCCAAGCATGGTAGTCTGCATAACGTCCTTATGGATGAGGAGATGGAATTGCCTATTGAGTTCAAACTGTCTTTTGCCATCGACATTTCAAAGGTTCAATTGTTATTTATTCGCTTGTTCTGAGTCTTTTCTATATGACCTCATACTGACCCAGTTATTTACTTTGACCAGAGTTAGTAGGCATCCCATGTTTCTCTTTATGATGACTCATTTGAAGTATTTCTGTTTAAAAAATTTTTAGGTATGGTATATTTCATATTAATTTGAACAGTAAATCACGCCATTCAAAATATGTACATTTTCTTTTGGGATATCTATTATCACATCTCAGCCATAGAATGAAAATACCCATGTTCTTAATTTCTAGTTTTTCGTTTTTCAGCACTTTGTACACAATGTAACTCTCGGGGCACGGACATTTCTCCCCTGGACAAAACCCCCGGACAAAACCCCCGGACAATTCCCCCCAGGGTAGGACAAAAAACCTGGTAGGACATAATTATTGCGTGTAAGTGGTTGTACTATAAAATCCCGTTCCTAAGTGCGCAAGTTGAATTGATGAGAAGAATTCTCACTAAATAGAAGCTGGATTGATACAAAATAAATTTTACTTACCCGGTAAATGGAAGCTGGATTGATGAAAATGTTAATGCTTAAATTTGAGCTGGATTGATGAAAATATTCTTGCTTAAATTGGAGCTGGTTTGATGAAAATAATTATTTAAATAGAAGTTTGATGACCGAATTTTTACCTAAATGGAAGCTGGATTGATGACAAGGATTCATTCTGTCCTAAATTGCACCAACGTGCAATCATATCGGAGTGACTGAATGACCAGGGCTAACAAGCTACAAATTCACGCCTGAATGACAGCGACAGTGTTTACCCGTATGACACTAACTAGTTGACACAGCACCGCGAACTGTATAATTAGCTTAAGTTTGAGCAAATAATACCTGCAGAAATATGCTATGGGTAGCAAAGGGGGGAATTGTCCGGGGGTTAATGTCCGAGGCTAAATCGGGGGGGAAATTGTCCGGGGGTTATTGTCCGGGGTTTTGTCCGGGGTTTGTCCAGACGGAAATGTCCTACACTCGTAACTCTGACCATTATGTTTGCAGCTTCTGCAAAGATATCTGTGATTGTTCTTCAAATTACCTATTGATTTAGGGCATGGAGTATCTTCACAGTTCTGTGCTTGGCTCTCATGGCCATCTGAGTAGCACTAATTGTGTGGTGGACAAGAAGTGGACGTGTAAGGTGGCCGACTATGGAATGGGCGAGTTTCAGAAGATAAAGAAGCAGAAGGAAAGTGAAGATGCTGCAAGTTAGTGTGCTGTTCGTCTCTTTTCTGTATTCCTGTGTATCTTCCTTGTTACCATCTTGGACTGTTATTGTGAATCATACTACTCTATATAATTGACATTGGACTCATTGGAGGTTACATAAAAGATTGATTGGTTGGTTGTTTTGTTAGTTTATTGATTGATTGCTTGATTCAGTGACTGATTGATTGATTGGTTAATTGAAGTTACTGAAGTTACTGCAAAACTTCCCAAGGAAATCTGCTTCAGGCTAACTCAGAATTACCCGTAGGCCTACTTTAGTCTGAGCCTAAATCAAGCAGGGTAATGAATGATGGTTTTGCAGAAAGCTAAGTGTTTGGGCACAAGCTTCTTCTGGAAGTGTGTACGGTGTCAAAGATTGTCAAGAGATATCAAATGTGGGGGAACGTGCATTAGCCCCCTGGACATTATCCCCCGGACGTTATCCCCCCGGGGTAGGACATTATCTCCCCAGTCTATGCAATCATTACCTAAAAATGATACACAAAATGTAACAGTAGGCCTATGTTAAATGAGTATCTATACATTACACATTAGTTTAACATCCTGTAAAAACGTGTTAAGTTAATTGAAGGTTTAATATGTATATTATAAAACATTTAAAGGTCTGAAACGACGCTAAGAAGTCTACGAATCTCATACCTGAATGTGTTAACAAGCCTTCCATGTAGCCAAAACTGAGATTAACAAGTTGGCCTACTTAGGCTACTGTATACGGTTCCCATTCGTTCATTTCTCTAAGAATTGAATCTAATTTTGAATGGAAACGACGCTAATAAGTCTAGGAGACGTAGTCTAACTGACGATAACAAACCTTTGTTGTAGGACAATAAACAAATAGACTTAATTATAGGCCCTATACCATTGGTTCATTTCAAATCTAAGTCTAGGCCTACTAACACAATTAGGACCTAAAGACACTAAGAACTTTCGTTTGCATGTTAATGCCAGTGACAAGTCTTATCGGTTACGGCATTATTCTATGATTTGCAAATAGGGGGGGATAATGTCCGGGGCTAATGTCCTACCCAAAATCGGGGGGATAATGTCCGGGGAGCTTTTGTCTGAGGGAACAATGTCCGGGGGGTAATGTCCAGGGGGGCTAATGTCCTACACCCATCAAATGTAGATCCATGTCCAACTTCCATAGAGACCAGACAGTGTTTTACCTGTATCAGGGAAAATTTAAAGGCGGGGAGTCAGAGGAGTCAGGGCCAGTGGCGGCGCCAGGATTTCAGTTAGTTTCGGGGGGGCTGAAGCCTCAACCGAAATCTCTTGAAAATTTTCCATTTTCGCCGCCAAAATTTCTGACGACCTTTTTTTTAGTCGTCAGTCCAAAATCGTGGATATTTCACTGTAAAAAATTTCGGATGGCCCTTTTTTAGGGGGGGGGCTGAGCCTCTTGTAGGGGGGCTTAGCTCTCCCAGCCTCCCCCTTAGCTCCACCACTGGTCAGGGCTGGAACTTTTAAAAGGTAAGGCTGATTTTGAGTGGAAGGCGTGAAGGGTAGATAATAATAATAGATACAGAATCCTTATCAGATGAAGATCACTGAGTGACAGTACTGGTGCTGGAACAGAAAATTCTCAGATTCATCAGGGAGATCATTCCAAAGTCAAGATGAGTGGTGTTTGAGACAGTCTTGGAGGAAGATCAGGTGGAGAAAGATTGTGGAGTTCAAAAGAATCGAAATAAATTCTGGTGGCAGAGGTGACAAGGTAATAGTCACTTCACTTCCAAGAAGAAATATCCCAAATTTTTTTTCCATGGATAGGATAATTTTTGCCATCCATGTTTGTGCGGAATAATTTCTGATTTTAACCTTATCTTCACCGAACATTATTTATGGGGTTTGCCACGTTGATGGTTAGCATGTATGCCTCGTTTTTGTGGATTTGCAACTTTCTTTGCAGGGTCATTTCACACTTTGGATCACTTTCAGTTTAAAGCCATTGGATCACAGTAGGCCTACTTATCAGTTCTTGGATCTGCTGTTCATTCTGCATACGAGTCTAAAATTGTACCTTTTAGTTTATGGATCTCTTTGCAATATTGCCTTGTGTGTGAAGTACCTCTGGCAGGATTGATCTATATAATTTAACTTTTGTAAACTTGAGTCCCCTAATGAGTTTAAATGGTCTGTGAGTCTGGGTTTGCATTTCTATATGTACTCTGTCTTGATACATTATTCAAGCTAAGGTTCTTGTAACGTTGCTGAAGAATCGAGTTACTAATTAGATGATGCACTATGTTAGACCAGCTGTGGACAGCTCCAGAACTCCTAAGAATAGAGGAGGATGAGCGTCCTTTGTATGGAACCCAGAAGGGAGACGTCTATTCCTATGGGATCATACTACAGGAATTGGCGACTCGCAACATTCCCTTTGTTAACGAAAGAAAAACTCTTACTGCAGTCGGTCAGTTGTACTGTATACTTCTTTTTTTCGTCCCTACCTTTTTTTACTGCATTGTATTGTAATAAAGGGTTTATAAAGCTCATCTAATAGGGTACGCATATATGTATGTATGATAGTGTGGTCCACAAAGCTATGGGGGAAAATAAAGTTTGAAAAATTCGTGACGGTACCCTTTTATTTTGTTATGCATCATGTGTCAATGATTCCTACCAAATTTTATTGAAATTGCTCAAAGTTTAGAGGTCGCGCGACAAGGTGAGATATATTACAGCACCCCCAACTGTACAATATGTCAACATTCGCTTGTGATTTAGTGATAAAGGTTGTCATTCACGCATTGCTTACTTCGATCATTAGAGAGAAGCTGATGTTATTATTCTTTTAATCAAATACCTTTTTAAAACAAGGGTATACAGCTATACATGGCCTTTGGGTCATTTTTTAAATAATAAGAGGGAGGGGATAAATTTACGTATGTACCTATTGCTAAGTTGATAGCAATGCTTTCGATGGATGGGAACATCCCTCCTGGTAATACTGCAAAGCAGCCATTTGATAGATTGCCAGTATGCTACTGGCATGGGCGAAGACTTATGGGGACGGTCCACCAATGTTTGCGGTGGGGGACCGTTCCCCCCTCACCGCAAACACATGCTCATATCTCCCAACAGTTCAGAAATATGCCAATCGGAAATTTCGAGAGTGTTAGGATAATATCGGTAAATCTGTTAAAATATAAGTAGGGTAGAAAAAAGGTCGTCAGCCATTTTGGTTGGGAAAATAGTATATTTTCATTAGATTTCGACAAAACGAGTAAAAATGGCGTCAAAAATAATTATGGTCGATGAAAATGTTGTCGATGACTCAGCCGTCTCTCGGCAATCGTCCTTCGGCCGCTCATTCGTCCCACACCTCGACTTCTGGACCAAGTCTACGCCTATGGCTACTGGTATCAAAGATGCATGTATGAAGTGAATTAATTACTCGGAGTGCAAAGGTTAGGTCATGGCACAGGTGAAAAACAAGACAAACTGTTGTGATTCTGTTGAAAGATTGTGGCTATAGAGTATTTTTTCTTCATGTTCTCTGCCCCAAGGCAGGTTCGAACTTCCGATGGATGGCAAAGATATTGTATTCCATCAGAGTCTTGATGTTCAAAGAACAATTCCAGAATAAATGTCAGTTAGAGACATCGACCTGTTTCCTAGTCTGGTAGGCACAGAAGCATGATGTCTTGTCCAAACCCGATAACAACACCATCCATGCAGCGACCTTCGAATTCTGAAGTCTATCTTCAGGTACAAAGCGTTCAAAAACAAATTGTGTAATTTTTGCAGCAATCACCAAAGATCTTTCTAAGGATTTGTAATAATCATGTGTGTGAGGAGTCGGTAGCCTTGGCCTTTTTAGACACAGCCATCAACCATATGCAACATGTCCAGCAAAAGATGGTCAAGGCATCTCAAATTCAAGAACGAAACGAGCGCTTAAACACACATTCAAGTTGCAAGTGAGCCATGTATTTACAGGTGGGAAGATCTTGGGAGAGTGAAACCTTTGAACTTTCTACAGGTAGTAGAACCGCCATGTGAGTTCCTAAACGAGATTGAAAGGCTACTGAACAATGAAAACAAAATCAGGATTGTCAAAGGCAAAACAGTGCACAAAGAGTGTCAGGCTTGTAAACGTCAATGCCGAGAGGGGTTGTTAAACTCATTCAAGAAAACAAATCATCTATCACAAAAAAGAAGGGGAGAAATATATAATGCAGGTTGTATATGAGCACAGAGCTCAGTTCCTTGACGCAATGAAGTATGCGTTAGGCATTCTGCTGAGACTTCAACAATCGAAAACCCTATGTTCAGCATATGGCTGCCATTGCTATAATTAAAAAAACTATTTTATGACTAAATTTTTAACTTTATATCAGCATTCAGTACATCTAAGATAAGATAAGAATATTCTTTAATATACCAATTGCTATCCGCATTTTGGTGTACATACAAAGTATAATAAACAAACGTACATAATTTCTATATCCAATCAATGTCAAAGTGTTTTAGAATAGCATAAAATCCTAAGTCCAAATCCAATATAAATTTTAAAAAGAAGTTCTTTTAATGACGAACAATGTATTCTACACTTTGGTTTATATGGTATTATATTTAAATATGATAAAGCATCCTTGTTATAAATGATTTCCTCTATATGCCACTCAATCTCTTATGCAGTCTACAATGATCAGTTTATTTTTCAAAATCTAAATTCTAAATGAGTCCTTGTCCAGCATATACTTTAAATGCTGTTATTTGCTTATTTATTAGCATTGTCACGAATGGTGAAAAGTCAGGAGCATTGCGCGACCACTAAATATTAATCAATCAGGCTGAAATTTTACGCTTATTCACTAATAAGGCAAGGTAACAGAATGAGAGGGTACCGTCAAGGAAATTTGAAAAATAATTTTTGTGGACCACACTAATGTATGAACACTTGATATAGCGCCTTTCATGATTTCTACTCAAAGGCGATCCCGAGGAGTTTCACGCCGATGCGCGTCAGCAATTGCAAGTGAAGGACTTGATCAGGGTTTCTACGGGACTGCTTGAGGTGGATTCGAACCCGCAACTTCCAAGGCACTGAACATACCCCTACAACACCGTGCCCCGTTAAGAGGTGCATTAAACTATAATTTTTCTACTGTGGAAGGTGAACTGCTAAATTGTTTAGTAGTTAGCATGCTGAGTGCCAACCCGGATATATGAGGTTCACCAGGGCAGTAAAAATATGTTAAGAGTTCCACTTTTGCTAGCATGATTTTGTTGACTGTTGATATTTGGCAGTGTGGGAGTCGGCTGTTAACAAAGCTAAGAACATGGAAATAGTTATGTGCTGAATTTGTTCTTCGTGCAATTGTATCACCGGCGCTACATCAAATCAAGTCCGCAATCGCCAACTGTATGGGTTCCAGTGCTAGGTCAAAATTAGGGGAAGGTCAAGCCGAGGAGACAGCTTGGTGCTATGGTCGTAATCAGTTATGGCTGTATTGCTTCGCATCGAAATCAATTCACGAAAGTATTTTCAATGAAAGTTTACAGCTATGTAAATTCAAAATGTTTTATTGTGAAACTGCAAACATTGTGATAATTTTTAAGACTGTGCTCAAGACTTTTCATCTAAGCATTTCCAATGTACTTGATAAGGAACTTCCTGTATCACTGCTGCCTGACTTATACCATAACACGTGCAATCTAATAATTATGATAATTTTAGACATTGCTAGTTCTCTGATGAGCGTTAATTACTGTTTGTCTTTGCTCATTGATCAGATATTCTCGCAAAGGTTACCGTAGGTGCGATCTTTCCGTTCAGACCTCAGGTTCCGGAAGTTAAAGAAAGCGAGGAGTGGCACATTCTGATGGTCACCTGCTGGCATGAGGATCCAGAGGAACGGCCAACATTCAAGAAGATTTCACTGGCTGTCAAAAAGATGGGCAAAGGAATGTAGGTACATTCTAATTCTTTGTTGCAGTTGTCATAGATGCTTTCATTCATCACCTGCACCAGATACATGTTATGCGCCACTCGCTCTCTCCTTAAGCCCCTTCTACTTTAATACGTGTGTTCGCACACCCACATGTAAAAATATGTGCATGTATTAATACACTTCTTGTAGCGTCTTTTATGTACCACATAAAAGCGTTGTAAATATAGCTATGCCTGCTCTGTCTTTTTTATCTGATTTAACCAAATTTCGATCTGTTAAATGTGATGGCTCTGTTAATAGCAAAGATTTAAAGTTCGGTTCCATCCTAATTGACAACAGGTCTTTTTCTTCTACTGCACAAGATTTTCCACATTGCAACATGATACCTTAACCATGTGGAGAAAATCTGGAACAAACTGCCATTATTATACACTTTTATGGGTGCTTGTTGCCCATAATCTCTGCCTCTGTGTCTCGAGATCTAAAATTAATTATATTTCATCTTTGTGTTGTACTGTTACTTTGTATGCACTTCTGATTTTTTTTAGAAAGCACTTAATAAATGTGCATTTACTATTATTATGATTATTATTATTATTTGTTTTATCGTTGGTGTGTGAAGAAGAAACAATTTTCAGAAAAATATTGAGTTACATCTGTAATGACTGCAGTTCATTAAATTCTTAAATGGAGACGGTTCGATTAATGTGGTGCGCAGTGGTGTAAGGTTGTGGATTGGAATCCATCTCAAGTTGCCATGCCGGTGTCATGAAACGGAGTATCCCCCCTGAAAGCTATCCGGGGGGATGAATTAATCTATCCCCCCGGATGGAATTAACCGGTCTCTACTATCCGGGGGGATAAACCATTCTATCCCCTTTTTTGAAAAATGCGCATAATAAAAATATTTATGCTGTAATCAAAATTTAAAGTGACTTTAATTGTTTTAAGTGTCCTAGGCAATGCTCAGATAAAGGCAACTCGAATTTATTTAGTGACTCTGAGTGTTCTTAAGTGTTTTTAATGTTTTAAGTGCTCTAAAAACAGGGCAAAACAAATTATCTAGTCGGAATAAACATACCTGTTAGTGTCATTGTTCAAAACAAAGCAGATGAAAATTAATTTGCCAAAAAAACTACACGCGGAAGCGGTTTTTTCGACTTTTTTAATTTTGGGGGGATACACTTAATACGGGGGATACTCTATTTCGTGACACCGGCACCCATGAGCAAGTCCTTCACTTGCAATTGCATATGCACTTTGGAGTGAAACTCTGATTGAGTGTCCGTGCTGTTGTAGAGATAGCCTCTGATTAGGTCTTGAATGAGCACTATGATCAGTGCTCATGCATACCTACTTAATGTTGCTGCTTTTATTAATGATAATTATTCTTATTGTTATTTTCGTATGTCGTATCTACTTTGATCAATGTTGGTAAATAGGACAATCAACATTATTGACAATATGCTGGAGAAGTTGGAGAAGCACACACAGGACCTGGAGATTCTCGTGGCTGTACGGACGAATGAGCTGAATGCAGAGAAGAAGAAAGTCGAGTCACTTCTGTACAACATCTTGCCTAGGTGAGATTTTTGTATTCAAGGACCATGGGTCGTGTTTCAGGTACCTGCTTCATTATTAGTCAGTCGCTTCTTTCTTTTCTAATCATGTGGTAGTTGCTGATGGTGCTGATAGGAAAGTATTTTTTATGATCGTACATTTATAATAGTAACATATTATAATAAGTATATTGCATCCTATATTTATAATTAGTAATGTATTGCTTTTGTGTTCGTTTTATTCATTCCTTCATTACATGGAGATTTATATAGCGCCACTTCAGGAGTGCTCCCAACTCAACCCTGGCTAAAAGGACGGTTTAGAAGTTGCAACAGAACGCATCTGAGCAGTCTATAGCCATAAGACGTAAAGACAGTGAGAGCCCATTCCATTCCATGGTCCAATTACAGAGAAAGGGATCAATATGTATTGTGATATCAATACAAGCAGTTTCTGAGGCTTTTTGGCATATAGATATTTTTTAGCTGAAATCGTGTATATTGGCCTAGAAATTCCATGTATGTTGGGATCAATTCATTCATTGGTTCCTGCCAATATCATCATCCTATTCCGAAAGTCCCGTGGTGTTGTTCCAGGCTGAATCGTTTTCATTGTGAAATGCATGCTGTTGGATCAGGTGATCTTGTGCCTTCTCTATCCATCGAAATTATTTTTTAGAAAATCAGACGGTTGTTGCAACTGCAGAATGCAGGGCCTACTGTATAATTGCTTGCTGTAATGCCACTCTATTCTTTACTGAAAAGGTACTGTAAGGTGCTACCTTAGCTCATATTATGAGCAATTAGTCAAAACAGAGGGTTTGTCCAGATGCACTGTGATGAACAATGTTCAACTGCCAAGATTCCAGCAAATAGACAGGAAGAATAGACAGGCTGTTTTTCTAATCTTTTTTGGAACTTCTATGTCTCGATCTTCATAATGCACAAGATCAGTGGTCACATAAAAAAGCAAAGCAGCTTTTATCTTCTATTTATCCACAGTACAGAAACTATCAAGTTGTTGCTATAATTATGGTCAATAATATTATAAGATGTGATAGAGTGGGTTTCTGAATGTTTAGGACCGTGGCTGAGAGCCTGCTGAGACGTGGCTACGTGGAGCCAGAGATGTTCGAGTCAGTCTCCATTTACTTCTCAGATATTGTGGGTTTCAACAAGATTGGTCAGAACAGCTCTGCCTACCAGGTCATTACACTAGTCGCTATGTTGATGTAACTTTCAATGAATATTTCAACCTTCATCTACTTAGAGTGATACCCATGCTTAGAGTGTGTGGCTCTCTTTTTCTCTATTCATTACACAATTATCAAGTATATAGCCACTGGATGGGGACTACACTTCCTTCCTTTTGAGAAGTGACATTATAACATATATTATGGTTAGAAAATTTTAGTCATTTCTACTGTGTGAACTTAGTGATTGCAACAATCAGTGCTTATTGTGTGTTTCATAGTTCAGCTGTAACAATGTTCATTGTAAAAGATGTTTTGTTGTACACACCCTGTAACAGGCTTTATTATAAGCATTTTCATTATATTAAAAGTTCATTTTTATGATGCTTAATGTTAAAATAAAAAATATGGTCTTAGCATTGTCGCTGTGGGAAATATATATAGCTTTCTCGGTTGTTGGCCCATCCACATAGAATGGGCTCCCGCTTGCACTATGCTTACTACCTCGGAATAATTTGCCTGCTTTCTACCAGTTGCTCAAGACATATCTTTTTAACTGTGGCTGGGCTGGCAGCGCCTCTGGGTAGCCTTCGCTATATAAGTTTTCGGAATGAATGAATGAATATAATGCTGGCAATTTTATTTAGTTTTTACATACACTATTGTATGAATACTTACAGGTTGTGAATTTGCTAAATACCCTCTATTCCACATTCGATGACATTACAGATAAATACGATGTTTACAAGGTAATTTTAGTTCTCTTTATAAGTGTCATTTTTGTAAATTTGCTACAATATATATTGCTACTAGATCAATTTTGCTAGGCTACTATATATTTTTTCTTATTATGTGCACTATGTGTTGCTATGCCAAGTTTCCTTTAACAGTAACAGAAAAGCATCTATAGGCACCAATTTTTTCTAAATAAAACTTCTGTCTTATTCATTGTTTGACCATTTGTCAATACAGTGGATAAAGGAATTCTTTATTCCATGGAACAGACTGCAAGTACCTTTTTTTAGTCTTGATGCTGCTATGCGACTAGGGGCAGTGGGGCACCCATATTAACATGACTTTTGAGGTTCTAGTGGTTTGCTGTTTGCTAAGATGTATTTGTTTTATGTATTGTGTGTCAGTGTGAGACAATTGGTGATGTGTACATGGTTGCAAGTGGATTGCCGGTGAGGAATGGCGATCGTCATGCACTGGAGATGACGACGATGGCTCTTCATCTGCTTAGCACCATCTCATCCTTCAGGATTCCACACATGAAGCATAAGATACTTCAACTGAGAATTGGACTCCATTCAGGTACTCAGTAAAACTGTACAGTTGACACGATAGTTTACATGAATCTCTGAAGAAATTTCTGAGAAGCATAATAATAATCTATCGTTTATTTTCAAACTGACAACACAGTATGATTACAATCAGTAATGAACAGATGATCAAAAGTTATTATAGGAGTTGAATTTAGCTGTTGTCAGCCGCGCATGGTGTCATGTCCTACTGCTCAGTTTATCAACATTGACTGCCGAATAGAAGGTTGAGTGGTCTTTTGGGAAGGCTGCGGGAAGAGATCCCGATCGATGTTCTCGTCATGCCAGAGTGTATACCGTTACCATATATGACCTTGGGTCCGAAGGATGTCTCTGTCACATCACAATACAGAATGTATTAACTGAATAGCTGTTTGCCTTTATTATTAGTTATTGTTAGTGTTACTTTTATGGGGGGATGGGTGGCTCATTAGATAACACGATGGCATGTATGGAGAGCGAGAGGTACCGAGATCGAATCCCGAGACCCGTAGGATGGATGTGCTTTGTATGCTGCTGTTAGTGCCGATTATTGCTGGCTGTCTGTTCTTTTAGTAGTTCAGATTTGCATATTCTGTGATCTGTGCTCTTGTGAATATTTGTTTCAATTGCATAATTATACACTATAACTGGTTGCGTTCTGTCAACCGGATTGTTGAATAAAGGAAATTATTATTATTAAATAGTCATGATACTTGCCTTGCCTTGCCTTCAACCTTCCTCGACACGAGGGTTGGTCGCATTTTGGACAGTTCTTCTCCATCCTCTCCTGTCTTCGGTTGCTCTCAACAATTCTTCTGTTGATAATCCCGTCCATTCACACATGTTGTCCCACCACCTCTTCCTAGGTCTTCCCCTTGATCTTACTCCTGGAACCGTTCCTTGCATAATCTCCTTCTCTAAGCAGTCTCCATGTTTCCTCATGATGTGCCCGAAGTATGACAACTTCCTTCCTTTGTCATGATACTAATTTATTATAATTACGATAGGAAAGTTCGATAATAAGTAATACAGAATATTATTAATGTTTTACTACTACTAAAACTCTTGCTCTCGTACTCATTGACAGCCTTGCCTTCCATCCAAAAGTGGGGCCTATAGATAGCCGAGTGGACATTGTGTGGTTTGATATTTCGGGAATATTCACCTTCCATGGACCAAGTTGACACCTAGCTTATGACACAATAAACAATATAACATCTGTGGCAGTATGTGGCCAATGGCCATAATTATGCCTAAGTAACTAACCAGAAAGCCTATAGGTCAATTTCAGTTGATCTATCTTTTTAATAGTTTTAGTGCACACTTAACTGTTCAGTTACGCTTAAATTAATTTGCAATGCCTTATTATTATGTTTAAGTAACTAACCAGCCTATAAAGACTATAGGTCAATTTTAGTTGATCTAATTTTAGTGCACACATAACTGTTCAGTTACCGGTACGCTTAAATTAATTTTCAATGTTGATCACATGTGCATCTATAATGACTTGACATAGTCAAAGTAGTAAGTACCATTTTCTGTAAATCATTGTCCCACTAACTGGATTCTTTCTATAGTTGATTGCTTGCCGATACCGATATAAAGAAAGCGAAAACCTTGCAGATTAATATATCCTAATATAAATTAATTTGCCATACACATGCAGCGTCATTATGTTCTGTTAAATAAAGGGTCAGTGGTTGCTGGTGTAGTTGGACTGAAAATGCCACACTACTGCTTGTTTGGTGATACCGTCAACACTGCCTCCCGAATGTGTTCGGGTGGATTGGGTGAGGAAAATGTTCTGAGTTTGATTTAAAGTGTGCGTGAAAGAATTACAGAAACGTCAAATTAATGCTCAGCATGATCAGATACAATTGACTCTGTGGCAGATGAGTGACCTTGCATTAGTTATTGTTATTGTGATACCGCATGTTTTTAGATTCGCTGCTGAGTTACAGGTTTAGGCGACCTACGGTGATAATTTGTTGATGAAATGTGAGAGCAGCGTTTGATGACATGAGGTGCTTTATTCATTCATTATTCATTCGTTGTAGAATTTGTATAGCACCTCTTCAAGGAGACTATTCAGAATAGCTTTCAACCTCGGTGTTGCTAAATAAAACTATTTTAAGATACGAGAGAAATGACAGAGTTCTAGAAAAGAAATTGAGTGTAAGTGGAAGCCATTCCCGGTCTGCAGTTCAAATGGCTCGTGTTCTATCATAATTATTAGCATTCTAAATTATTCGCCACTGCACTGGTTTCAGAGTGACTCGCACAAAAGTTGGATTGACGAAGGGAATCATTGGCAAATAGAAGTCGGATAGATGAAAATAATTTTTACTCAAATAGAATTAAATGAGATCGATGAAAGGATTCTTTCTTAAATTGATGAACAATAATTGTTATTTAAATAGAAGCTAAATTGTGAAAAAATTGGACTGATTAAATGAATTATTGTCTTCAGGGAAGCTGGATTGATGAAAAGGATTCGCGCCAAAGTAGAAGTCGGATTGATGAAAAATAATTACATTGTGCCAGGTTAATAATTTAGAATGCTAAAGCAATAGATTACCCCAAATAACTAGACCTATGTTACTAGGATATGATGGCCAACGATTTTCCTGCCATTAAAGCAGCCGAGCGACATTGAATGGATCAAGGCTTAAGATATGCTTGTCCAGAATAAAAGTAACTCTAAAACTTGAGGGCCATAATTATTGATCAATGTGGGCCTATATGAACACTAATATACTCAATTGCTTCAAATGGTGTCTTGTCTAGCACTGCGAATCCACATAAGCAGCGCAACAGCGGAGTTGCTTGAGGCCACTGGGTTGTTTGAGCTGGAGAATCGTGGAGAAAGAGAAGTCAAGGTACAGCCACAAACATTTTAAGTTAGAGGTTTTTATTTCTAATTCAGCTTCCTTTTACACTTAGGTCTGTAAAGTGGTGCGGGTTCCCAGAATGTTGCACTTGCACTAATATTACCTCATATAAATTGTTTTGATACAGCGCTTAACTTTTTCACAAGGATGACCATCCAATGTCTAGTCTTAGTCTAGATCCTCTCCTATGATCGCCGAATTTGCCTCTGATAGGTATTACCAAACACAGCCTTGTGTTGAATTTCGAAAACTTTAGAATTCAGAAAATGTAGCAAAATGTAGCTCCACTCTATTGAAAATTTGCAATATGCCTAGAAAGTAGAAATAGATATAATAGACGCAAGGTTCGCCGCTATAACGCAGTAGATAGTCTTTACATTAGATCCCACTTTTAACAAGAAACCTACTACACCTAAGCACCGAGTCCGAACGATGAACTGCTAACTGTTAAGCACTCTAAAATCTAAGTGAATCTAAGCTCAAACACGTGCTGAGGTTGATTGAAATGATATAAAATCGTCAATTAATAACCAATGAATCTTCAATTGCTCTATTAAAATTTATCTGTTCGCATAATGTGTCTCAGTGCGCTACGAATTTGCTTTTGTTGCACTGTTTAACGACACTGTGTCATAATGAAAATGATTGGTGTTGCTCTCCTCCTTTATCCAGGCTTGGGAGTTGGGACTGGCACTGGCAGAGTGCAATCAGTGGTGGAGTTGAAATGGCCGGTTTTTATAGTCCCGTTTCCTCCTGAAATCCTAAACTCGAGATTTCTACAGCTTCCACAAAAGCAAAGTCGCAGGAACCAGCTTATCACAGACGCTTAATCAAAACAAAATCGATAGAGAGGGGGTCAAGATCCGGTGAGTCGGGCAAGCAGACGGTCGGGTAAGGTGGATGATGTTTAGGGTTAAAATGGCGAGGGAGGTGAGGCGAAGAGAATATAAGTTATTCAGATAGGATTTGTGAAAGAGCAGTGTTTTCTGTTCGAGTGAAGGACCTGTGGAGAGATTAAAAACCAAGCAAATGCGCTTCATGAAGCACTGCAATGTATAGGAACGCTTTGCAACGGCTGGGAAGCGCTTCATGAAACGCAGCGTTTTGAAGCGCTCAGAAGCAGGCCGCCGACGGGGAGAAGACGAGGCGAGGATACGGGGAAATAATGATGATGATGCAGCCTATAAGGACTCAATTGAGTCGGCTGTACGAGTAGGCTTAACTGTGATCTTGCAGTATTGTATACCAGAAGTCATGTTTACGTGTAGGGCAAAGGCATCATGACGACATACTGGGTGCTTAGCAAGAAAGGTTTCACTATGCCAATGCCTGATCTTAGGAAAGCAGCGCCGCCTGAGGAACACGAATTCAAGTGAAACAAAGGTCGACAGTTGATTGCTGCATGTGTGTCTTGCCTTCTTCACTTTACAGCCACGTCTCGGTTGTACAATAATAGACAGGAAGCGGAAGAGTCTGCTTTTAATGTTTTTGAATTATTTATTCTGAAACTCGTTTTATAAAGGAATATTTATTATCTGTTCATGTCTTTTTGTGTGTTTTTCAACTTTCATATTCGTTTAAAACAATGAAATTGTGAAAATTACAATTTAGTGTTTTCTAGTCGCCGGAAAGTAAAGTTTTTATTGGTGTCGCCGGAAAGTAAAGTTTTTATTGGTGATAGACAAAAGTGGTCCGCGTGTACTCACCTCAAAATTTGCCAGTACAGCCCTGGTATCGACCCGATCCTTTATCAACTTCTATAGGGCCTACGACGCTGGATCAATGATGACCAGGCGCGTTGTGCTGTTTTCGGGCAAACGGCATTGGTCAAATGTGTTGTGTATAGGCCTGCCCAGTTGTCAAACAACTGCAGGGGTTGAAAAGTAGGCTATTACCAAATAATTACAGTAGACTGAGCTGGGCTAATGTAACTCTAAATTTAATGTTGGCAATAGCTAATAGAATTCATTAGAACTTGGCATTAGGCTATGTAAAGAAACCAAATGCAATCTTTGAATTATAATAGGCCTATTTAATTACTTCAGACGATCAGTGACAATATAGGCTATAAGGCCAATGAAATTGTTGCAAGCAATAAAAATTAGACCACTTTCTTTGTGGAACTCTATCAAAAAAACAGAATGGCCTGCATGACAGCTGTTCATACGCTACAGACTAAAGTATAGGTCTCTACACTTGGTTTTAGTTTCGTATTAAATATAAGTCAGCAAGTGTTTGTTCTATAAAGAACGGACAGCAGCTGCTGATAAGCTTGATCAAATTAGCATACAACCAGGGCTGTAATCAAGGGTATACGTGGGTAGGCTATACGGCGTAGCCTATACTTACCTCCAGCGAAAAACGGCATCGTAGGCCTATATAGGCCTAGGCTACTCCCCTCCCGAAAACCAGGGTAGGTCTATACGCAGGTAAAACCAGGGTACACTGGTATACGCGAGTAAATCATGGTGCACGCGGCTATTTAGGTGTATTTTTTAAATGAAATTTCAAGCAAAAGACTATAAAAAAGGCCATCAGAAATTTCGCACCCAAAGTCGATTTTTCTCCCGGTCAGCGTCTTCTCACCTCAGAATTTTCCAGTAGCCTACAGCCTTGCATACAACACTGAAAAGCAATGCAAGTTAATACAGTAACCTTAAACCTACACAAAGTAACGTATGGACACAGCACATAAATGTTATCAGAGAACAAGCATAATCTGGGTCTATATTACACGATGATAATGTTTAATAATTATAGTAGCCTACACAACAACTATAGACGTCGCCTAGCAGTTCCATTGGTAGATTGCAAACTTAATTGCTCTTAGCAGTGAACTAATCGCTATTCAAATCAGATCCATGGTCTCTGTTTTATGCTCAATGCTCATATTTAATTATATAAATATAAGACCAAGTCTATAATTATTTAGGCTACCCTACAATGCAGAGGACTAGGTCAGGCCTAACAGTGATGGACGAACCTAAAAGGTATAATCCTACATTAATGAAGCAGTTAATAATATAGAGCTACACAGAAAGCAAATGTTACAGCTAGGAAAACACTCCACAGTTTCTACAAACTTTCATTGAAAACCAAGACATTACTGGCGTCCTGGCAATTTATTTTCTCGCGATTAGGCGTATGTTAAACGGGGAAGGAGCCATTATGAGCATCACTGGTTCAATCAGTTTGTCTTCAACGGTGCTTTGTCCCTCTGGTGGTCGTATGATGAAGCGTTGCACCAGTCCAGTGAGAATGTGGAATAGCTCTGCACGAGCCAGGATTTCGCCGAGACAAGAGCGTCGTCCTAGTAAATACAGTGAAACACGACATTCACGTTTTTCATAGCTCAACCTACTAAGCGACTTGGCCTAAATATTATTATTTATTTACTCTCAGTATAATTATAATTTATATTAGATCTATTATTGTTTTAGTCACCATCATCATCATCATCATCATCATCATCATCGTTGAAACACGTAGGTTTTATTCTTACCTATCGTATAGGCTAATTATGGTATTAATAGGAATATTCAGACGGCTTGCGTGTCAGAATTGAGCAAAAACCTGTAGTGAATGGTTACATGTATTACAGGCCTACAAATACACCACTACACAAATCGAAATATTGTTGGAAATCGGGTTCATGGGGTTTATTTTTTATGTGAGTGTCCCTTTCCGTGTCCCTGTCAGTGTCCGTGTCTGCCTACGTATGGCGTCTACACGAATTGCCGTCTACACGAATTGGTGGGCGTGGCCTAACGTCTACCTCAATTGCCGTCTACCTGAAATGGCGTCTACACGAATTGGTGGGCGTGGCCTAACATCTACCTCAATTGCCGTCTACCTCAATTGCCGTCTACACGAATTGGCGTCTACACGAATTGGTGGGCGTGGCCTAACGTCTACCTCAATTGCCGTCTACACGAATTGGCGTCTACACGAATTGGTGGGCGTGGCCTAACGTCTACCTCAATTGCCGTCTACCTCAATTGCCGTCTACACGAATTGGCGTCTACACGAATTGGTGGGCGCGGCCTCGTGATATACATATACGAGTGCGCGCGCGGGCACGCCAGTCATCGAAGTGCAGTCATCGAGGGAAACAGTCATCGAGAGTCAGTCATCGAACAGTCATCGAACAGTCGTCGATCGAGAGAGGCCGTCATCGAGCGAGTCGCCGAGAAACAGTGGAAAGACGCGTCGGTCGGCTGTTGCGGGATCGAGTCGCAGTACAGTCAGCGGGTGATCGTCTGGAGGAAAACGCTTTGGAGAGCGCACGACGATTCGACGACGCTACCGAAATTCAGCGCCTGTCGACGAAAGGTTTGGAGACCTTTGCTGTGCAACTGCGACGCCTGGATTCGAAGTCTGACCTGCGACGGCAGGTCTAGTGATCTCTGCTGTGCAACGCCGACGATTGGAATTCGACGCCGGTGCTACTGACGTATTCGATTGGGATCCGACGCTGTCGACGACGAAAGGTTTGGAGGCCTTTGCTGTGCAACGCTGTCGACTGGGGTTCAATTCCTGACCCGCGGTCGTGCTCTTCTGGAATCCGACGCCTACGGACGACGGAAGGACTGGTGATCGTCGCTGTGCCACGACGAACAGGATTCAACGCCGGACCTGCCAACGCTTCCGACCGGGTGAGCGCAGTGGTTCAGTTCCTGTCTTCGACGACGCCGACTCGGGTTCGAAACCCGACCCGCTTCACGGACTTTCTGCGTGCGCTGGCGAGGCAGCGGTGATCTACACGACGACGACTCGGCGTTCTGCATTGACAATTGCTGTGAACAGTGGTGCAGTGGTTTTGGGACAGTGGCGCTACATGAATAGCTCCGAACATTGCTCCGAACTTGCTCCGAACTTGCTCCGAACACTGGCGCTATAGAAGTTGGCTGAGGACTGCTTTGCGAAGTTCTTTGATTGTCGAATAAATGTGTTTCAAGCCTGACTGGCTAGTCGTCAATCTTCAGACTACACGGACGGACATCACCTGGGCGACTAGGGTTTGGGGTTCGGTTCCTGGTGTCATTTGCCCAGCCCTGGTCCGCAACAATATCATAAAAATAAAGATCACATCATTCTACATATTGCTAAAAATGCTTTCAAAGGATATGAACACTTCAACAAGAACTAACATGTAAACAAGTAGGCTTACACGCAAGGAACTATGAGATGACATCATTGACATGTGATAAGCCAAGCCTATTTACATTATTATGATTATTACATTCTTTATAACAATGAGCATAATGTTACTTAGAATGCTCTAAAAACACACTATAGGCCCATACGTAACACCTGTTTTCTCGGACCACGATCTAGGCCTAAATGCTCCATCCCCTCTTGATGACCTTCTGTCTTCAAGCACACCTCTCTCCGTATTCTTCGACAAACGCTCCCATTGTTACCAATCTGGATCTCACTCTGTCAACTTTCGGTGTAGGCCTAATTCCTATCTTGATTCTTGTGGTCGTCAGTGGCGTAGGCAAGGGGGGGGGGGTTTGGGGGTCAAAACCCCCCCATTGGCTCCGAAAAAAAGATTTTTTAAGGTTATTTTTCCATTTAAGTAAGAAAAAATAGCAAAAAACAGGGTTTTCGGCCATAAACCCCCCATGAAAAATTCCTGGCTACGCCACTGGTGGTCGTCGTATTTTTCTTTCGACGACTTGAGTGCATTATTTTAAAAACGATATCGTGATCCTCAACTATTCTCTGCCCTAAAAGTTGCTTCAACTGATAATTATTAATCACTCCGCTAGCTGGCTTAAAATATCTCAGCGAATAAAACATAATATAGACCTACGTACAATCATGTCACTCACCATCAAGACATTTTTATCGTCACAATTCTATCTCCTTCAATTGTGATACCATCTCTCTCAACCGACTCTTAATAATAATAATAATAATGACGACAATTTCTACGGCGCCGTAACGCGGCCATGCTGCTACAAGGGCGCCTTGACAACGACAAACACACATTCAGGGACAAGCGATTAGGCAAACGAACTCTATAGAGGCAGCCACATGCGGCGCCAAGAGAACGACTCTTGTGCCGAACTAACACCGCCTTTCCGCCCTTTTGTCACCTCATTGCATATAGGTTTACCACCTTTCCTAAATAAACTTTCTCAACTGCTACGACAGGTGTAAGAACTGTAAGATCCATCCAGTAAAGTCACTAAAGCTTCGCCTGTTACAATCGAAAGGCAGATCATTCAAAACTGAAAGCACTTCACAGATCCTGTCTCGAGTCCTGCTCTTTCCCATAGGCTAGGACTATATCTCCTTCGTCGTTTCAGTTCTGAACCCCACCCACGCTAGTCGTTCAATTTTGTTCCTTCCTGCCGGACTCATCTGACCTTAAACCGGTTTCACTCTCCCATATTTGGATCATGGTTCTCAACACGTAGGCCTATCTGTTTAAACATTATCTGTTTAAACAATCGTGTGACTGCCATTAGCTTTTGAACTAGCGTAGCCTACCGGTCTCTTACCTTCGGTCTCAGCCTAAACAACGGCGCTATATAAATCTTCGTCTTATTATTATTATTACTATTATTATCAGCATCATTATTATTGCAATTTTATCATATCTATTATTATTAGTTAATAATATTATCATTATTGTTTTACTGAGCGCCTGCGATTAAGATGGTTTTCGTGGCTTCACTATTTTGGCGATGCAGAGATTTCGACATTACAATTACGATAATACGACATTTGAAGTGCATGCCTGTCTTCAATCGGACTACTAACCAAGGGAAAACGAAACAACTGATTCCCTGCCGATCACTTGTCCATCGTTGTCCAAAAATCTTTCCGGTCGAAATACCTCCGGGTCTTTAAAGACCTTTGGATCCATGTTAGCCGCGTGAAGATTAACCAACACCTGATCAACATTAATATGCTATTTGTCACGGATCTATACAACATACATACATACATACATACATACATACATACATACATACGGTACTTATGGGTTAATTCACCTGATTTTTTAAAACTTTTTTATAAATTTGATGAAAAATATTTCCTGACGAAATTGAAGCGGGATTTATCGTGTGAGGGTCGGTTAGGGCTCAGGTTAGGCGTCGTGAGGGTCGGTTAGGGATAGTTTTAGGGTTAGTGCAGTCATTCTGAAGCTGGATTGATGAACAATAATTTTCAATGAAAAACGGATGAAAAATATTTGCTGACGAAATAGAAGCGGGATTTATTGAACAAATTCTTGCCTAAACAGAAGCTGGATCGATTAAAAGGATTCTCGGCAAACTAGAAGTTGGATTTATTAAAGATAACAATGCTGCAACGTTAGTTCTTGGTGTCTACCGAAATGCTGGGAAAAAATCAGGTGAATTAACCCATAAGTACCCATACATACATATAAACATACATACACATACATACATATATACATACATGTGGCATACATATAATATACATATGTATATATATATATAATATATTAAAAGGCCTATAATATATTAAAAGGCCTATAATAATATAATATATAATATAATAATAATATAATATATAATAATATAATATATAATATATATATAATGTATAATATATAATGTATAATATATAGTATATATATAATGTATAGTAATGTATAATAATAATGTATAATATATAATATAATATATAATATAATAATAATATAATATATAATATAATAATAATATATAATATAATAATAATATATAATAATATAATATATAATATATTAAAAGGCCTATAAATTTTATATATCTTTAGCAGCTTGAGCTGATGAACTAGCCTACCGACTAACGAAAAACACGCTGTTCGAGCAAGTTAAGAGGTTTGCCGAGGTCAAGTAACGAGGCCAAATTAGACAGCAGCTGTCACATTACAAAGTCGGATTGATGAAAAATTATAAATAAATGCTCCATCAGGCAAATAATTTAGTATGCTAAAACGATGAATTACCATGACCACCTGCAATCATGTAGGCGGTGGTGTTGTGCCTTAGGCCTATGCATTAAATACCGGTATAGTATTTAAGCACTTTTTATATTAATTAACATGAAGAAATAAAATGTGCATAAATAAATTACCAACGAGCGGAATTCTATAAGCTAATGCTGATAAGATTTTAGAAATAAATATAGTCTATTACGAACAGAGAGATTAGGCCTACCACGGTACTGTCTGAAACGCCAACAACTCTTGAACTCCAACAAATAGGCTATTTGAATCTGCAGAAGGTTTTTCTATATTTAACATTTTTATGCATTTAATCTGACAATGATACAGCATGATGAGAATGCAAATAGATTTGCACTTGTCTGCTCAAAGTTGTTGATACACATCAGTCGTCTCCTTCAAGATGGCTAAATTCAAGAACATTAGTCTATGATTTTCATACATACATTTTAATTGCTGTCACAATCCATGGGTATATTGCTGGTCATAAATTAAAAAGACACTTTCACGGCATGATAATAATAATGGAAAACAGATTTTAGTCATATATAATATTTGTGAAAAGGATCAGTTTTTAGTTTGCATAATTTTCAAAATTACCAGAGCTCCAGACGGTATGAAGTAGTTGCCAACAGAAGTGTCGGCCATAGTCATATGGGGCAATGCCAGTGGAACCAAGGTTTTCCAGCGCATGATCTCCAATGTCGTGGCCTCCACGAACGGCATTTTGGACTGGTCATGCATGGAAGGAAGTCTATCTCGCGGAACCACGAGATCAATTTCCGCTCTCAGGCGATCCTGTACATCAGGGTTGTTGGTTAATATAGTAAGTGCCCAAAGAATAGTATTCGCTGTTGTATCAGTTCCAGCCCCACCAAGATCTCGAAGCGAATGTATGAGTTGCTCAGCGTCGTAATCTTTCCCCTCGCGTTCAAAATATCTGCGCACAAAGCAGTCGTCTGCACCGTCTTCCAGACTTTTTCCAATCTCTTTTCGTAGAATTTTCATGTACGTTGCGTGACTTTCGACATGTTCACGCAATTTATTTCGGTGAAATGGAATAAATCGAAGTATTGGAGCAATGTCCAAGGCCGGATTCATGCTGTCAGTGGTGCGCTTGATTTCGATGGCGAGCTCAGACATTCCAAGGTTATAATCTCGTCGGCGTCCGAAAAGAATCGTCATGATTATATTTGTCGTGGAGAGGTAAACGAGTTCTCTGGGATTGAACGATTCTCCATTTTGTTTCTGTATATAATCTGTGATGTATTCTACTTCCGTTAAAATTCTTGATTCCATTATACTTTTAACTCCGAATCCCAATTGCTTTAAAATGGAGAGTGAGAGTTGGTGATACTTTTTCCATTCTTGAGAAGTGTTCATTGTAATCAAACCTAAACGTGGTAAATAGCATTAACCTTTATTTGAATAGCACTTTCATTGTCTATACAATAGAAGAGCTGAAATTAATGAAAACCATGCGTAAGACTTCACGTTTAGATATGACAATTTGAGTGGGCTATCTTCTGATAAGTTGGCAT
Source organism: Lumbricus terrestris (assembly GCA_949752735.1). Lineage (NCBI taxonomy): Eukaryota > Metazoa > Annelida > Clitellata > Crassiclitellata > Lumbricidae > Lumbricus > Lumbricus terrestris. The sequence goes on from OX457036.1 coordinate 92,339,530, forward strand.
GCTAGTTTGATGCATGGAAACTTGAGTTTTCTTCGAGTGGAATTAACTTAAATGGAATTTGGGCGGATAAATTAATTGTTTCTTCACTTGTAGAAATTAATTTAATTGTAGAAATCTGTTTGCCATCTATAATTTAATAACAAGACCTTAAGCGAACTAAGGGTAGGATATCGAATGGCCTGTAGCCTATGCCTAGACCTGCTAGAAGCGGTGCTTTTTAGGAACTAGGATCAAGTGGGCCAACTGAGCGTAGCCTACAGTTGCTTGATATTGGTAGCCTAAATAATGCTGAGAATTGAACTAAAAATTAAAAATTATTTATTGATCTCACAAAAAGTAACATAGCCTACGTAATATATATATATATATATATTATATATATAAACTGTGAGGAAGGCAACGGGAAACCACCTCACTCATCTCATCCCCAGAGGCGTAAGCCAATGAACCTGCCTTCGGGCAGAGCACCATCATCTCATCATCATATATAAACTGTATATCAAGAAATGGATATTGGCATTTACTGTCGGCCTATGTCTTTTTGCAGAACTGCTTCTTTCGAAGCAAAACACCGAGCAAATATTATGCACTAGTGAAGCCGGGTTCACTGGTTCGAAGGTTTAATCTCTTATGGGTGATCGATCGATCAAGCTGCTTTGATTTCTCAGTCATTTGCAGTACAAGCTCAACTTTAAAGGGATGAATGCAAGACCCACAAGTTACTCTAGGAATAGGACTATTCTAGGAATACGCTAACCTTTACTAGAAGGATTGACGATGCCTTCGGTGTAAAGCTGGCTTCTTCCTGAGAATGCGGAGGAATGATTTACGAGTGCATCTTCAATAGCTTCTCTGTCATTGAGAATTAGCACAAGCCTAACAGCAGAAACATAAATGAGCATTCATTCATTCATTCATTCATATAGCGTACATAGCACTTACATGGGGATACCAAGTGATGTCCTAGTCAACAAAGTTCTTGTTAGAATAGACCGGTCAGAGAAGCGGGCGCAATTCCAATTACAGCCCATTCCAAACCATCGGGCTACCACGGAGAAAGCACTGTGTATGGTAGTAGATCATTTGGGGTAAGCTGCATTGACACCGCTACACTAAAGAGGTAATTAACAATGCGTCTGCAAAGAAGAACCAACCGTACCAACGTGGGACCTTTGAAGTGTAAGGGAAGACGTGACCAAATAGGTGTAGGCCTATTCGCAAATAAGCTCCACAGCGTAGCGTTTTACGACGTCAAGACATGTCAGCCGACCAGGTGTTAGGCGAGAACAAAGTAGTGAGTAGTAGCCAAGTCGGACTGAGATGAAAGTGCATCATTGTGGTATATCCTACTGTCTTTAATGTTTATGATAAACCAAGCGTCTGCCAACAAGTAAGATTGCTCACAATTGACGGAAGCTCAAAAGAACACTCCGACATTCAGAATGTCAGACACAATAGTAAATTTTATATACGCTTTTTTAGTTACAATAGCCAATAAATTAATCAACTGCCATGGGCGCCCGCACATAGGGGCAAGAGTGTGCCCCCTGGAAAATTGACACTTATTTTTAAAACCACTACTTTTGAGTCTTTAACAAATTTCTTCGCATTAAAGCACTAATGATATGAATGATACACGCAGTGAAATTCATAAATCTACGTTTAGAAATCGCTAAAGAAAAAACATGCTCTTAATTTATTTTCTGCCTTGCATTTTCAAGATCTTGCTGGAAACTGTAACAGATTGGCTTTTAATCCTCATGCAGGCGCTCATGCAAACAGTAGGCTAGACCTATCGATAATGGTCTGCTTGATTTTAATCTCGCTGCAATACAACATTTCACAACTGCACAAAAATTAATTTTCAATAAATTACACTAATGTAAACAATTTGAAATTTCTCAACAGCACACTGAAATTACGTCGGAGGGATCTGCTTATTCACGAGCGTTATTTATAAAATCAAGTTAGCTATAGACCTAAGCCAGGATTCGTTTTGTCCATTTTGCATGCTGCCAGTACAGAATCTATATGGAGGTCAAGCTGTATAGAAACTTGGATAAGTGGCTCTTGGTTGATTTCCATGTAAAAAACTGTTCAAAGGAATTGATACCCGACTCATCTGATCTTCTGATCCTCCATCTTCCTAAACGACACCCACACTATAGTAGCTACTCAGGCCCTGTTGCTACTTGACTCCGACCTCTTTCTGACTACCCTTTCAGCAGCATTCTGACTCGATGCAGCGCTTGTGAATAAGCTGGAGCCCTGCGATTTCTTCAGAGTGGCGCCTTAGAAGTTTAAAAATTACGATTGCAATACAGAAGTAGCTAGAGGAGCACGTGTCGCCTTGAAAACTGAACCTATTTTTCGTTCATTTATTCAGTCAGTCATTCTATGGACTTTTATAACCTAGGCTACACGCCTTCATTCAGGAATCCACTTTTAGCGTAACATTATGTTAAAAAATCAAAAATATATTATACTTCGTGATTTTTAACAAATTTCTTCGTTCTAAAGAAACTAATCATAGGCTATTAAAAATGATACACAAAATTAAACTGAGAAATATTTGCCCCCCTCCTGGAAAAATTTCGCGGGCGCTGTTTTGTCAACTGCAATATGGTGGAAACGTTTCCTGGTCTCTGTGGTGACATCATGGTTGAGGCCAAGATTAATTTAATTAACTGTTTGATTTAAATTAGTACTGATCTTCTTCTTTAGGTTCTCTGCCAAGTGGCAGGTCCAAACGTCCAATGTCTCCATCTTTCACGCTGTTGTGACATATCTTTAATTTCTCTGTATATCCCTTCTCCATCATCGCATCCAGCAGTTTTTGTCTAGGTCTTCCTCTGCATCTTTTCCCCTCCAATCTTCCTTCAATTATTTCTTTCTGCAGTGAGTTTCCTCGCATCAAATGTCCTACCCAATTCTTTTGTCTTGTCTTTATTGCATCTAGCAGAGATCTTTTCTCTTCCACCATCGTCAGCACTTGCTCGTTCGTAACATGCTTTGTCCAACTAATTTTCTCCATCTTTCTCCAAACCCACATCTCAAAAGTTTCCAGCCGCTTGGTGTCTTCTTTTCTCATCGTCCATGTCTCTGCGCCATATAACGTCACACTCCATATCAATGTTTTGACCATTCTTTTCTTCAGATTCCTATTTAGCCCTCCTCTTAACAATTCTTTCCGTTTTAAGAATGCCTCTTTACCCATTGCTATTCTCCTCCTTATCTCTTTATGACATTTGGCGTCGCTTGATATTAAGCTTCCCAAATAGCAAAATTCCTTCACCTGCTCTATTTCTTCTCTATCTATTTTGATATATATATATAGGCCTAGTTGTTTCCTTTTCCTTACTGATCCTCATGACTTTTGTCTTTTTGATGTTTATTTTCATGTTGTAAGCTACTGAGGTCGCATCTGATCATGATTTGATTTAAATTAGTACTGATCATGAAGTGTACGATTTGTAGCTTACATGCTTCCGGCTCTGAATGTAAAGATCGGTCCAAGTTCATATGATTTTCTCCTGAAAAACTCCGCTATGTTGTTGAAGCCCCGTAGGAAAGGTAAGGATCCGACGAGTGGAAGAGATGGAAGAGAAGGAGGATAACGAGGCGCTTCCTTACCTAGACCATTCCACCACTGGAGCAGAAAGCGCGAAGACAACCACATCCCCACAAAGACAAGTAATTCCATCGGCAACACCATCTTGTCCTTCTATAGGAATCAAACGACAGACAATCTGGAAATCTGTGAAAAATAGAATAAACGTTTATTTATCACGTTAAATTTTCTTTGATCTTTTCTGTTCTTTTCCTTGACTCCGTATGTTAGGGGTCCGCGATAATAAGCTTAGGCTATTAGGCTATAGTAAACACACATGAGTCAGTTGTACTACCATGGAGGTATAGGCTCACATTCTTTCCAAGCCAAACGTCTAGAGGCTCCTTTTTCAAAATCTGAGCTCCACTTACGCTCCTTAAGCAGCTCCACTAAAAAAGAGTGAAATGCCGGTAGGTGGAAGATCAGGCGGCGAGGAACAGGACCGAGGAAGAGGAGTGACCATCATCTGCCCTCAATACAGAGACTAAGAAAATGAAGTCGCTGGCAATGCCTTCACAGTGAACTCCTACGGGAAGGGGGGGGGGTTAGCTTAAGATACTGCTCTTGTTGCTCTGTGTTAAATCTCTTTTCTTCTTTTCATTTAGGCCTATTATTTTTGTTTTATTCCGAACATTTCATATAGATGCAGCGTGCAGTTCGTTTGGAAAATTACTTCTGCGTGGAAGTTCGATTCCGTGCAAAAATTTTAATCGACGGACATGATAGCCCAGAGGTAGAGTGTATGCGCAGGTATGTGACAAAACTCAGATATTTGCAGGTGTCGGTCGTCGCATGAGCCTTATAGGATGCATTTCATGGCACAGAGAAGGCCTCATCTTAAATGAAAATATTCTTTAACTTGTCACATTTCAAACTGAAGAAGGACCTACTGAGAAGAGGAGCTTTTCAGCTCACAAAAATCGTCTATAGATCTAATTGTGCAGCTGCATGTGAAAAACGTGGCTATTAAACATTACGAATTTATGAATTAATAAAAAGAATTGCAATTCCAATTAGCAGTGCCAAATACAAAGCATAGGTTACTGACTACATTTAATGCTATAGCAGTGCTAACTGTAAAGTAGCGCTTACTTGTCTTGGTACAGCAGCGTCAACTACAAAGTGGTGCCTACTTGTACTGGTACAACAGAGTCAACTATAAAGTAGTGCCTACTTGTACTGGTAGAACAGTGCCAGCTACAAAGCAGTGCTTGCTTGTAGGCCTAATAGTGCAGCAATGACAACTAATGTACAGAGTAGTGACAGCTCACGAAAGGTCTTTCACAGACCTTGGTTGAGATCTATAATTGACACCGTTAATCGTGTTGAATTAATGCTCAACGCTTGGGAAAACAGACCACAAGTGGTCTAGCTAACAAATTATACGCCTAATTAAAGCTATTCAATATACCGTAGTCAACGCCTAACGTCTACATTTTTTTAGCAAAGCAAATTTTATAATTGCATTAAGACCTGATAAAGGAAACACTTGCCAAAGCACTTTCCCCGAGTAGATCCCCGATAAAGACTATGAACTTTATCTCAAGAATGTAATATAAAATGCGCTTGCGCTAACACACATCGGCCTATATTATAGGGCTGCAGCTGCCTACTAAATAGCCATATTGACACATTTTTAATGTACACACACAGCGTGTTTCCTGTTGTTTTTTAGAAATAAACGAACATAGCATACATACATACATACATACATACATACATACATACATACATACATACATACATACATACATACATACATACGTACGTACGTACGTACGTACGTACGTACGTACATACATACATACATACATACATACATACATACATACATGCAGTTCGTATTGTGTATTACTAGTATAATTGGTACTTTAGCGCGACAAAATTTGCTAAAGAAAGCAAAAGGTAGGTCTAATAGTTAAAACATAGTTGTCAATTCTCAGAGTGAGTGAATGGTCCCCCTCTTGGCCCTACATGGTTAAGTCCATGAAGCTGTTTTTATTCAGCGCTCAAGGACACAAATATCTTATAGCGAGTCCGTAGAAAATTGTCAGAGCGCGACGTCTACAATCTACATACTAATTATCAAGCGTGAAAGAGAGAGGCTCGGACTCCTATTAGCCTATACTCTCAGGCGCGGATTTAGAGGGGGGCGGAGCCGGCGTACGCCCCCCCTAAACCTGCAGCAAATGTTCTCAAACTAAACTGACCTAAAACTAATATAATTGCAATTTGGGAATAGGATGTTTGAAGTAGCTGGACCGGCAGAATGGAGCTCTCTTACCGGAGCTCTCTTACCTACTTACCTGAGTTGCTAGCAGACGTTGCCCACGTGACCAATGACTTTTGCCGTGACGTCATTCACTGGCTACGTCAAAGGACTCAGCGCAAAGTTGCAAGGCTCATCTTTAGACGTGATCCAAGGATATTAAATGGTGACAATAATATTCGTTTATTCAAATTCAATCTGACACACCGCAGAACGACTACAGGTACAAGGTTATACGAAATACGGCCAGCTTCGCACGACACGCAGGTCGGCTACAACAGGTTCGGTAACTTAACACTAATGGCCAGTGGTGTAGTCCTAAAAAATGAAGTGAAGGGACGCCTGGAAATTGAAGTGGGGGGACGCCATGGAAATTGAAGTAGAAACTGTAGCAAAAAGTGCAATCTTGCAAGAATTTCCAAAAAAGTGGGGGGACGGCGTCCCCCCGCGTCCCCGCCCCACTACACCACTGCTAATGGCCTAAGTGTTGGAATGCTCCTGATCGGCCAAGCCAGGAGTGAGAGGGGCTAGCTTATTTTTTCAACAGACCCGAGTCAAACAACACAACAGAAAGCGCCAATGGCAGCTAACAGAAAGTTCAAATAAATTTTTGCCCTGAGCGAGGCTTGAACCCGGGTCGCGATAATGACTCGATCTCAGTTTATCGGCCAACGCTCTCTCCACTGAGCTATGAGTGTTAGAGCAGCACTAAACAATGCCCGACAGGATGACAGCGAATGGGAGCATGTTTTCGAGAAAGCTACTAAAATGGCAGAGACAGCTGGCACTGGACCAATAATATTACTGCACCAAGAATATGCTCAAAACAGATTCACCGAAGCAACACACCCGCTGCAACGCCAGATGAACATTTCAAACGAAACATTTATCTTCCATTTCTGGACAGTCTACTTCAGCAGTTTAGCCTACGATTTGGGGATCTTGCAAAACAAGCAATTCGTGGTCTAAGTCTCATTCCATCTAATGTTTCAAACATCGACGCACTCACTGCTGATGGTATACTTCATTACTATCATGATGACCTGCCTTCGCCGGATTCTTTTCATCAAGAGTTAAAGCTTTGGCAGCAGATGTGGAGAAACGCTGACAGCACACCAAGCACCCTGTCGGACACCCTCGCTGACAGCCGCTCGTGTCGTATTATGTAGGCCCTATCCAAATATTACCACAATAATTCACATTTTGCTGCTCACTTCTGTCACGGCTTGCAGTGTTGAACGAGCAAATTCTAGTCTGCGATTTGTGAAGTGTTTCCGAAGTACAATGAACGAGGACAGATTTAATGCACTCATTTTATTGTTTGTCCACAAGGACATCAAGTTAGACATTGATGACATTATCAATGCCTACGCCAGAAAGCATCCAAGGAGAATGACACTGCTTAATCCACTGGCATGTGACACTTAATTAGGCTATTTCCTTTTTGGATCAAGGGTTGCATGATCGAAACCGCTAACTGATTTATAATCGTTTCACTGTTAACCTTCAGTGGAGACCAGTGGTTTTATAATATGAGAAACTATATATTTTTTTAAAAGTTCCATAAAATTTTCTATAAAAAGGATCATTATAATAGTTTTGCGTGATCTAATTTCATATATATATATATATATATATATACGGGATTGGATTGGTGGTATTTACGCCCCCCCTAGCCAGAAATCCTGGATCCGCCTCTGACTCTATAGGCTACTTTCTGCGCTGCAAGCAGGGCTCATTAGAAACCAGACCGGCCTATATTATACCCACTTGGAGACCTTGATGGAACCTGACCTACCTCGATCAAACCTTTATGAATCTGAAGATTCAAATAGACCCCTTCTCAACAATAAGGATTTAGACCCTGACTTTAATTACTTTTTGGATATCGTAAAAGAAAGCAGATATTACGGCGCTTCCCAGCTAACCCATAGATTTGCCAACGATCCCTCGTCATTCTCGATTATGCATCTTAACTGTCGCAGCATTACTTATAAAATTAACGATATTAAGCTTTTATTAACTCAGCTTCCTGTCTCTGTCCTAGCGGTTACCGAAACATGGTTAAATAACTCAACGGCTGGCTCAATATTCATACCTGGTTATAACTTCGTACATAAGCATAGGGAGGAGGGAATGGGAGGAGGGGTTGGATTCTTTATTAGACAAGACATCTATTATAGTGAGATGCACATTTGCACACCAACGACATCGTTCGAAAACCTCTTCATTAACATTAAAGTTGTTAAGTCCGCCGACATTCTACTCGGTGTTTTGTATAGGCCTCCCGGTCGCTTATAGGCATTCCCTACCCGATTTCGTAAGCCGGCTATAGAGGAATACAATGATTACATTGTGGAAGACGCGAAGACCATATAGGGGGGAGAAGGTTGTGGAGTACAATTTCAGACCATCCCTTTCTAAACTGTCAACAACACGTGCGCGTCGGCAGGCTCTCACGATTTTACACGAATTGCAATGTAAAACGTTTCAAATTCAAATTTCTTACAAATAATTATCCTACGTATGGACGAACATTTGGACAGGTAATATAATGTGTCACTTTACGGCTCTTTATAGGTAAATTTAAGCATGGTGTCGTTGGCGTATAGGGTAAGGTTTCGCGTCGTGAGGGTCGGTTAGGGTTAGTGTTAGGGTTAGTGTCGTCATTAGATTCTTCAGATTTTTGCGTCGTCAGATTCGGTTAGGCTTAGTATTAGGGTTAGTGTCGTCATTAGATTCTTAAGATTTTTCCGTTGGTTCTTTAGCAGTTGTTGGTGAAGCTAATAGCCTACAGCTTCACCAATAACTGCTAACATCAACTACCTCCTCCCCCCCTATGGTCTTCGCTTCTTCCACAATGTAATCATTCTATTCCTCTAACCGGCTTACGAAATCGGGTAGGGAATGCCTATATGCCTCCCGGTCTCAATATTATGGATGACTTTAACACCCAAGTAGACTCGTTATTGGACAATCTTACCCTTTGTAAGAACAGGAAAATATTCTTAACTGGTGACTTCAATGTTGATTTATTAGCACATGGTAATCACAACCCTACCAATGAATTCATTGAAAGTATGATGACCCACCACTTCTTCCCACTCATCCACCAACCCACTAGAATAACTCCCACCTCGGCTACCTTAATTGATAACACTTTCGCTAATACCCCTGACTGCATTATCACCTCAGCTATAATTACATCTGAAATTTCGGACCATCTACCAATAGTAACCTGGATTAAAACTGAGCCCTTTACCTCACGTAATTTGGGTAAAATAGAGCTGAAACGGACTATAAATAGCCAGACAACTGCTTCTTTTAAAGCACTTGTATCCCAAATCGATTGGACCTCAGTAACAGAGTTATGTAATGCGCATGAAACAAATCAGGCCTTTAATTTATTTACTGAAAAAGTCAAAATTTGCTATGATAAATCCTTTCCCCTTAAATCACAGAAGATTTCTAAGAAAAATTCATTTATCCAACCATGGATGACTCGAGGACTGCTAAATTCTACAAAAAAGAAAGAAAAACTTTATATTAACTACATAAAAATCCCACGATCGAAAACAAAAATATCTTTACGAAATATCGTAACCGCTATAAATTAATACGCACCAAAATTGAGCAAACTTACTATACTAATGAATTTATTAAATATAGCGGGGATATTAAAAAGACCTGGCAGATAATCAAAACTATTATCAAAGCTGATAACAAAGACACTTCCATTTTAGAAATCAAGGTAAATGACGCCACGATTTATGATTCCACTTTGATGGCGGAACATTTTAACTCTTATTTTACTGGAATAGCAAAATCTCTGTCCTCTGACTTACCCCCTTGTAAGAAGAACTTTAAAGACTATCTGTCTCCACGTTCGATAAATTCTTTTGCTCTCTTACCCACCTGTCCGCAAGAGCTAATGTCGATCAATAAAACTCTCAAATCAACTCATAGTTCAGGAATGGATGATTTATTCCCTCACCTCATATCTCCTATTATGGAATTTTTAGTTTCACCGTTATCCGATATAATTAATTGCTCACTTACAAATGGGCTTGTCCCCACTGAAATCAAAATTGCAAAAGTCGTCCCAATTCATAAACAAGGTTCTAAAAATGATATAGCTAACTATAGACCTATTTCGGTGTTACCATTTTTTTCTAAATTTTATGAACGAGTTATGTATGATCGCCTTTTCCCCTACCTTATTCATAAATCTATCCTATACCCTTCGCAGCATGGTTTCCAATCTGGACACTCAACTTCAATGTCCCTATTAGATATCAAAGACAGGATAGCCGCTGCGATGGACAAAAATGAATATTCTATTGGAATTTTCCTTGATCTCGCCAAGGCCTTTGACTCTGTTGACCATAATATCCTCCTAACTAAACTTGAACACTATGGCATTAGAGGTACTTCATTGGATTGGTTTACTAGTTATCTTACGAATCGCTACCAACGAGTTATATGTAATGGTTTCCTTTCAAACCCTTTACCCATTCTATTTGGTGTACCACAAGGATCAATTCTTGGCCCACTCTTATTTTTAATATTTATTAACGATCTGCCAAATTCGTCAACTGTGCTACATTTCATTATGTTTGCAGACGACTCTAATGTCTTTTTTTCCCATACCTCATATGACCACTTAATACAATTGGTTAATAGTGAACTTATGTCTGCAAGTGAATGGTTTATAAGTAATAAATTAACACTTAACGCAAAAAAATCAAATTGCATCGTCTTTCGTTCCATAGGAAAATCCATTCCCTATGACAATAGTCAAATTGTCTTAAACAATATTGTTATTCCTCAAGTATCCTCAACAAAATTTTTAGGTATCTACATTGACCAACACTTGAAGTGGAAAACTCACATTTTTGAAATTAGCAATAAAATTAAGAAGAACCTAGGCATTATAAAACGAGTGTCTTATCTTCTCCCACTTCATATCTTACGGGATCTCTATTATACCCTCATATACCCATATCTTACTTACTGCAATATGATCTGGACTTCCACATACGACTCTCATCTTAACGATATAAGGATCCTTCAAAAAAAGGCCATAAGAGTGATAACTAAATCTCCACCAAATTCACACACCAGTCCGTTATTCTTCGAACACAAACTCCTAAACATAACCCAAATTAAATTTCTACAAACTTGCATTTTCATGTACAAATATATTAATAACCTCCTTCCACCATCATTCTTTTCCTATTTTGATCCTGCACCGCACCTGATTTGCACTAGAAGCAGTAATGATTTTAGACCTGTGTTTGCTAGGACTAATGTCCGTAAGTTTTCGCTTGGAGTCCAGGGCCCTATTAATTGGAACAGTTTACCCAAAGAAATCCGCTTGGTTACATCCCTCAGCCACTTTAAAACCCTTGCACGTGCACACACATTAATTTACATCTCCTAATCTCAGTTTTGTTGTTTATTAGTTAAGCTTTAGTTAAGACATGCTTTCACATATTATTCATACTGTATAATTATTATTATGTACTATACTATAGCGTCTGTTCTCTCCCCATCTAATCATACCCCACCATCTTGCTTAAATTAATCATGGTATATAGGCTCCCTACTAAGCGGGACTTGTCCCTTCTGGAGGGCCTATTGCTCCCTTCTCTATCTAATAAAGTTCTGTATTGAATACATTACAATGTTAAATATAAATTGTCTTGCATTATTTTCTGTTTGTTATGTTTTTATTGTGGGATCAATAAATGAATTTGATTTGATTTGATTTGATTTGAAGAACAACATAATAATTATTTTACCAGATCAAAGTCCTTAACAATCTGGACAGATGGTCCCCTCTAAGATAATAAATCGATTATTTTACAAGGTCGCTATTTATTTGTTTGGAAACGGAGAAAGAAACAAAATATGGCAGGCTTGAATAGTGAATACGTTGGCGCCATAAAATTTAGAGCCAAAAACTAAGAGAAATGCAACGGAAAAATAGTGAGACGCTTTTAAAACTATTTTTATTTTGTTTGATCACGCTTTAGGCCTAGGCCTATAGACTATAGAGTGACGATTTGATTTTAGAAACGCACTTAACTTTAACAACGAAATGCACGGAACAGTAAGCTAATCACAACATAAAAATAAAAACATGCAATAATTTAGTGTTCTTATGACCCACAATGGTCTTGACTTCTTGACCTACTTTTTATTCAATCGAGACCTAGCCTACCTTATATATTTTCCATTCTGGCGCGTTAATAAGCTGACGTCCCGATCTTGGATTAGAGGCGCTCTATGAATGTGCTTTTAGCGATTACTATTGCAACGATGCCTACTTACCTCCAAAAAGTTTAGCATGAAAACCGGTTAGAAATAGATCTAAGCAATCTGAAAATAATCCAGTTCAGTCTGCATCCAATCTCAAGGGTATGAGCGAACAATGTGAAACAGATTTGCTTCAGCTCAATATGTAGGCTATGTGTGTGTGTGCGCACGTGTGTTTGTGTGTGTATTGTGGTGTGTTGTGCGTGTGTGTGTTGTGTTGTGTGTGTGTGGGGGGGGGAGACGGGCCTGAGAGTGTGTGTAATGTAGGCTACGCAGCAGGTAGGCCTATGCTTTGCGACAACATAAAATTAATGGTCTCATTCTGTTTGGCTTGCTGCCAATAAGACATCAGTCGAATCTAGAGCGCGATTGGCATACAAAACTACACCGTAGGCCTACCTCAAAGCAGGGCTGTACTCAAGGGTAGCCTATACGCGGTTATACAGCGAATACTCACCTTCCGGAAAAATGTCAGCGTCTACTCACCTCCGAAAACGAGGGTAGGCCTATACGTGGGTATGTATACAGCGTACACTCACCCCATATAGACCAAGCGGGTATACGCATGAAAGAACCGCGATTTATGAAGGCAAAAGCAATGAAATTGGAGCGTTGTAACTTGTACGCCGTTTTGAAGGGTTTTTGGGGGCAAAAAAATCCAGAAAAACCATTCGATAACTTAAAAAAAGGTCGTCAGAAATTTTTGACCCAAAAAAGTCGATTTTTTGGGCGGCAGCGCGTTATCGTCTGAAAAGTTCTGAGTACACCTCTGCCCAAGGCTGAAAGTGAGTCGGGGCTGTCCGGATCTCAGACCCGGCATTCTTTTGTTGGCGCTTGAATACAATGATATATTTAGCAACCTTTGACCCAAAGAAACCCGGCAACTTTTTCAAACCACTTTCAGCCCTGCACCTAGCTGCCTCAAAGCATGTGTGCCAGAGACGCCAGTTAATTTTCCAATTATCACACACGTAGGCTACACGTGGCAAGCATGACCGATTGACCTTGTATGACAACAAGCCAAGGTTTGGCTGGAGAACGCATACATGTAGGCCTATAATTATAGACAATACCACACAATACTTTGCAATCCAGGTGCTGGTTGATAATGACCTTATTATAAATTCCAGTAGGCCAATGCAGTGAAGCCTGCATTGGTCATCATTGATCAAGCAGGTGACCTTACTGTGTGTCTCATTCACGTGTGTGTGTGTATGTGTGTGTGTGTGTGTGTGTGTGTGTGTGTGTGTGTGTGTGTGTGTGTGTGTGTGTGTGTGTGTGTGTGTGTGTGTGTGTGTGTGTGTGTGTGTGTGTGTGTGTGTGTGTGTGTGTGTTAGGAGCAAATCTTGTCAGTTCAGTGTTTGTCTAAGTGTTTATTTGACCATCATGTATAGTCAATGCTTATTGATGTAGGCCTATTCATAATAATTAGTGTGTATGTACATGGCTTACCCATACATATACATATATATTATATATATTATGTAGGCCCTCTCATTGAATGTAAAACTATATTCATGTACAAATTACAATTGTACATGTATGCATGTATCAATAACATAGTTATAGACTAAATAAAGGCCTCATTCGGGTAGGCTTAACCAACAAAAACGTTTCTTTGGTCAGCAAAGCGGTAGGCCTATATATAGCTCACTAAGTTCATGATATCTATGTTTGTAAGCAGACAATCCATGGATAAGAGAAAGTCACTAAGTAATAAATGTTATGCTATAATTATTATAGTCTTAACACCAGTTTATAAGAATCCATACACTTCACTAGACAGCTGCGTGCACATCACTATCGAAGCGACAGCCTGTAAGTAAATAAGTTAGTATAGGCAAATAGATTAAGTTCTCAGTTGCAAACCGCATTCTGAGTCACAAACGACATTATACATAGGCCTGTAAGTGTTTGCTCGAAGTTTCAAGTGAAAACTTATTTCACAGTGAGACCTCTTAATCTCTTGCAATCAGCCGCATGTTAAATTCGGATGGAGTCTGTACGATAGATACTGGTTCAATCACTTTGACGTCAACAATGTTTTGACCCTCTGGTGGCCGTATGATGAAGCGTTGCACCAATCCAGTGAGAATGAGAAATAACTCTGCACGAGCCAAGACTTCTCCGAGACAAGAACGCCGACCTACAGAAAAGAACTTATAACATTCGCATGTTTCATAGACTACATGTATTAGAGCTTCGCGATTGTATAAATCATTGGATGCATTATTGCTAGACCCCATGCCTACTGTTATTCAAATAATTTTTAAAAATAATTCTTCTACTATTACTATTACAACAAAAACTACGACCACTACCATTACCACCACTATAGTAGTAGTAGTAGTAGTAGTAGTAGTAGTAGTAGTAGTAGTAGTAGTAGTAGTAGTAGTAGTAGTAGTAGTAGTAGTAGTAGTAGTAGTAGTAGTAGTAGTAGTAGTAGTAGTAGTAGTAGTAGTAGTAGTAGTAGTAGTAGTAGTAGTAGTAGTAGTAGTAGTAGTAGTAGTAGTAGTAGTAGTAGTAGTAGTAGTAGTAGTAGTAGTAGTAGTAGTAGTAGTAGTAGTAGTAGTAGTAGTAGTAGTAGTAGTAGTAGTAGTAGTAGTAGTAGTAGTAGTAGTAGTAGTAGTAGTAGTAGTAGTAGTAGTAGTAGTAGTAGTAGTAGTAGTAGTAGTAGTAGTAGTAGTAGTAGTAGTAGTAGCAATAGTAGTAGTAGTGGTGGTGGTGGTGGTGGTGGTGGTGGTGTTGGTGGTGGTAGAAGTAGTAGGTCTAGTAGTGGTAGCAGTAGTGGTAGTAGTAGTAGCAGCAGTAGTAGTAGGCCTAGTAACATGAGGAGAAATTAGTCATGCATATAATTATATCATACATATAGATAAGGGATACACAACTTGAGTATGGATGTGATGGATCCAGATTTGCGGTTAAGACTGATCATCTGTGGTGAGACACAGTTGAGGGAACATCACAGCATATAATTATCATCATTCGTTCTCACCCTTGGTAACAGGATTAATAACAACATATGTAATGAACATTCGGAAATAAGAACACAACTAGGATAAGAAACGGTGTATTTCAGACTTAACAAAAATTGTAATCATTACTGAACTAATATTATGCTGGACTATGATAGCCAGACACAGTTATCATTCCTGCTAGATTAGCAAGGTCAGGCAACTTTTGTAAAATAATATTATTGGATATCAAAATCTATTCACTATTCTCTACCACCGTGAGTTGGTGAGTTAGTTCTTCCCCCGTACCGATTAAATAGGAATATCTGGCTCTAGTACCTTGACGGATACTAAACACATGATAGTAATAGTAGTATAGTAGTAGTAGTATAATAGTAGCAGTAGTCGTCGTAGTAGTATAGGTCTACTAATACTATTACACTATTACTTTCTCTACCACTGCATGTAGCCTACTACTACTACAACTGCTATTACTACTACTTCCAATACTAATACTATTACTTCTCGTCCTCGTCCTCTGCCTCTTCATTCTTCTCCTTCTTTTATAATTATAATAATGATAACAATAATCATAATAATTATTATTGTCATCATTATAATTATCAATAGTTGTATTGGTAATGGCCATAGTCTTCAAAACGTAGATGATAGGCTACATCTGAAGTTTTACGTTCGGTCCGAACTACTAACCAAGAGAAAACGTAATAACAGATTCTTTGTGGATCACTTGTCCATCTTTGTCTAAGAATCTGTCCGGTCGAAATATCTCCGGGTCTTTCCACGCCTTTGGATCCATGTTAGCCGCGTAAAGATTTACCAGAACCTGTCAAACACATTTACTATTTATTCATAGGCTATAAAATATTGTAAATATTTAATTTGATAGGTTGTTTTAATAATCAAATCCACAACGAGACTCATGTATGCAGCTAGCTAAAAGACGGACTGATGAAGTCCTTTGCATGATGTAAAAACGTTGACGATCTAATGAGACTGAGCAAGGAATGAAAGCGGTAAGTCAGTTGGACGGAGACGCACCAAACCTGCAGATTCAATATAGGCTACGTGGCATTTTAAACAAGAGAAATCCTCTGTGGAAGAAGGATTGATCGGATTGTCCGGACTCCGGCGAAGAGGCAGACTAATGATTCCGTATTGAAACAAGAACGCTTCAACTTAAAGACACCACACTTTTAGCGTTGCTTTTGTCAATGTCTAAATATTCAAAACGGTCATTGAAGTCTAATCTATAACTCTGAAGATTAACGAAATGATATTTATGACTAATGACCTAGCAAATAAATATATTTGCTTTACCAAACCACTGGAAGTCGGAAACGTTAGCATATACATGTAGTCTCTACGATTTTAGGAATTACCCAAGTATCAGCTGGTACAAAGTAGTCGCCAACATTGGTGTCACTCAATGTCATGTGAGGAATAGCCAATGGAACCAACGTTTTCCAGCGCATCATCTCCAGAATTGTTGCCTCAACAAAAGGCAGCTTGGATTGGTCATTCATGGATGGAAGTGAATCTCGAGGAACTACATCATCGATTTCCGACCTTAGACGATCCTGAACATCTGGGTTGTTGGCTAAGGCGATCAGTGCCCAAAGAAGAGCATTTGCTGTCGTATCAGTTGCCGCGATAACCATATCTCGAAGTGTGAATACCAGTTGCTCATCATCGTAATCTGGACCTGTTCTCTCCACATAACTACGCACAAAGCAATTGTCTGCACCATCTTCGAGACTTTTCTCAATCTCCATTCGAAGAATCATGTCAACTGATTTCCTATTGTCGACCAGTTGATTCAATTTATTTCTGTGAAAGGGAAGGAATCTAAGTATAGGAGCAACGTCTAAGGCCACGTCTACATTTTCTGTGAACCGTACAATCTCATATCCGAGTTCAGTCATTCCGAGGTGGTAATCATGTCTGCGACCGAAAAGAATATTCATGATGATGTTCGTCATGCAAAGGTATGCGAGTACTTTGGGGTAAAATGAATCACCACTTTGTTTTCGTACATAATCTGCGACAAATTCAACTTCCGTTAAGATTCTTGATTCCATCGTGCTTTTATCACCGAATCCCAATTGCTTTAAAATAGAGAGTGAGAGTTTGTGATACCGCTTCCATTCCTGAGTAGTATTCATCATAACCAAACCTGGAAGCAGGGAAGAGTAAGAATTGACATAATTTACAGAGACGTGGCCAATGACGGTGGAAAATGTAAAGCGACTATAGAGGCCAGGGCTGAGACGAATGCTACACATCTCATGGAGAGATAAGGTAACACATAAAAGCATCAGAGAAAGGACAGGGCAGGAGAAACTGGAAATTAACATTCGGAAGAGGCGACTAAAGCAGATGAGACAGGATAGAAGAGCCAAACAAGCAACGATCTGGACTACGGAGGGGAAGACATGGTATAGGAAGACCAAGGATGAACTGGATGGAGACTGTGCGAGAGGATCTGAAGAGTCTGGAGATAACCTGGAACGACGCTGTTGACGTGACGATGAATAATTATAGTTAATTGGAGAACGTAAACTGCGTTACCCGATGTGCAGATCTGCACGGGAAGGACTAAGGCCTAAGATAAGGTAACTTTATTTTCTAAGTAACGTAAATGCTAGTGAACACATTGCAGTATCCAACAACACTGGATAATTTTTAAAGCATTCCTGCATACTTGTGAACCATGACTAGTAAATTTACTGCAATTAATGTTTGTCTTTTCAGAAGCGTTACGTCAGTGACATTTGAATGTTACGTCAGTGACATTTAGGCACCATTGAAATTATGACATATATGACTGTTGGATAAAAAATTTGACTTTCTATGTATGCCACACCCTGTACTAATAATTTTAAAAACATTAATAGAATTTTTGCAGTCATATTTTAGAAGATTGTGATGCGAACATGAGTTACAATAATTTTGATGTCCAAATTGTGTTACGTCAGTGACGATACACAAAAACTGTTTTAAAAAATACCCATAAATATTTCCTGCCAACTCTTTTTTGGCTTTTAAGAAGGATTATATAGTTAAATAATTTGGCATAAAATTTTGGCAAAGCAGTGATATCATAGTGTGCTAGAATTAAAAACGTTGCAAAATTTCTGTCTGAATGTTACGTCAGTGACGGTGGAATTGCCCTACAACTATGCAGGAGACTGCAGTAAGAAATCGTAATAAACAGGAAATTTGACGAATGAATTTTTTCTAGATTAATTTTTTCATGAACTTCTAATGTGCCTCTCGTTTGAATATAGCGTGAAGCAGCTTGTAGGTCTTTGCCTAGAGGGCGAGAGCTTTAGGCCTACGGCATAATATTATTGTAAATCCCGCAAATGACTTTAAGAAAGCCTTAGTTATGCTGACCTTTACGTTTCGGATTGACAACGGTTTCGGTGTAAAGTGGACTTCTTCCTGAGAATGAGGAGGAGTGGTTAATAAGTGCATCTTCGATAACTTCTCTGCTGTTCAGAATAAGGACAAGCCTGAAAAAGTTAAACGCAAACGGATTTCATTTTCATGTCAGACCATTGATCCTCGTAATGTTAGAACCTATTTATGTCAAAGTCAAATGATTAAATCAATGAGCGTCGTGCTAAATATCAAAGTTGGCTGGTGATAAACAATTAGGCTATGCATAGAAGTGACTGATGAGGGAGAAATTAATGTCATAGGATTGATTGAAAATTCTTTCAGTTTCCACAGGACTGGCAGATGTTCTTCCTTATCATGGGGAATTGAAGAATATTGCATGTCGGGAAGTGAGCAGAGTAGACGTAATACTATAATTGATGAATTCAGAGTTATCAGTGGAGGGGACGAAGGAAGATATTTTACCATTAATTCGCCAACAACAAATACACGCTGCAGGACAACACACACCGTTACAAGAAAAGAGCAACCATTGAGTGGGTCATATATTCTATTCTGCTAATCATGTTAGCTTGCAATGGCACTACTGTAACAGGTCTGCTGAATAATAAGCTTACATTCATTCATTCATTCATTCAGAGCATTTATATGGCGCCCTTTCAAGAAACTACTCAGAGGCGCTCCCAGCCCAACCACGAACAAAGAAAAAAGACTTGAGAGACTTGTAGAACCTAGCCGGATGGACCACAAATAGAGAGCGAAGTGTAACCGGGAGGTCGTTCCAGACAGTAGGCCACACGACCGAGAAAGCACGGCGCTGCTTAATAGCCAAGCGAGCCCGCGGAACCAGAAGCTCACCCTTAGCCGAAGAGCGAAGTGCACGACGCGCTGCAACGTCAGAGACTGGACAGCAAAGATCACGCAAGTATGACGGAGCACAACCAAGGACACAGCGAGAGACACAGCAATGCGGTATGAGATCCGCTGGGACACAGGCAACCAGCGCAGCACATCGCGCATATAGGAATGTTATTATATGTAATGATATGCCATGTCATCAGTTACTATAGCTTCAACATAAAATTTTATTATGTTCTTATTCTTCGTACAGTTAGGCTACTTCTGGTTTTGACGGTCTTTAATTTGGATCACTGTGCTATTTATAAAGGCAACAACGTCTCAACGGTTACCCTATGGGCTTTGTCATCATAACGGAATTTATTACGTGGGTGCATCGGTTCCATAATGCTTTATCATTTTTGCAGGTGTAAAACCGTGCAACTCATTTTATTTTAACTTGTTAACCCGAACTTTTCGATTCTGCGAATGTCAATATTGCTTCTAAGGAGGAAATGATTTTGACCAGAGTGCACAAAAAGCGACTCCAACCAGACAGCACTCGTTAAATGCTAAGGGGCGCATCAGTTTACATCACGTGAGCTAAAATTAATAGCTACGCCATAGAAAACATTAAAGTCGATTAGACGCCACAGCACAATGCAATAATCCATTAACAAAACACAATCATGATTTTGTGATAAAATTATGCTTCGTATGATTTAATCATCATCATGCTGGTAACCTACAATTATGTCTGCTTCTATGCAGCCAGCGACTTAGAATATGCAGCGCACAACAGTAGGCCTACTGCAGCACGAATTAGCAAGATGAAATTGCAAATTTCCGAATAACAGATATTATTGCATATTAAAGATAAAAAATAATTTATTAGGCTACGCGTGGAATGCAACATGTAAAAGCGAAATGAGTTCACTGAGATGGAATCGTAGCAGGTGCCAATATTCATTTTGTGATTGCCGACCCTATAAATGGAGTAGCCTACAGCACTGCTACAACCAAATGTATTTTTTGTACTTACTTGCTGCCAGCTCTGCATGTAAAAATGGGTCCAAGTTGAGCGGCTTGTTTCAGTAAAGATTCCGCAACGTTGTTGAAGCCCCGCAGGAAAGGCAACGATCCGACCAGTGGTAGAGATGGAAGAGAAGGAGGGTAGCGACGATTTTCTTTCCCAACACCATTCCACCATTGGAGGAGAAAGCGTGATGAAAAAAATACTCCAAGAAATACAACCAACTCCACTGGAGACAGCATTCTGTCTTTCTCTAATAGCAGACAATGCGCACTTGCAGAGATGAATAATATTTATTATTAAACAGAATTGCAGTTTTTATGTTATAAATCAGTTCAATACTTAAAAAATTAAAGGCTATTGGCTGTTTCCATTTTCATCAATATTGGAAGTTGAAATTTTATTGTGTAAAGCTAGTGTAGCCTGAACATTTAATTCCATGTAATCATGCTTACATCAGGCTCACATCAGCATGGTTCAGAGTAAAGGGTGGGGTCAAACAAGGGTGCAACCTCTCACCATGCTTATTAACATTCTATCGGAGCAGGTGATGCGGATAGCATTGGAGGACTTTGGGGGGAGACCTTAGAATCGGAGGGAGGATTATAAGCAACCTCAGATTATATATTATAGCCTATAATATAATGAATATAGGACCACTTCTATAGCGCCCCTTCAAGGTCTCTACTCAGAAAGCTCCAGTCTACCACGCGGAACATTGCATCGAAGCGCCCGAGCAATTGCGAGTGAAGGACTTGTTCTAGATCCATACACGGTGGCTTGCGGTGGCATCTAATCTGCTACCCTCCAGCCGTAAGGAAACGAACAAAACCCACTACACCACCTCGCCCCACTTAGGCAATCTCCATTAGGACCTACTTGTGTAGACCTAAAATTCCTTTAAAAGTAAGCTGAACCAAAAGTGGGCTTTCTTAATAATAGCTTTTCATATTAGCAGAGTTACAACTCGCTAATGGATAACTTGTTGTGACCTTTTTCAGGCCTGCGTTGATCTAAATCTTCTGTTTTGCTCAATCTAATCATTGTATTCAGAATAGCCAAAGTTTCTTGTGAAAGTAGAGGTCTATTATTAAATGTTACCGAATTAGCAAACAATGTTCTAAACCTTTGTTTAGCAATGGACGGCTTTAGAAGTTGGCCTATCTAACAAACTCCTGCGAAAACCAAAATATAACTGGACTATAATTATTATGTGTCTTGAAATTTGTGAATACATACCTGAGTCCCCAAGTTATGCACCGTGAAACAGTGAAGGTGAAAAAGCATTAATAGGCTACACAAAACAATCCGCCTTGTAGTTGGTCTTTGGCTAAGAGCAGCAACGACACGCTACACTGCAACCAATGAATGTACACTTGAAGCAGATCGGGTAACAAAAGTCAGTTGAGGCAAAGGCCAATTTAAAGGTCACCTCATGGGGTAGTATAGTAAATGTGACTAAACGTTTTATTGCAATCAGACTCTCTCGGCTGAAAATTAATAAGACTTGACTAAATCGGATTGATTATTCTATTCTACTGATGTGTCAATTTAAACTAGTCTGCTATGCTTTCCATAACGCGTAAAGTGGGACATACGAGACCAAGATGTAACATCTAAAAAAGAAGAATTTGGAACAGGATGAAAGCTTTACCTCTTGTACACTTTGGCTTTGAAGCGAATTATTTACGGTAAACCACGAATTAAATGAGAGTATCGCTACAGTAAACTTGAAACTGAAAAGTCACATTGAGGACAAACATCTGTCACCTGGCAAAAACGTGATAAACAACATCTGAACTGTTGTGCCCGTTTCAAGCGCTGCCGCCTTCTGTCCCAGCGTCGGTTTCACGACATAAAGATACTCCTCATTAGTAGCATAAAAATCTACAAGAATCTTGGAATTGCAAAGGTCTTGCATCCAACCAAGGAATCTACTTCAAGTCACTGTGTAGCGATCTTGGACAAGTTGCTCACTCAAAAGGCAACGTGAAAACCACCTCACTCATCTCATCCCCAAAGGCGTAAAGCCAATGAACCTACCTTCGGGCAGAGAATACATCATCATCATCATCATCATCATCATCATCATCATCATCATCGTCGTCGTCGTCGTCGTCGTCGTCATCATCATCATCATCCACCGCCACCGCCACCGCCACCTGGTATTGCTTCTCTAAACACAGACTTTTTAAAATTATTGTAGTTTTCATATGCATCACACGTGCGACGTAACAATTATCAGATAAATCTTCATCTCATCTGACTAAATTGAATAATAATGTAAGTTGTGACGACGCATGAAAACTGAGTTTGCAATTTACAATCTTCTTTTCTGTCAAGCAGTTTAGAAAGTGTCTAGACAACAATCTTTGAGAAGACTTCATGAGATGTCAGCGTAAATAGACCCTTGGGCGGAGACCTAGGGGGCTCAGAGGGACGGTCCCCAAATGGTGGTGTTGGGGGGAGGACGGCCCATGCATTTGTCCCCCCCCAAATCGTTGAGCGTCACGACTAAAAAAAGGTCATCAACTTTTTTGGTGGCGAAAATAGAAAATTTCGTCGAGATTTCGCCGAGTGACTAAAAAAAGGTCGTCAGAAATTTTGGGAATTTTTCGGCGACACAGTCACTCGTAGGTAAAAAAATCTCGCGTCTTTCCGTCCCCCCAAGTCTCCGCCTAGGTCTCCGCCCATATTATAGACCTACCTACTTTTCATTTCAATATTTACCTACAACTCACTAATGGCTCAACGCGCCATTTTGGACATAGCCAAGCTATTGCAAGATTTAAATAATTTTTGCCATCATATTTTCAACTTTGACTAAAGAAGGAAAGCGAAAAAACAGGGTTATATTTCAACAACAAAAGACTAAGATAATGACCACGGCGGAATAAGATACCTTCTAAATGGATGGAGAGGAGATAGAGGTTGTGGCAAGTTTTTCGTTTTGGGGTTCAATGGTGGAGAAAGAGGGAAGATGCGATACAGAGGCGAGGAGGAGAATTCAATGGGCAAAGCCGCAATGCAGTGGATGGATAAGATATGGAGGCATGTGAGCTTACAGACAAAGACGAGACTTGCCAAAGCAATGATTTTCCCCATAGTGCTATACGGGAACGAGACGTGGAAGAAGACGAAGGTGTTGGATGACAAAACTGCTGCGTGTGAAATGTGGATATGGAGGAGGCTAGACCTACTGGGTATTTCTTGGAGGGAGAGGAGAACAAATAAATCTGTGATCCAGGACATAAGTCAACTAAGAGGAGATATGTCATTGATGCAGAGGATCATCAAACAGAAGCTGATGTATTTCGGTCACGTGATGCGCACGGATGGACTGGAGAAGGCGATGATGCTGGCATGTGGAGAGGGTACGAGGAGAAGAGGACGGCCGAGGATCAGATGGATGGAGGATATACACAGGAGGACAGGGATGAATCTTGAACAATTGGGGGATGTGACGCAGAACAGAACCGAGTGGAGAAGGCTGGTCATGACGGTCGCTAGAGTTCCTCGAACTGACGGCACAAGGTGACCAGTGGCGGCGACAGAGGTTAGGGGGGCTAAACCCCCTAAACAAGGACATCCGGTTTTTTCTTACATGGCAAGCTGAAGTTTTGGCGGATGGAATTTCCATGCATGATATTTCGGCCGAACGACTAAAAAAAGAAACAAGGAGGCCGACAGAAATTTGGGCGGACGAAAATGAAAATTTGCACCGCGAGGATTCAGCCCCCCAAAACCTAAACACTGTCGCCGCCACTAAAGGTGACAAGGTGCAGGGCCTATATGGCCATAGGCTTATAGCCAACAGTAGCTTGAGGTTGCATTGACAATGTCCGACTGGTTGTGTGCTATATAGCATATGATGATGATGATGATGATGATGATAATAATAATAATAATAATGATGATGATGATAATAATAATAATAATAATAATAATAATAATAATAATAATAATAATAATAATAATAATAATAATAATAATGTGAGTTATCTAACAAGCTCGAAGAAGGTAACTTTAAAGCAGCCATCCGTCTCATAGTCAGCGAGGATAAACCGGCACTAGACACACCAGAAACGCTGGCCGCGCTTAAGCGTAAGCACCCGTCAGTCCCGGCCGACAGAAGGTCTCCGTGCGATCCAGACAACTCAGACCGTTTCATCGCGTTGCAGGTTTGCAAAGAAGAAGTCGCTAAAGCTATCTCCTCTTTTCCAGCAGGTTAAGCCGGCGGTCCAGATGGTATCACTCCACAGCACCTGAAAGATCTCGTGTCATGTGGAGTGGACGACAACATCGAGCAACTTCTGGCCGACCTAGTTAACCTGCTTTTAAAGGGAGGTCTTCCTGAAGAGGTGAATGAGGTCATCTATGGAGCAAGCCTTTTAGCCTTAAGCAAAAAGAACGGGGGCATAAGACCAATCGCTGTTGGCTACACATGGCGCCGCCTGGCAGCGAAGTGTGCTAATTCGTACGCCGTGACAAGACTGTCTCAACTGCTCGCACCCATTCAGCTGGGGGTAGGTATTTCTGGAGGCGCTGAGGCAGCCGTTCACGCGACACGCCGATGGGTGACAACAATGCCCGAAGACAACGTCCTCGTGAAGCTGGATTTCACAAACGCGTTTAACACTCTACGCAGAGATTCTCTACTAGAGGCCGTTGCTAGAGACATTCCAGAGCTCTATCGTTTTGCTCACGCTGCCTACTCGAACCGTCCGCTCCTGCGTTATGGATCGAACACAATACGATCTGAAGAGGGGACACAGCAAGGCGATCCTTTGGGTCCTCTGGAGTTCTGTCTTGTCTTACAACCGCTTTTGGTCAAACTGAGATCAAATCTGCGTGTTGGCTACCTGGATGACCTGACATTAGGTGGAAGCAGGGAGACAGTGGCCGCAGATGTCCTTCTGATTGCACGAGAAGCGAAGGACCTGGGTTTGACACTGAACCGCAGCAAATGCGAAATAGCCTGCCACAACAATCAGATACAATTCGATGATCCGGCGTTTGAAGGTTTTACGAACATCACCCTTGAGGAGTTGACCTTGCTGGGTGCACCTCTGCTGCCAGGTCCAGCTGTGGAGTTGGTCGTCGGATCGAAGGCGAACGACCTAGAAAGGGCAATCGCAAGACTTTCCATGCTCTATACTCACGACGCTCTGGTTCTGCTCAAAAACAGTTTGAGCGTTCCAAAGCTGCTTTACAGCATGCGCACAGCAGTCTGTGCTGATTGCCCGGGCTTGGCTCGGTTCGACCGCTTACTGAGAGAAGGTCTATCTACCATCTTGAACGTGGACCTTGACGACGACCGCTGGCTCCAGGCTTCTTTGCCTGTCAGAGATGGTGGCCTTGGAGTTCGCTGTGCATCAACGCTGGCACTTTCTGCCTTTCTGGCTTCTGCCGCTAGCACGAGCGAACTGCAGGCCTGCATTCTACATACAGAGTCAGCTGATGCTCCATATGTTCTTGCAGACTCAGCTCTCAATGCATGGATTACCCTGACAGGCGCAGACCCACCTACTGGAGCAGCATCTCACAGCCAAAAGGAATGGGATTCTAGATTCACTGAAAAGGCATGGACGGGTCTGCTCGAGTCCACCAGTGTCCCATGCGACCGCGCTCGCCTGCTAGCTTCGAGAGCCCCTCATTCTGGAGACTGGATGCTCGCTCCCCCTGTGACTGCGCTGGGCCTGCGCCTCTCAGACGAGGAGATACGGTTTGCAGTTGGCGTGAGATTAGGAACGTCGCTTTGTGAACCCCACGTGTGCCACCACTGCCAAGGGAATGTCGATGCGAGAGGATTGCATGGTCTGGTATGCAAAGGAGGTAGCGGCAAGCACCAAAGACATAACATGATAAACGGCGTCGTCTGGAGAGCTCTTGGTCGGGCGAAAATCCCGTCCCACAAAGAACCCCTCGGTCTGCTAAGAGAAGACGGAAAGCGACCAGATGGCGTGACAATCATCCCTTGGTCACCAGGTCGATGCCTGGCATGGGATGTGACAGTGCCCGACACTTTCGCCATGTCTCACCTTCCACACACATCAATCGGAGCTGGCGAAGCCGCCGAACGCGCAGCTGCGTCGAAAAATATCAAGTATTCCACCATAACCAATACCCACGATTTTGTGGCGGTCGCCTTGGAGACCGGCGGCGCCTGGTGCAAAGAAGGACTGGGTTTCATTTCTGATCTGGGGAGGAGAATTGCTGCCGCTACCCATGACCCTATGGAAACGTCATACTTATTCCAGCGGATTTCTGTGGCTCTTCAGCGGGGTAACGCCATCTGCCTCTCCGGAACATTGCCACCGCTCCCCGATCGACACGAGGAGATCTACAATCCGGCAAATCGAGCCGTGGAACGACAGAAGGAAGCGACCTGCAGCAGAGGAGACTGTGTGGCACATTAATATGTCGATAATAGCCTAGACATTAGGGTGGTTCAAATGTAATTGTCAAAAAATCTTTTTCTTGAATAAATGATAATAATAATAATAATAATAATAATAATAATAATAATAATAATAATAATAATAACAATAATATGGAGACCGGCGGCGCGTGGTGCAAAGAAGGACTGGATTTCATCTCAGAGTTGGGGAGGAGAATTACTTCTGCCACCCATGACCCTATGGAAACGACGTACTTGTTCCAGCGGATTTCGGTGGCTCTTCAACGGGGGAACGCCATCTGCCTCTCCGGAACTTTGCCACCGCTCCCTGATCGACCTGAGAAGGAGATTTACAATCCGGTAAAAAGAGTCGTGAAACGACAGAACGAAGCGACCTTCGACAGATGAGACTGTGTCGGCCGATTAAGATCAAGGATCTGACTTAATACACCACAATAATGATAATGATAATAATAATAATAATAATAATAATAAGACTTGGGACGGAGGCTGACCGAGGCGACACAAGACAGACTCGAGACAAGCTACCTTTTCCAGAGAATCTCGGTTGCAGTCCAACGAGGAAACGCCATCTGCTTCTCTTCCACATTGCCTTTGTAATAATAATAATAATAATAATAATAATTAATAATAATAATAATAATAATAATAATAATAATAATAATAATAATAATAATAATAATAATAAAGGAAAGGTATGTTACATATTAGTAACCGTAGCGCTGCAAATCAGTCGCTGGTTTTAGCGCTCTCGGAGATTTAACGTTTTTGGCAGTAAAACGATATCGTCAGAATTCGTTTTTAATACCGTTGCTTTTCTCCTGATTCCAGGACATGGAATATCTGGATATTTTATTAAGTTGCACTCAGATTTTTGAATGGCTGTAAGTTAAGTTTGCGGACATTGAGCTGGAAACTGGATTATTACTTGATTTAAGAAACCGGTAAATCAGTTATTACTTTCTATGACGTCACAATGCGTGTTGCTTAGCAACGCATTAAAGTCGTTTGCTTAAGGTCATTTGAAACGTAATTTGTTTACATCCAGGATAAATCAGTATAAAACGGGTTAGAGCCATGCCGAGATGGTCCAGCCAATCACAGACCAGCGTTGGTGAAGTGCACACATCAAGCAAGGCCAGCGGTGTGTGCAATCATTGCCTGGCGGTCAGACAGCTACACCTGCGCGATGGCACTGTACACGTTCACGGCCCACGGAACAGCCCGTGCCCGGGGTCACGGCAGCCGCCGCTGACCTCGGCGCAGTCGCAAAGAGGTCAGGTCGAAGGTGGCTCTGTATCGGTCGTCGGCGATGGGGGGCTAGGGACGGTGGACCCGCGGAGTCTTCGCTCTGTTGCCTCAGCAGATTTGGAGTCAATGTTTGACGCCCGGGTCGCGGGTGATGGTCTGGTTCAGCACCCGAGACAAAACAACGGCAAAGTATTAAAGCATATCCCGAAAGGAGCCCGGTTCGCATGCTCCAGGGCCCTCTCTGACATCCTGCAGTCCATAAACAACCACCCTGATGGCATCGAGGAGTGGCGCAAACTGATCTGGTTTGCTTCAAACATCCTGACACAGCCAGCGCGTGCGGGCCGCAGACGAAACACGGCCAATATCATCAAGAAACGGATCGCCAACCACGATGTCCTGCTGACAAGGGACGAGGGCGAGCGGGAAGATGGCCCCGATCGAAGATACAAGAGCGCCAAGGATCTACGCCTGGCTGCGGTTGGTGCAAAACTCGAGGAGGGCAATATTCGAGCCGCCACCCGCATCCTCTGCAGTCAAGATAACCCGGTCAAGGCGTCGCCAGAGTCCTTCGCAGCCATGCAGGAAAGGCATCCGTTGGACAACTGGGCGGATAACCTGGCTGATTTGCCAGACGCGGCGCAAGCGGCTCCATTCCAAGTGACGGAGAAAGAAGTTGCGGACGCGGTGAGATCTTTCCCGGTTGGGTCTTCCGGGGGGCCGGATGGAATGCGTCCCCAGCACCTGCTTGATCTGCTCAACAACCGCGAATCATCAGAAACTCTCCTCCAGGCACTCACATGTTTCATCAATGTGATGCTGAGGGGCGAATGCCCGCAGGAGGTACGGGAGATACTGTTCGGTGGCACTCTCATCGCCCTGTCCAAAAAGTCAGGAGGGCTCCGGCCAATAGCGATCGGATACGTCTGGAGAAGACTGGCAGCAAAGTGCGCCAACAAGTACGCTTTGACTCGGCTGGGATCATTCTTCGCCCCATTCCAGGTGGGCATAGCAGCACCGGGAGGCGCCGAGGCGGCGGCTCGCGCCGCCAGAAGCTACGTTTCGGATATGCCTCGGGATCACGTCTTTGTAAAACTCGACTTTGCAAACGCTTTTAACACCCTGCGGAGAGACGTCATGTTAAAGACAGTCCACGACACTATTCCGGAACTCTACGCATTCATCCATCAGGCGTACTCGGCGCAATCCCTTCTACAGTTTGGGCCCTTTGAGGTACGGTCACAGATGGGGCCGCAACAGGGTGACCCTTTGGGCCCGCTGCTGTTTTGTCTGCCGCTGCAGTCGACCCTACAATCGCTGCGGTCCGGTTTCAGACTCGGTTTCCTGGACGACCTCTCGCTGGGCGGAAGGCTGGAAGATATGCGACATGACCTGTCCGTTATGAAGGAGCTGGAAACCTCGCTCGGCATCTGTTTGAATAGAAACAAGTGCGAATACTACTCGGAGGTCGAACTAGCGGGTGAGGAATTTGATGATTTCCGAAGGATGGACCGCGATTCATTGGTCCTCCTCGGCGCCCCACTGTTCAAAGGGGAGGCCCTGGACGAAGCGCTCCTCGAGCACAGCAATTCGCTCGAACGGGCCTTGAGCGACCTGGCATGTCTCCAGGCTCAGGCGGCACTGATGCTGCTGCGGTCGTGCTTTGGAGCGGCCAAAATGACATATCTCTTGAGAGTGGCACCGTGCTGGAATCATCCCTTACTAGTGAAGATGGACGAACAAATGCGGATTGGACTGGAAAAGATCATTAACATCGAGCTCAGCGATCTGCAGTGGATCCAGGCCACTCTTCCGATCAGAGACGGCGGACTCGGGTTCAGACGCGTTTCGATGCTGGCTTCATCAGCTTATTTAGCCTCAGCTGCATCAACCAAGTCGCTCGTGCACGCCGTGCTCAACGTGGATACGTGGAGCGACGCTTACGCGGTGGAAATCCTGGAGGCCCGCGAAACAACGCGTCCGAGAGGAGAAGAGCCAACCCTTACCAGCCAGAAGGCCTGGGACAGGCCTCTGACTGACGCTGACAAGGTTGCAGTGTGGTCCGCCAACACCGACCCTCTAAGCCGGGCAAGGCTGGGCGCTGTGGCATCACCCCACGCGGGAGACTGGCTCTCGACGGTTCCCGTGGTCTCGTGCGGTTTGGGCCTCAGCAACGAGGCCGTGCGAGTCGCGGTGGGTCTTCGGTTAGGACTCAATCTTTGTGCACCTCATCAATGCCAGTGTGGCGAGCCCGCCGATCCCGGAGGCAACCACGGGTTTGTCTGCAGACGATCTGCGGGTAGAGCGGCACACCACTTCGCCATGAATGACATCATATGGAGAGCACTGGTAAAATCGGACATTCCAAGCACGAAGGAGCCACCGGGCCTGATCCGCACGGATGGCAAGAGACCGGACGGAGCA
Source organism: Lumbricus terrestris (assembly GCA_949752735.1). NCBI lineage: Eukaryota > Metazoa > Annelida > Clitellata > Crassiclitellata > Lumbricidae > Lumbricus > Lumbricus terrestris. Next base: position 92,370,073 of record OX457036.1, read on the forward strand.
ACACTGGTTCCCTGGGCGAGGGGCAAGTATGTCGCATGGGATGCAACATCCATCCACACTTGTGCTGCCTCCTACCTCAACATTTCGGCTGCAATGCCCGGTGGGGCAGCCGAACACGCCGCAAACCGGAAGTGCGCCAAATATTCAACACTCCCGGCCACCCACGACTTCGTCCCCATCGCCATCGAATCGCTGGGCCCCATCAATCGGTCAGGTCGCGAATTCCTGTCTGAGCTGGGGCGCCGTATGACCGCCGCTTCTGGTGACCCTCGTGAGACTGTGCACTTATTCCAACGGCTATCGATATGCACTCAAAGATTCAACGCCATAGCATTCAGGGGCACTTTCACACAACCAACCGGAGTCGAGGACGACCAGCCATACCAACAATAATTGCATTATGTATTAGGCTTTGCATGCATCTGTGGGAATACAATTAGCACATTTTGCTAGTGTCTAGCCTAGTGCTCACCGTTAATCAGTTCCAGCCAGTTGATGTTGCTCTGTTGGTTTTGAAAATAAATGATGGTTTTTTCATAATAAAAAAATAATAATAATAATAATAATAATAATAATAATAATAATAAAAATAACAATAATAATAATAACAATAATAGCAATAATAATAATAATAATAATAATAATTAATAATAATAATAATAATAATAATAATAATAATAATAATAATAATAATAATAATAATAATAATAATAATAATAATAATAATAATGACGACGACAATTTCTATGGCGCCATAACGCAGCCATGCTGCTACAAGGGCGCCTTCACAACGACAAACACACATTCAGAGACGAGCGATTGACGAACTCTATAGAGGCAGCCACATGCGGCGCCAAGAGAACGACACCTGTCCCACCACCACCACAACATGTCGCCAATGTTAAAATATGGCACGAATGTGCAATATATCATAACTTCAACCACCCAAAACCAAGGCCGTAGCTACAGGAGATTTTTGGAAGTTTGAACACCCTCCCCCCAATGATGATGATGGTTCGCTGCCCGAAGGCAGGTTCAATGGCTTTACACCTCTGGGGATGAGATGAGTGAGGTGGTTTCCCGTTGCCTTCCCCACAGACAATGATGGGTAAGCAACTTGCCCAAGGTCGCTCCGCAGGAGCTTGTGCCTCTGCGTCCCACACGTGCTAGCCCGAGATATCTAAATCTCTGAATGTCAACTCCCACCCCGAGGCTTGAACCGCAGTCCGTTGCAACCAACAGACGTATGCCGCTTTCGCTTACCGGTGTAGCTAACTAGGCCAGTATATAGTATATATATATAATTATGTATATATATATAGTTTTATATACATATCACTGATATTCTCTGACGTTTTGCAATAAGCCTAATGTGCGCTATTATATGCCAGCGAAATACAACATTGTGTTCTGAGTGACGTTGTAAACACAGAATTCGGCCAAGCACAAAGACCGTCTGAGTCGAGAGTGGCAGTAATTTTAAGTGTCGCTATGCAGACAATGGTTCAGAAAGGGCACAGAGTTAATCCGCGTTTCATCTAAGTCAAGTGTAAAAGTTGTTGTTGTTTTCTTCGTTGGGCGTAGAATGTTTGCCCTATTATTAACCTTCGATAAACTGGGTTAAGTGAAGCAATATTTCTCACAGCGTGTCTCAAGCTCGCTTTACTGGTAGGCTGTTAGTAGGCTATGTGATAGCCTACATAGGCCTACGTTAAACCATCCATATACGTCTAAATGTATACATCTACCTACATGTATGTGCGTATATTATGACTATGTTTTGATAGGTTTATGTTTATTGACTGTGTTTCTGCGTGAATACTTGCATGCGTGTATGGATGTTGCCTAACGTTTGTAAGTATTTAGGCTATGTATGTATACAGGGTGCGCCAAAAAAGTAATCCCCTGCGGCTTTTTATCAATATCTTGGCCAAAAATAGGAATTTTCAAATCCAGTTTTACGGGCTTGAAGGTAATTCATATCTACGTACAATAGCCAAATGTCATAGCCAGATGTGAAACAGAACAAAAGTTATATCACTTTTAGTGAGGCCACCCACCGGTTTTTGACGATTCAAAATTGTCTTGACCGGGTGTTGCGCTCTGCTGCACGCCTAATTGGGAAAATCCCTAAATATGATCATGTCTCAAACTACATGCTTGAGGTACTTCACTGGCTCCCTATTCGCCAGCGTATCGAGTTCAGGGTAGCTGCATTGGTATGGCGATGTTGTCAGGGCCTTGCCCCAACTTACCTCCGTGAGCTATGCAGCTCTACATTGGGTATCCAAGGACGTCGTCAGCTACGCTCTGCTGATAGGGGAGTCCTCTTAGTTCCTTTTGCTCGTACTACTACCATGAAGGATCGAGCCTTTTCTGTGGTTGGACCAGTGGTCTGGAATGGCCTTCCTTTTGAGCTACGCCTACACCCTGGGACTCTACCAGGATCCTTCCTTACTAAACTTAAAACTGTTCTTTTTGCGCGCGCTGGAGTTGGGAGCGCTTCTGAGTAGTTTTTCTTGAAGGAGCGCTATATAAATGTCCGAATGAATGATTCAAAAACGCGACGCAACGAAAAGTAACAAAAAACCAATTTAATTATTCTGGCCAATATCTTGGCCAAAACTAAGAATATCGAAATGAAATTTTACAGGCTTAAAGACAATTCCTATCTGCACATGGTGGTTGGATTCCATCAAAATATTTCGAACAGAACATAAGTTATACCACTTTTAGTGAGGCCTCCCCCGTTTCTCGACGATTCAAAGACGTAACGCAGCAAAAAGTAACAAAAACACGATTTTATTAAGTCTCATCTTAAATAATTGTTATCAACTAGCCTTGATATTGCCAGATGATCATTATTGTTACTATTTAAAAAAGAAACAGGGCACCAGCGTAGCTGCGCGCCACTGAGAAGTCACTTAGCAAGATGACGATCAAATTGATAAATAAGGAATCTATCAGCTTAATCAACAGGTCCATCAAGAACTTTGCAAAGAGACTCAAAAGAAGTTTTGGCACGGGTGGTGGGCGCATGGACCACAAGTTGTGAAGCACTACCAAGGTCATTTGACAACAGTTATTTGAGATGAGACTTAGTAAAATCGTGTTTTTGTTACTTTTTGTTGCGTTTCGTTTTTGAATCGTCAAAAAACGGTGGGTGGCCTCACTAAAAGTGGTATAACTTTTGTCCTGTTTGAAATATTTTGATGAAATCTGAGCACCATGTGCAGATATGAATTGTCGATAAGCCTGTAAAATTTCATTTCGATATTCTTAATTTTGGCCAAGATATTGGCAAAAAACCTAATTTTTTTGCGCTTCGTTTTTGAATCGTCAAAAAACGGTGGGTGGCCTCCCTAAAAGTGGTGTAACTTTTGTTCCGTTTGAATTTTTTTTTGTAATTTGACCATTGTACGTAGATATAAATTGCCTTTAAGACTGTAAAGTTTCATTTAAAAATTCGTATGTTTGGCCAAGATATGGGCTAAAAACCGTAGGGGATTACTTTTTTTGGCGCACCCTGTATATGTAGGTATATATGTAACTATGTAATTATGTATGTATGCATGTATGTGTGCATGTATGTATGTGTGTATGTATTGTATGTATGTATGTATGTATGTATGTATGTATGTATGCATGCATAGCCTAGTCTGCTGATATGCAAACCTCCTGAGATAAGGAGCTTAAGGTGAAAATTGCGTTCTTACTTAATACACGTGAGTAGCCAAAAATAATAGCGACTGGCCTAGACTACCACCGGGCCGATAAAAGCGTCTATCAATGTTTAGGCTACTCCTCCTTAATAATTTTTCAATTAAATGTAGGCCTACAATGTATGCTTAAATTTTCTTCTTTAGTTAAATTGCATGGTTACGTTCATAGATGTCAAAAACGATATAAACTGAATGAAACGGCGTGTTTTTCCCACAGACAAAAATGGGGGAACCGGTAAAAAATGGAAAACGAGAACAATTTGACTTTGACCAACATCTTACACTATATTTAAAAATTAAAACCCTTGTTTGCGCAATTTTTTTCTACATGTATGATGACGTTAAAACGCCTAAATTGTGACGTAGGCCTAAAGTAGTTGAATCCTTGGAACTTGGAAGCACAGAGACAATTACGGAATTTCCGACGATAATAAATTAAAGAAGATTATTATGGACAGTAAATAAAAAATAGGGTCACATAAAAAATTAAAATCATAAAAGCGAGACGAAAATTAAAATTCGAAAAATCGTAATTTTTACGAGAAGCATAGAAACGAGAAAAGTTTTTTCACAACTCTGGTAACATGTTTTTTTGGAGATTACGATTATACGTTAATCACTAATCTAATATTCTGGCTAAATCGCGTGGACCACAGAGATATTTTGCACTATGGTGGTTGTATGATGCAGCTTTGTAATGATTTTAAAATCACTCATGCTTAGGCCTATAAGCTTTCTGTCTGGTGGGAATGTACGAGCAAAGATTTTCCCGAGGCAAGAGCGACACCATTGTGAGTACAGAAGGCACAACATTCACAAAGCAGTTTGTTTGTTATCTGATCTTGGATTGGAACATGAGCGTCCGGCTCTACTGTTGTGCGAAAGCTAACCAGTGGTGACTCCTCTAGTTATGAGAGTACTGTTCGCTGTTTGGGATAATAATCATTATGTTCGTGAATCTCCCAAGCTTCGTTCTTGCTCTTAAGGCTAAAAGTCTTGGTCTTGAAACAAAGGGTCTTGGTCTTTGAGTTCAAAATTTCATTCTTAATGTTTATCTTAAGGTTTAAGCTTTTGACGACAGGACCGGGGATGTAAATTCGCCCGTGCAGTTGCCAGTTGAATTACTCGAGTATTGTTTTCTATGACACGTATCTAGCTAACAGCCATGGGCGAAGTTTGGTTTTTGTTCTTGGAGGGGCTAAAACCTTCTTGGGGGTCTAAGCCCGGGAAAAGATACAATTTACACGGTAAAAAAAATGAAACTGGGTCTTCTTGGGGGTGGTGGGCTTAGCCCCCATAGCCCCTGATAAACTCCGCCCATGCTAACAGTCCATCAATGATAGTCTTAATATGGTCATTCGGTTTGTAATACTTGAATTGGCCACAAGAGACTGATTAATATTGACCCCAACCAGAATAACTGTTTCACTGATAATTAAGTAAGTAATAAAGTAAGTATGTAAGTAGGAAACATTTATTTGCATCTGACAAGCGCACATGAATTATATTGCATAAAACGATTACATAGGCCTATGATTAAAAAATAAGCTACAACAGTTAACAGCAGATTTTAAAATCACTCATGCTTATAAGCTTATAGCTATAGCTATAACTGAAAATCCATTTGTTGAAACTATTTTAGAACCTATTTTCTATAAAGACAGGCAGCATGAAAGGATGTCCTCTCTTGTGGAGTAATTACTTTTCCTCATAATAGGCCTTTTCATTACCAGCATTTAATCTTTATATTTGGAATCGACATTCAAATTCTGCGGGTAATTTTTTTCAACGCTGTATATTCAAGATAAAAATCTGATGCATGTATTAGAGAAAAAAATCTGCATTGTAGCCTTTTCGTCTTAGTTCTAGCATTAACCGAAACCTGTTCAAATACCGATTCTGTAGACCGTGTAACCCTCACATATTATTCTACCTCGATAGCCTAAACACTTAATTCACACGTCCAGAGCAAGTTAGGCTACACGTTGGCCAATGGAGGTGTAGACATCCTGATCACAGACATTAGGCCTATTCCATTTCAAACGCATGACCTATTGGAACAGAACCTAAGTCACTATGATGGAATTTTAATTCAAATTACACAAAATGGTTAAATGATTTACCGTTTGATTGATACTGTGATTGAGTCTGTACTACAGCTGCTGCTCAATCTGTTTCTAGATGACTGGAACATCACGCATTTATATTATATTGTTTTAGTGCAACTAAAGTACAATAATATTTGTTCACTAATTTCGCGTATTGTGACTGACGTAGCCTAGCCTATATACTCAGAAAGTTTCCACAGTTAACATTTTTAAAAGCGTTGGGCTAAAACCAACCGAGAGCTTTCACGACTTCTCAAGACTTTCAGTGATAATCATTCCGTTTAATCTCTCGCGATCATACGTATTTTAAACTGGGATGAAGCCTGTACGACAGCCACTGGTTCAATCGCGTGCACTTCAACGGTGCTTTGGCCCTCTGGTGGTCGTATGATAAAGCGATGCACCAGACCGGTGATAATGAGGAACGCCTCTGAGCGAGCCAGAATTTCACCGAGACAAGAGCGACGTCCTAGACAGTAAATACAGTGAAAATCAAAATATTTTTATCATCATCATCATCATCATCATCATCATCATCATCATCATCATCATCATCGTCGTCGTCGTCGTCGTCGTCATCATCATCATCATCATCATCGTCATCATTATATTACTTCAGACCTTAGTCCTTCCTATGCAGATCTGCACATCGGGCAATGCAGGATCTCCATTCCAATCTGTTCATTATTCCATGTTAATTCCAGACCTTGCAGATACTTTCGCACAATCTCCATCCAGTTCTTCCTTGGCCCCCCTCTACCACGTCTCCCTACGCCTACGGCGTCCAGATCGTTGCTTGTTTGTCTCTTCTATCCTGATTCATTCTTGCTACATGCCCCATCCAATTTAGTCGCCTCTTTCTCATGCTAATCTCCAGTTTCTCCTGTCCTGTCTTTTCTCTTATGCTTTTATTATTATTGTCATTATTATTATTACTGCGATTGTCGTTGCTGTTATTCAGGGCCGTAGGAACAAAGAACGTGGCCCCTCCGAACATAAATTATGTCCGGGGCCGCGAGGCCCCTTACACCACAGAAACTGGTATGCGATGTGCGTGTTTCTGTAACGTGCATATTTTCAAGTATTTCGCTTCATAATTATTATTGACCTATAAATCTGATAAATTTTTTATTATTTATTCTCTAAGAAATATTCTAGAATTGGCATCAAAGTGCCCTGATCCAGTAATGCATCTGAAAAGTCTGTTGCATTTTCAGCGGTCAAAATTTGACTCTTAGGGCCCTTACAATGCAGAAGCTGGAATGCGGATTAATATTACTGCATTATTTTAAAATTACTAACCCAGGGAAAACGGAATTACGGATTCTCTGCCGATCACTTGCCCCTCCTTGTCCAAAAATCTTTCCGGCCGAAATTTCTCCGGGTCCTTAAAAACCGTCGCATCCATATGAACCGCGTGAAGGTTGAGCAACACCTGATTAAAACAATATGCCACGTGTCGTATAATTTGCTAACGAATAGTTTGCTATGATTCATCACCGCCTTACGAAAATATTCGCTCCTATACTTTATGGCGAGTCACGAAGCTTAGCCAGGTCATTAGACCAGACCAGTTGACCTACAGGCAGCTGTAGTGCATTGACAGCGTTGCGAACCTGAGCACGCATTCCCGACGATAGAAAAGTACAGAAAGGGAATAAGTCACAAGACTCAAATTTCAAAGGGCTAGATGGATGACATGTAGGAAAGGAAGTTTCTAATAAGATCATAGCTCGAGGGTACGTATGGTACGTATTTTATTGTTTGAAAGGTACGTACGTATTTTAACGTACCTTATTGAAGGGTACGTAAAAGGTGTAAAAGGTACGGTACAACACTTCGTGGGGCGCGGTGGTGTAGTGGTGGCGTCGTCGCCTTGAAGCCGGAAGGTTCGGGGTTCGAATCCACCTCGCCGCGTAAGGACCTTGGACAAGTCCTTCACTCACAATTGCTCAGCGCTTCGGCGTGAAACTCCGATGCAGTGTCCGCTCTACATTCGGGAGCGCCTCTGAGTAGCAAGAGAGCTTGAAGGGGCGCTATAACAAGTGCACATACAAACACTTAACCGTGGCACATGCTATAAGTCATTGTGCATTTGTGCATGAAACATTGCATATGGTGCTATCACGAAGTTTTTTTTATTAAAATGTACAAAAAAACTACTTAACACTACTTTGGTCACTTGTCAAGTACTCAACTTATTGGTGATATTCTGTGTCTTTGTATGCAATTATGCAAAAGTGAACAGTGCACAATAATAACAATAGAATAGTGACTCTGCGTTCGGTGAAGCGTCAAAACACTGACATATAATAATACTCAGAAATAAAATTCGCGTATGGTACGCGTATTTTATTCTTTGAAAGGTACGCACGTATGATACGTGTACCTTATATAAGGTACGCGTACGCATCGAGCTATGAATAAGATGATAGTTTATGTGGGGGAAAAGGCGACCGATGTTATTGTAAGGAAACAGCTGCATGTCTTCTTAGGCTAAGCAATATATAAATGTAGCATAACTTCGCATGTGCGATATTCATTGAATTCCTCAGAGCACTACACTGAAGCCTTGGACTATCGATATAATGTCCAAATATCACTCAAGCAGTGACCTTCGAGTTGACTGACTTTTAGAGATGGTCAGGGTTTAAAGTGGGCGGGAACGCGCTGGAACGGCGTTCCCACTGCTCTCGAAATTCTTGGCTTGCGTTCCCACTGCTCACCTGTATAGAACGCTGGAAACACAATCATGCATTTCAATAAAACGCTTCTTTGACGTTCCCACTGCTCACCCATTCAGCGTTCCCACTGCTCACCCAAGCCACTTTAACCACTGCAGTTGGTTGAGAAATAGTAGGCCCCTACCAGCCCAAGTCTTGTGAATTAAAGATCGCCAGTATAATTGAAGTTGTTTATTAATAGATAAAATTGTGAAGAATCAACAAAATATTATGGGCAGCAAGCCACATTAACTGGCAGAATTTTGAAAGTAATGAAATTCCTTAGACTTAATACGCAGTCTATTACTAACAGAGAGACATCGCTCTTTGAAACTTCCGCGACTGTAAAAAGTAATGTAGTGAGTAAAACTTAGTTCAAGGTTTTTAAATTATTAGGAATTCATACTGTCTACGACACAGTATTTTCAGAATAAATATTATGCCGATTCACACGAAGCTGTGCGTGTAGCATAACTTTCGAACGCTTATCAATAACTTGTTTCCTATAACTTAATACGCTTAAATCCAAGCACATTATTTTACAGGGAACCTATTTAAAAACAATCACGGATTTAAAATGCTTCTCATAAATGAATAAAGAATCGTTTCCCGGCATTCAAGCAAAATTACTTTTTTTTATACATCGCGTGAAAGATAAGTATTCAGCCAGTTTAATAATAATTGTAATTAGGCCTACCAATGTTCCAGCCGGTACAAAGTAGTCGCCAACACTAGTATCAGTAAGCGTCGTATGCGGAACAGCCAATGGAACCAGGGTTTTCCAGCGCATAATCTCCAAAAGCGTGGCCTCAGCGAAAGGCAGCCTGGACTGGTCATTCATGGAAGGAAGTCTATCTCGTGGTATTACTAGATCAATTTCAGCTCTGAGGTGATCCTGTGCACCAGGATTGTTGGCTAAGGCAGCAAGTGCCCAAAGAATAGTATTTGCAGTAGTGTCAGTGCCCGCTGCAACTAAATCTCGAACAGTGAAACTCAGCTGCTCGACATCGTGATCTTTTCCTTCGCGCTCCAGATATCTGCGCACAAAGCAATCTTCTGCACCGTCTTGCAGACTTTTATCTGTTTCAATTCGAAGAATCTTCTGGATCATATTGTGGCTGTCGACCTGCTCTCTCAGTTTATCTCGGTGAAAGGGAATAAATCTAAGAATGGGAGCCACGTCTAAAGCCAGATCAAGGCTATCAAAGATGCGCTTGATTTGGTTAGCGAGATCAGTCATCCCGAGGCTATAATTTTGTCTACGTCCAAAAACAATATTCATGATGATGTTTGTTATGCAGAGGTATGCTAGTTCTCTGGGATTGAAGGATTCTCCATTTTGTTTCAGTATATGATCTGTGATAAATTCCACTTCCGTTAAGATTCTTGATTCCATCACGCTTTTAACTCCGAACCCCAATTGCTTCAAAATTGAGAGCGATAGTTGGTGATACTTCTTCCATTCTTTAGTTGTGTTCATTGTGATCAAACCTGAAAGTGCGCGGTAATATCGTCAGTCATTATTAGCCTATAAGCTTATGCAAATAAAATTCATCCTCTAATGAACGTGACAATTAAAATTGACAATGATCCTCAATTGTCCATTTATAGATTTTGATTAATTCTGATCTGACAATCCAATATTCAGGGAAGTTTTAGTATTATTTCAGATTCACAAAAATAATTCTAAAAAACAAAGAAGTTTTGTATCTAACATTATTTTCCCCGTTTTATATTTCTTAGTAGCTGCGACTGTCCTGGAATAACTGCACAAAAAACAAAAATTTTGGCCGCCATTTTCCAAAATGGCGGCTCGAGTACAGCACGGATTTATGGGGAATTTTGGCATTTCGCCAGTTGGGTGTGCTTAGCAACTAAGTCTCTACTACCAAATTTGTCGAATCGATTGGTGCTTTTTACAAATCCATCAACTAGCTTAGGCCTACAAGCCGCATTAGTTCCATAATCACACTTAGTACACGCTCATCGCTGAAAGGTAGGCCCCATAAATGACGCTAGAGATGGCTTAGATCGGCTAACCTTTTCTATTGGGATTGACAACGCTTTCCGTGTACACCTGGCTTCTTCCGGAGAATGCAGAAGAATGATTGACGAGTGCATCTTCTATAACTCCTCTGCCATTCAACATTAGTACAACCCTAAAATCAGATGAATGACTGTGCGTTCAAATCTCATATACAGATCATAATTATGAATGATGGATATCATCTTTTGAATTTAATTAATCATTTGTTTAATGATAGCCATTATGGACACGAATTAAACGGTAGAGCTTGGCAACCAATAAGTAGGCCTAGTCCTTTTGAAACAATACCGTTAGCCTAATTGAGCAATATTGTTTTCGAAAATTTCAGCTAAATCCATCGTTTCAGTAAGAGCCAAAGAAAGTTTTCTTAAAGAATCATTTATTAAAGCATTTTATCCTCACTACAAAACTCCAACAACTATTGTAATTAGCCTAATAGGCTACATTGGCACACCGTTGTAATTTGAAAGATTCGAAGAAATTCTTTCAGTAAATTTAAACCTCTGTGATGGAAGTGTGCTTAATATGCCTGCGATTCCATTGATTAGCAGCTTTCACTTAATATAGGCCTACGACAACAGCGAAATTTAGAATTTACAGCCTACTTGTTTCCAGCTCTGAATGTAAAGATCGGTCCAAGTTCATCTGCCTTCTTTCTGAAAAATTCTGCGATGTTGTTGAAGCCCCGTAGAAATGGTAAAGATCCGACGAGTGGAAGAGATGGAAGAGAAGGAGGATAACGACGCCTTTCCTTACCTAGACCATTCCACCATTGGAGGAGAAAGCGTGAGGACAGCCATATCCCCAGAAAGACAAGTAATTCCACCGGTTGCAACATCTTAAATTTCTCTAGCCTACGAATCGAACGACACACAAACACAATCCATAAATCTGATTTTTTTAAATTCACGTCATAATTTGCTTTTGATATTATAAGTTGTTTTTCTCTACTCCCTGTAATTTACTCAAAACTGTAGGATTACTCTTGGCCGTGCCAGAGTCGTGAGTGCTTCTGAAGAAGCGACGCTATTGAATTCTTGAGTGGATAAATAAACGAAATTACGCTGAACATGGAAGTGCGCGGACGTCTTGTAGTTTACGTGCGGGAGTCAGCTGGAATGACACGGAGGTCGGGGTGTCAAATTCTTATGTGCAAGCATGCTTAGGCCCTACACAGTTATAGCGCGTCATTGCTTTGATCCAGGTAATTATTATTGTTATTATTATTGTGAGCTTATTCCTCACGCCTTTCCAGTCTCTTCAAAAGTTCAGCAGCGCAGCCTATAGGCCTAACCTAAATGACTGTACTGAGGTAGCTAATGGCTAGTTTATAAGTGTCTAAAGTTCTTTAACTTGTTTACTTAAAACAACGATCGGTTTCTTGTATTCAGTTTCTTCAAATCTCCAAAAGTTGCAATCAACACAAAATTCACCAACAACGGCAAACAATTCAAAGATACGACAGAAACGCCATCTTATTAACTCTTCCTTCAAAACTACTCCTTCTACACCTGACTAGCACACCTACACACGCCTATCTCACTCTTAGCGTACACTCTTCCTTCAGTCACTCTGTCCGTCTCTCTGTCCCTCTCTGTCTTTCTCTCTGTCTCTGTCTCTCTCGCTCTCCGGCGACGTTGCGCCGCTGCAACTTTCCCGCCACCCAGGCACCTGGCCTTCCTCAGCTGTACGCTCTTGCATAACAATTAGCTGACCATTATAATGCTATACAAAATTAGCTTACATTACCTCTTTCCTTTCTTTTAAAGAGAGCTAATTATCTTTAAAAATTAGCGAACGTACCTTAATTAAAACAATGCAAACAATTCTTAATATAGCCTAACATCAGAAAACACCTTACGCTACAGTCTAGACAAACAATCAGCTACTACATTAAGTTTACCTTTCTTGTAGTTCACCAGAATGTCAAAAGTTTGCAACGATAATGACCATCTGACTAACTTAGCAGATTTTGACATTGATTCAGTCAAATAAACTAAAGGATTATGGTCTGTAAACACATTGATTTTAGAACCAATAATAATTTCTTTCAACTTGTTTAAAGCCCAAATGACTGCATAGGCTTCCTTCTCAATCGTCGCCCATCTCCTCTGGGTATCTGTCAGCTTCTGACTGATAAGTGAAACGGGACGTTCTATCCCTTCATTGTCCACCTGTGATAGAACAGCTCCCACAGCAAAATCACTGCTATCACAGTACAAATTAAATGGTTTACCAACCTCAAACATATATAGAACCACATTTGACAATACAATCTGTTTCAGTGAATCAAAGGATTTCTGATGTGTCTCAGTCCAAACAATGTTTTCATGTACTTTCTTACTGGTTAAGTCTGTCAATGGTTTAGCAATTTCAGCAAAATTACAAATAAATTGTCTGTAAAACCCAAAAAATCCTAAGACCTGTTTCACTTGCTTCTTCGTTTCAGGTTTCTTCAAATTAATCAAACTGTCAATCCTATCCGGATTCATCATCTTCTTCCCTGATCCTATAAGGTGACCGATGAATTTCACTTCACTCTTACCAAACACACATTTCTTCAAGTTCAACGTTACATTATGCAGTCTTATTTGTTTCAAAAACACTTCCAAATGTTTTAAATGAATGTTCCAATCATCAGAATGTACAGCAATGTCATCAACATACGGTTCAGTGAATTCATGAATCGGTTGCAAAATCATATTTATCGCTTTTACAAAAGTCCGTCCAGAGTTAATCATTCCAAAAGGAACACGCGTAAATTCGTACAGTCCATTATGTGTAACAAACGCAGTCTTCCATTGATCACTCTTCTTCACAGGACAAGTCCAATAGGCACTGCGACAGTCCATAACGGAAATAAACTTGGATTTCCCGACTTTGCTCAGGACATCATTGACGATTGGCATAGGATATCTACAGTTCTCAGTAAAAGAGTTAATGTATCTGTAGTCGCACGCCAGTCTCAAGGATCCATCCTTCTTTTTGACAATGACAAGTGGACTTGCCATTCTGCTTGACGATGGTTGAATGATGTTTTCTTTCAGCATCTCTTGTATTTGTCTTTCCACTTCTGCACGGTATATTAATGGTATGCGATATGCCATGAATTCTCTTTCTCGAAAGTCAGGTTTCAACACCACTTCATGTTCTACTAATGTGCATAGTCCGGGTTTGTCAGAAAATCTGTCTGCATAACGATTTAGTATTTCAAGCAATTGTTTCTGTTGATCGCTCGTAAGGTGTCCAATTTGTTCATAATCCAATTGGAGAGATTTCTGTTTTGTCTCTGAGTGGTCTTCTTTCAGTGGTATTTCTACAACTGATCCGAATTCGTCATCCTCTTCCACGATCAGACCACACGACAATGATCTTGTGATGAACTTTCTCATCTTGTTGGCATGAACAATCCGTCGCCCACTTTCATTCATGTCCACGAGATACGAATATTTGGATCTTCTTTGCAAGACAGTGCATGGACCATGCCATCGTGAGATCAATTTATTGGTTGACGTTGGATACAACACGATGACGTTTTCTCCTGGTTCGAAATCTTTATCTTTTGCTCTTTTGTTATATTGACTGGCGTATTGTTTTTGTTTTTCATCAGCGCAACTCTCAGCGAATGTCAATGCTTTTTCCATGTCTGCTCGTAAATTCTTCAAATACTTTGCCGGCTGCACTCCAATGTTCGGTGGTAAATTTATCTCTTTGGTCCAGCTTTCTTTAAGAATGGTTAGTGGCCCTCTTGGCAACTTTCCGTAGACCAGCAGATATGGTGCCACTCCTGTAGTTGCATTAGGCACTTCTCGCAATGCCCAGACAGTAAATTGAATGATTTTATGCCACTGTCTCGGATTTTCCACAATGACATGATGAATCATCTTCTTGAACGTTTGATTCCATCTCTCCACTATTCCGGCCGCCTCTGGATGTCCTGGCGAATCAAATCGAGGACAACATCCCATCAATTTCAGAAATTCTCTCGTTAGGCTGGCTGTAAAATTTGTTCCTCTATCACTCGTTATCACTGACGGAACTCCTACATCCATGAACAGTTTCATCAGAGCTTCGCATACAGCCTTAGCAGTCAATGACTTCATCAAAAAGATTGTCGGCCATCTTGTACATGAATCTACGATGCACAAGCAATATTTATGTCCTGCTGCTGACGTCGGTTCGATTGGTCCTACGACGTCCATTGTCATTCTTCGGAACGGAACATCTTCCCTTGGTATTGGTGTAATCGGTACTCGATCCATCACCAAACTTCGTGCTTTCAACTGACACTTCTCACAGGACTTGCAGAACTTCATCACATCTTTACGCATCATTGGCCACACAAAGGACAACTTGATACGTTCTCTTGTCTTCTCTTCTCCCAAGTGTCCGCCGAATACTGACTCGTGTGCCAATTCCATCACCTGAATTCTTCTTTCCTTCGGCAACACCAACTGATACACCAACTGGTCCAACATTTGATGCCTCTTATACATCAACCCATTCACCACACTAAACTCTGATCCTTGGTCTTCAGCTATCTTCCACCACGACTTCAGTGACTCGTCATTTCTCTGCTGCTCTTCAAGTTTCTTTGCATCTGCCAATTGTCTTTCATCATTCGTATTCTCAGTAAACAAATCTCTCATACTCGTATCCACTTCACTATCGCTTCCGGAATCATCATAATCATCACGCTCACATGCAACCATCTCTTCTTCTATTTCATTGCTCCCGGATGTAATATCTTCTTCTTCTTGAACACTTTGTTCATCTTCGCTTTCTGTGTCATCATCTAGCAAACTTTCATTTAGCTTTTCCTGTTCTCCTTCTTCCACTTCTCTTCTCCGACTCTGTGCTCTCGTAGTCACATTCGCTTGTAGTTCTCCTAGCAGAACATTCACTGGTGGAATCTCTTTCAGTTCTGCGATTATCTCTGGATGGCAAGAATTTTTCTTTGTTGTCTTTACACAAAACTGCCGGAATGCTGGCACATCCCAAAGTTAAATATGGCGCAATATTTACTTCCTTGTCCTTCAAATTTCCTCCTACGTTATGACAACTCATCCGCACTTCTATTTTCACCAACTTAGCTGGAATGGGCTCTCCAGCGACACATTGCAAATGTACCCTGCCAATTTCTTCTACGATTGCTCCTTTCAACAATTCTTCATTGATTACTGGAATCTCAGTACCAGAGTCAATCAATGCTAGGACTTGCACGGGATGACAACTGTCATCATTTCCACGTATCTCTACATTCACATGCTGTAATAGAGTCTTCTTCATACGTTGACAATCATCTTTAATTTCAGTTTCTCGACCAATTTCTGTGATGGGAGCAGATTTTACCATTTCTCTCTGTATAGTAAACTGAGGCGTGCACTTCATGACTGACTTCACTTCCGTTTCGCGGTTGTCTTGTTCTTCCAGCTGATTAGGTGCATTCATTACTTGAATCTGATTTACTCTGAGGTTTTCTGCACTTCGACTAAATCTATTTCTCAGATTTGTCATTCTGGGTGGTACTTGGCAATCCTTCACCAAATGTGTGTCTGACTGGCAATTATGGCATCGTTTCCTAACAATATTTCTCTGTTCGGTGCTTTCCCGCCTGTAATTGTTGTACGGAGTGTATGCTGCATTGCCTTCTCTTTGGCGTCCCATCACTGGAATTCGACTGTAGATTTGTCTGTCCCCCGTTGCCTCCTTCCTATCTTGCCCAAACTGTCTTCCATGATAACTATCTTTCCTTACCTCATTACTTCTGGCTTGGTTTCCTGTTTCTTTGCTATTACTGTTCCACCTGCTTTGCTTTGAACTATTACCCCATGCTTCATACTTCGGTTTATCGTGAAACATTACACCAATTCGATTATTTACATGTATGTCTGCGAGATCTGCAACGTTACTAGCTTCCAAGCATTCAGTACCCTCTTTTGCAAGTACAAACTGTAGTGGACCCGGTGGTAAACATTCTTTCAACTTATCCGCCACCAACAGATCAAACAACTTCTCGTAGTTTTTACCCACTCGCCTACTACTGACATAATAGTTCAACAAATTCTTCAATCTTGCTGTAAACATAGTGTATGTCTCTTCTGTCGTTTTCTTCGCATCTCCAAATCGTGATCGATATTCTCTCGCTGTCAATTTAAATTCTTTCAGTAAATGCTCTTTCACTACATCGTAATTGTCTAGATCATCAAAAGACAATTGGTTTAGCACTGTTCTCGCTCTTGGTGTCATTAATGGTAACAGCAATTTGACCCAAAACTGCTTTTCCACCGTAAAACTGTTGAATGCATTCTCAACTGTCTCAAAATATAATGGTACTTCCATCATATCATATGGCATCTTAGGTAACACGTGTTTCATTGCATCACCTATCTTCTTAATCTTAGACACCATTGTCTCACTTTCTCGGATCCTATTTTGTTCTGATTTCTCTCGGCTCCTTCTATCGTCTTCGTCTCTTTTCTTCAGTCTATTTTGATCTTCTTCTCTACGCAGTTCTTCTTGTTCTATCTTCTGCTGCAACAATTCTAGCTGCTTTCTGCGTTCCTCCTTTTCAATAGCCATTTCTCGGAGCTGTGCTTCCTTGAGAGCGAGTTTCTTTTGTTCCAATTGTACTTGTTCTTCCCTTTCTCTTTCCGCTCTTTCCAGACTTTCTTTCTCCATTTTCAATTCTTCCTGTCGAATTTCTTCCGCTTTTTCTAATTCTGCCAAACGCATAGCTTCCTTGGCTTCTTCACGAGCTTTTTGCTCTTCGATCTGTTGTTTCCGTAGTTCTTCATCACTTTTCCTTGCTCTCTCGTATTCTATCATTAATTCCATCCTTCTTCGTTCTGCTTCGTCACGATCTTTTTTCAGTTGTTCTAACTGAAGTTGGAACTGCTGCTTCTGCATTTCTATCTCTTCTTGCCTCATCCTTTCTGCTTTTTCTGTTCTTACTTTTTCCTCTAGTCGAATTTTTTCTAATCGTTCTATCTCTTCTTGTCTTCGTCGTTCCTCTTTTTCTTTCTCCTCTTGTCTCCGTTCTTTCTCTTCTTGCCTGCGTTGCTCCTCTTTTTCTTTCTCTTCTTGTTTCCGTTCTTTCTCTTCTTGCCTACGTTGCTCCTCTTTTTCTTTCTCTTCTTGCCTACGTTGCTCCTCTTTTTCTTTCTCTTCTTGCCTACGTTGCTTCTCTTTTTCTTTCTCTTCTTGCCTACGTTGCTCCTCCTTCATCATCATAAATTGTATCAACGCCTCCATAGACATCGGTGCCTGTGGTTTTTCAACTGGCTTCTCCTCAGCCCCACCAACCGCACCTTTCTCTTCAGCTTCCTTTTTAAGCCAAACCTCAGCTAAAGCTTCCATCAAATTTTCCCTAGACATCACATCGACTTCTTCCACGTCTAAACCGGCTTCAATTAGATATTTTATTATTCGATCAGAAGCCATCTTTTTTATATTTGCTCGTTTTTGTTCTGTAAGTTTCTCCATCTTACTTCTTTACTTCAGTGATTTACGTGAGGAAATCGAGGGAGTGGCTATGATTTTTGTGATTGGTTGACTTCAATTCTTATTGTTCCTCGAATAAACAAGCAAGTTTTGTATACCTCTCTCTGGCGTTGCGTTGTCGTAATGTCGTTCGTATGCCCGTTGTATCTTCTCACCAGCTGCTCGGATGCTCGAAATGCTTCTCCGGTCGATTAGATGCTCAGTTTCCTTCTCCCGTGTGGTCGGCTCATCGTATTGTTTCGATATTCCGTCGTCCGTAAACTGGTAAACTGACTTCGATATCCCTCCGAGCGTAAACTTCGATTCAAAATCCACTGTGCGTAACTTCGATTCAAATATCCCTCCGACCGTAAGCTTGGATACGAAATATCCCACCGTTCGTAAATATTCCTCCGACCGTAAACTTGGATTGACTATCCCACCGTACACTTGAGTTCGATATCCCGCCGCTGTCACCAAAATGTGAGCTTATCCCTCACGCCTTTCCAGTCTCTTCAAAAGTTCAGCAGCGCAGCCTATAGGCCTAACCTAAATGACTGTACTGAGGTAGCTAATGGCTAGTTTATAAGTGTCTAAAGTTCTTTAACTTGTTTACTTAAAACAACGATCGGTTTCTTGTATTCAGTTTCTTCAAATCTCCAAAAGTTGCAATCAACACAAAATTCACCAACAACGGCAAACAATTCAAAGATACGACAGAAACGCCATCTTATTAACTCTTCCTTCAAAACTACTCCTTCTACACCTGACTAGCACACCTACATACGCCTATCTCACTCTTAGCGTACACTCTTCCTTCAGTCACTCTGTCCGTCTCTCTGTCCCTCTCTGTCTTTCTCTCTGTCTCTGTCTCTCTCGCTCTCCGGCGACGTTGCGCCGCTGCAACTTTCCCGCCACCCAGGCACCTGGCCTTCCTCAGCTGTACGCTCTTGCATAACAATTAGCTGACCATTATAATGCTATACAAAATTAGCTTACAATTATATTCGTTTAATGGTAAAAAAATTAAAAAGCTTAATGTTAGTAAAAACAATGTTATTTTATGCAGGAACATTATATTGGTTTCTGCAGTATGAATAATTGAATATGGAACGCCTCGTTTCTTTTTGCGTTCCTTTCAACGTTCGTGAATAAGCAGGCGCCCTGCGAATGGCGCCCAGGGCTGAAAGTGGTTTGGAAAAGTTGCCGGGTAGGATTTGGCGGACGAACCAACGCCTTTGACCCGACAATTTTTCTGACAGCCTTTGATTAGTCATTTGCCCAACATTTTTACAAAATCATGGTGTACGGACCATTCCTCATAGGCTGATTGCTCATAGGCTGATTGGTCATAGGCTTATCGCTCATACGGCTGATTGCTCATAGGGCCTTTTGCTCATAGGTCTTTTTGCTCATACGGCTCATTGCTCATAGGGCTTATTGCTCATATGGCTTATTGCTCATAGGCTTATTGCTCATAGGCTTTTCATTCATATGCTGTCATATGCAATACAATAATAGTAGAGATAACAACTGATTTAAATGAAAACATTTACTAGCTTGTGTAATTGTTAAAATGTAAAAAAACAGTTTAACTACAACAGTGTTCATCACGCTTTTAAACATTTTAACTACAAGAGTGTTCATTACTAAAGATCTCGAATAGAGAATAGTTGAATATGCTGTCACAAACAGTAGAGATAACAAATGATTTAAATGTTAAATGTTAAAAACAGTTAAACTTTTTAGCTACAACAGTGTTCGTTACTAGAGATGTCCGATACAGAATAGTTCAGTGTCTTACATGTTAACTACTTCAGTGTTAACTACTACAGATGTGCAGACTACTTAAAGGATAAGTACGACACGGCACGAAGATAGGTGAGGCTAATTGTCCCTAATTGATTAGCACTAGCTAAGGCGTGAAGAAGGGCATCGATATAGCAAACGGTATATTTGTTTTGGACCTAGGACAAAGTTCGTGTATTTTAGAGATATGAGCAACGAGCCTATGAGCAATAGACCCTATGAGCAATCAGCCGTATGAGCAATAAGCCTATGACCAATCAGCCTATGAGCAATCAGCCTATGAGGAATGGTCCTAGAGCCAAAATCATAGCCTACTAGTTTAACGACCTTTTTGTTTAGTAATTTGCTAAATATTTTCGAAAACCTCTGCCAATTTCACTAAATATTTCGTCATTCGTGTAGATTTTTTGGTTTCTTATGGGTTCATATTAGGCCTATATTGAACTCGCGACCCGACTGAGACCCGGTGTAAAGGTTTCAAATTACCCCCTCCTAAACATTACTCCCTGCAAATTGTAATTTGCATCAATCATCGCATTTATTGCACTAAAAATATCAGAAAAATGATCCCGATTCTTGTTTTGGTCTGAAGATTTTCATCCGTCATCCCACTTCATGGTTTGTTATCAGTATTTTCATCTATAACTAAAATACTAATCGCCGCGGAAGTTACATGGAGAAATGGCTTCGAGGCCATTATATTTTTCCGATCAAAATATTGATAACAAATCACGAAGTGAGATGACGGATGAAAATCTTTAGACCAAAACAAGAAGCGGGATCATTTTTCTGCTTTCTCTAGTGCAATAAATGCGCAGATTGATGCAAATCTAGTCTCCGGGGGGTAATCTGAAACCGGAAGGGGGTAATTTAATTGAAACCTTTACACTGGCTACAGCAGGTCACAAAAATCAATGCTGGATCGCAGACCCAGACAGACCCGGCTCACTTTCAGCCCTGGTGGCGCTTTAGAAATTTGGAGATTAGGCTTCGATAGGCCTAACTAATACGATTTTTGAGGAGATGACATAGGAGGGTAGCTGGAATCCAGCTATCGCCCGTTCTGATATTCTGGTCATCGATTACCAGAAACCCCGGCTGAGGCGGTGGTTCATTCCAGGTAGGCTACTATACAACCTGCAATCGAAAAGTAGCGCTGCTGGTTTCTTACTTTCCCGTTCATAGTTTTAATGAGTTTTGATATGTTACGCATTATCAATTATTATTATTAGAACGATTGAATGTTTCGTTTGGTCTGACTGGTAACTTTCTTTATTGGATAGCCTCTTTTCTATATGACCGCTCTCTTTGTGTTCTACTAGGTCCGCATGGGTCCCTGCCCAATATGGCCTGCCGCAGGGATCTGTCCTTGGTCCAATTCTGTACATAAGTTACACTTCTGATCTTGCCTCTCTTCTTACAATACATGAAGTTTTGGATCAGCTTTATGCTGATGATGTACAAACCTACAAGCATTGCCTATCGTCTAGCGCCATATCAGTGGTCCGGGACATGAGTGAGATCTTAACTGCCCTAGAAGCACGGATGTCGTCTAACCGACTGCGCCTAAACCCAACTAGGCCTAAGACTAAATTTATCTGGCTGGACAATCGTAAGCAACTTGCTAAAATTGATTTCGATGCACTTGTGACTGAATTCACCACTTACACTTTCTCAAATACGGTCCGTGACCTTGGTGTCCTGTTGGACCAAGAGCTCACATTTGCTCCTCACATCCACCGACTTGCTCGAGACTGTTACTATCAACTGCGTCAGCTTCGCACAATTGCTCGTTCACTGAGTGACACTGACATCTAGTGCTCTCACCACTCAGGTCCATTCCTTCATTACTTCCCGTCTTGACTATTGCTCGTCACTTTACTCTGGCCTCCCATCCAATCGAATAATGTGCTTAAACAGAGTCTTACGCTCTGCAGCTCGTTTAACTGGACATATCCCTAAATTTGATCATGTGTCCAGCTACATGCTGGATACATTACACTGGCTTCCTACTCGGCAGCGCATTGAATTTAGGATCGCTGCCCTAGTTAGGCAATGCCAGCTTGGAATTGCCCCACACTACTTGCAAGAGCTTTGTTGCTCCACTAGTACCCAAGACCACCGCCCCCTCCGTTCTGCACAGAAGGGATTAATTGCTATTGGTCCCTTTTACACGAACTGCAGCGATGCAGCATAGAGCATTTTCTGTGATCGGCCCAGTTGTCTGGAATGGCCTCCCACAGGAGCTACGTCTACTTGCTGGGGTTATTACTGAAACATTTTTATTAAACTCAAAACTGTCCTTTTTGCCGTGCTAGAGTCGGGAGCGCTTCTGAGTAGTTCCCTTGAAGAAGCGCTATATAAATTCTTGTCTGAATGACTGAATGAATCAACGTTGATCTCAGTTTCTATCTCTGTGATTGGAGACCGGTTTACTACGTATGATTAGATTTTATTAGTAAATGTTTACGAAACAGAAATTCTACTCCAAACCTTTGCTAACGTATAGATGGATATCAGACGGATCTAAGAGTCTTCTGCTGAAATAATATTATGCCTATATCCGACTATTGCGCATATTTAACGATTTTGAAATAGATTATTTTTACACTGGCATGTATCCAAGCGTTCCATCTAAAACATGAAACCATAATTTAGGACTGGAATTTGCCCTCTGCTTAAGAGTGGCTAAAACGTGTCACAGCCAATAACAGCACTGTAAAAGCATTTTACGCATGGTCGTCCCATTAAACGGACTATGAATAGGCCTATAAGTTATTCGAAGTAGAGAGATCACTGTGACCTTGATGGACCACTTTACCAGCGCGGTTGTCAGATTATTAAAGCGTCACCTATCTAATAGTAGGCCTATCTATATAATTAAGTTAATACAATGTGGTAGTCAAGGGCTTACTGTAGGCCTATTAGGAGGACACAAAATCATAATAATCTGGAATTTGCCCCCTTGTGCAACAGCAGATATAATATAGAACACGCCGCAGTCAATAAAAAAAGATAAGATCTTTCATACAAACACACAGGCTAGACAAATTAGCCTACTATAGGTTGGCCATGAATCTGATCAAATCGGAGTGAGGTCACTGTACCTTAGCTGGAATATAGTCTACTTGTAAGATAAGCTTACAGCGCGAGTCTCTTAAGATCAGGTTTTGAAACCGGTTTCAAAAATTGAAACAGGTTTTAGAAATGTATTTCAGAATGGACAGATGCCTTCGTACTGACACTGTTTTGCCCAAAGAGGAATAGTAGTGAACCAAGGATTCTATATTAGAGGATAGGTTACTTGTGAACATATTGCGGTCATGATTTCACTCTCAGCGATAGATGGCGCTCCACTTAAAATTCCGTTTCTATCATGGTTTCTACCGCTAAGGATCATGTTTTGAATCTCCAAGGGTATTTGTTTATTTTGCAAACATAATTATTCGTCAATCTGCTTTCATAGATTAGATGTAACTAATTGAAGGCTTTCATTCTGTAAATAAGATTTGAAATTTTCCGGAACTCCGATTATCGCCCAAAAATTTATACAAGGCGGCTAAACAAGAAGAAACCTGTCCTGTGTATAAAGAGTCCTTGGTAGTGAACCATGCATTTTACCGAGAAAGCGTGAAGACAATCAAATTCCCCAGAAAGACAAGTAAATCCGCCGGCTGCAACATCTTAGATTTCCCTACGAATCAAACGACACACAATCCAGAAATCTGATTAAAATATATATATAAACAAATTCAAGTCATAATTTCCTTTTGGTAATTGGGTAGTTTAGCGTCCCAAATTATTTTGACCATTTCTTTGCAATAATAACTGAAAGACATATACAATAACACGGTGATTGGGTAGTTTAACGTCCCAAATTATTCAGGTTATTGCTGAGACTTGGAATTTCTCGTTAATCCAGCTTCTATTTTATCAAAACTGGAACCTTCATCCAGCTTCCATTTCTTTATCGTTCTTTTCATAAATCCAGCTTCTATTTTTTAGATCTATAAAAACATTCATCCAGCTTCCACTTCTTTATCGTGCTATTCGTGAATCCAGCTTCTATTTCAGATCGATGAAAACTTGTATCTAGCTTCTATTTCAACTACTATTACAGAAACTTGATCCAGATTCCATCTTTGAAGCGTTCTTTCCATCATTTTAGTCATAAGAAATCCTCATCCAGCTTCCATTTCTACGCGATAGTTACCCCGTTTGGGACTTTCCTTGAGGTTTTCAAGCACACATTTTATGATTTCCTCAATTAAATATGTGTTATTGTATATGTCTTTCAGTTATTATTGCAAAGAAATGGTCAAAATAAATCGGGACGCTAAACTACCCAATTACCCAATAGTTGACGCTAAACTACCCAATTACCTTCCTTTTGATATTATAAGTTGTTTTCTCTACCCCATATAATTTACTCAAAACTGTCACAGGATTACTCTTGGCCGACTTTGAAATAGATTCTTCCGACACTGGCATGAAATTTTATCCAAGTGTTCCATATCTAGAAATAATGTACTAGTCTGGGACATAATTTTATACATAACAACATGATTATTTATGACTGGAATTTGCCCTCTGCTTAAGAGCGGCGAAAACGTGTCGCAACTGATAACAGCATTTTTACGCACGGTTGTTCCAATAAACGGTCTATGAATATAAGTTATTTGAAGTGGAGCACTGTGACCTTGCTGGACCACTTGATCCGCGGATTTGTCAGGTTTTGACTAGAACAGGCCTAAAATAAAAATTATCTAGTTTAATATTTGTCAATTTCAACACAAATTTATCCCATGTTTGTTTTTGATAGCAAGGATAGTTGAAAAGCTAGTTTCACACAGATATGACGTGCTGAAAGGAGTCACAAATTTTAAAGCTCGACCTGAAATATATATATATATATATATATATATATATATAATTCTTAGTCCAATTCAGCTCTCCTATTAAGCTCTATGTACGCTGAAAATATCTGGCTTTGGTTCTTTCAACCATTTGTACATTATTTTGTTCCAAAATTAAGCTTATGGTAAACATGACTAATGCTGCATGCACAAGCCTATATAGTATGTGAGTCTAATCATATAATGCTGTGAAAGAAAGAAAGCCGATGTTGCAATGTTAAAAATCATGGCTAGTAGCGATACAAAGTCCATAAACACATAGAAAATTTACATTTCTGGAAATTTTGCGCCCACCCCTTACCCGCAACTGAATCAACTGATACAGGCCTACCCCCGGTGTCCTGTCTTGTCTTTAACCATCCTCGATTCGAGGGTTGGTCGCTTCATGGACATGCCTTCGCCACTTTTTCCTGTCATCCGTCTCCTTCAGTATCCTCTCGAATGGTAGTTCCATCCAAGTGATGATATTCGTGATCCATCCCATCCTCGGTCTTCCCCTTGCCTTTGCTCCCGAAATTGTACCCTGTATTATTTCCTTTTCTACGCAGCCCCCTGTTTCTTCATCAAATGACCGAAGTAAATGAGTTTCCTTCTTTTTATGTTGTGTCTGTGACTGTCCATGTTGCATAAGGTGGTAGTTTCCCTCGTCTTTCCACCTCGCAGTGGTTGTTCTTTATGTATAACAACCACACTCTACCGCATCACACACCCCACAACACCCCATCACACTCCGACCTCCACCGGTACGCCACCCGTGAAATTTGGGTTTTCGGAAAAATTTCCCCACACCCAGCCCTCAATCCCCCATACCCATTACCCACCCCACCCATCCCCAATCCCAACCACCCCTCCCCTCCACACCCCACCCACCCCATTCCCCACCCCCACCCCACCCCCACCCCCACTTCCCCACACCACCATCCACCCACCCCAACCCCTCCCCACCTCCACCCAACCCCACCCACCACACAACACTCCATCCTCGACCGGTACGTCACCCGTGAAATTTCGGTTTTCGGGAAAATTTTCTCCCCCCACCGCCCCCACCCCCACCCATGTCCCACCTTGCCCCTGCGGACCGAGGTGTGGGCTGAGTAGAGGCGAGGTGGCCCGCGTAAAAATCTGTGTAACTGTAAAACTATGGCAAGGGAATGGAAATTTATAGTGAAAATTACGGTTTTCCCAATCCCCACCGTGGCCCCCATGGTGGTAGAGTTTCGCCAACCACTCAATTTGATAATGCCTTCAAATTGACCAGGAGTTTACATCATTGAAGCCTGACAAATATTATGAGTAATAACGTTGACTGCGAAGGTAAGTTTTAAATTGAAAGCTAAGGACAGAAAGAGAGAGCTATAGAGAGAGGGGGAGAGGGAAGGAGTGAGATATATATATATATATATATATATATATATATATATATATATATATATATATATATATATATATATAGATAAAACAATGGGAACTTTTGAACCAGACTGTTTCATTTGGTCGCTGACTGGATGAAATGCAGCCGATTGCAACTTAATCCATCTAAGTCGGATTTCCTCTGGTGCTCCTCCTCACGCAGGGTGGGAAAGTCAGATCGGAGCCCATTCGTCATTGGTAGGGATACGGTCGAGCCAAAGAATGAGATCCAGGGCTGTTTTTAAGGAATTTTCAGAACTGCACAACCCCTTCTTTCCTTTCCCACCCTCCCTGGTAAATTACTCCAAATCGGAGGAAAATGGCCTTTATCAACTAGTTTTAACTGCACAGAAGTGCTTCTACATTTTTCTACAACTGCACAAATCCATTTAGAATTGCACATTTTGTGTACAACTGCACTTTAAAAAAAGCCCTGATGAGATCCGCGACCTCGGTCTTTTGCTCGACAGCGACTTGTCAATGACGTCACACATTACCGGAGTTGTGCGAACCAGCTTTGCACTAATTATTGAGACAGCTGACTGAGCTGAGATCTGTGTCTCTGTCACTCAGACAGGAAGTGACACGCCATTTGATACAAAGTTTGATCTTGGGCCGAATCGATTACTGCAATGTCGCCACAGCGCAGTATCATTCGGCTTCAGGCGGTCATCAATGCTGCTGCTCGTCTGGTCCTGCGATTGAAAAAATTCGACCACATTTCAAGCGCGATCCAGCACCATCTTCAGTGGCTTAGCATAGGTGACCGCATTAATTTCAAACTTTGTATAGCCTACTAATGTACAAATGCCTCAAAAATTGCGCACCAGGTTATCTCACGGACAGCATCAAACGGCTACCATACGATCCAAATAGGTCCCGGCTGCATCCAAGACCGCCGACGTGTACGAGCATGCGACGAAAACTAAAATGGGTGGTCGCGCCTTTCGGGTCGCAGTCCCACGCGCCTGTAACAGCAACTATCCAGGAAATCAAGACTGAATCAACTTTTAAAACACAATTGAAGCTGCATTTGCTCTTGAGCTCATGGCATTTACTCTGACAATTGACAACTATTACGCGTGTAAAACATCATAGAAGTGGCTTGCTACTGATGATGCTATACAAATTGTCTGAATTACAATTACAATAACATTTATCTACGTAATTAATTTTTTCCATCAAAAGTGCTTCATATTATTGCCCTAGCTTTACTCCTGTGGTTCAAGGGTTTATCCTATTTCTTTTGAAAGTAGGCTATACGAATATGCATACATATTTCAGGCTAGGGAAAGGTTACTAAAGATGGACAAGTGTCTAAAATGGACTACTCTGTGATTGGTCACAATGATTGAAACTTGATTGTCGCGTGATGTTGGCCTAGCTAGCAGGTTGCAAGATGGCTTGAATGAAATAACGAGACTCCGCTACACAGAAAAACCTTCGGAAAACAGACAAAAAGGTAATTGACATTGCTTCATCTTATGATAGCTTAGGGTAAAAATAAATCGGAAATCAAGAAGGGAACTTCTGGATTTTCTTTATTTATGTGTGCTGGAAAGTTGGTATTAAATTATTTTGCTTAATATTTGCTTCAAAGTTTTAGAAAAATATTTCATTCTCAGTGAGACCAGTGATTACACTCAGAATTTTAAAAAGGTCAGATCAGGCAGAAACAGGCCAGAAAAAGAAACATTGGAAAATTACTGAGAAATACAGGGAAATTTTGAACTTGAAATTTCTGACAATCTTCTTAGGTCTTTAAGTTCAAGACTTTCCTTTTTCCTCTAAAAATACAAAATTGCTGATGGTTTTTTAGTCTTTCGCTACAAAATCCTAAATCTTGCGACTTTGCTCGTCTTTTCCACGCGTTTACCTCAAAATATATTTTTTACATTAAAAAGTCAGAAAATCCGCTGATAGAAAAAAACTAGATCCTGAAAAACCTAGGAATCCATGCAGACAAGACCAAAAACCATAGATCTAGGTGGAAGAGTTATGAGTGGCATCCCTGAGTGAGACCAGTTATTCTCTGGCGATCATCCGTATGTTAAATTCGGTTGGAGCCAGTATGATAGCTACTGGCTCAAAGGCTTTGACGTCAACAATGTTTTGGCCCTCTGGTGGACGTATGATGAAGCGTTGCACCAGTCCAGTGAGAATGAGAAATAACTCTGCACGAGCCAAGACTTCTCCGAGACAAGAACGCCGTCCTGTAGAATAAAAACTTAAAATATCTACACGGTTATAAAGACTTCGCGATACGCTATTGAATATTACATTGAATATTACAATATCCATTAATATTAGTGTGATCAACTGAGCAGTCGGACATGATGATGCCTTGCATGGCTGCCGACAGTTAGATTCTAATACTATAATAATATTTTGTGAGAATCCATTCATTTATGGATTGCATAACACACTATAATTGTGTCAGTTTGAAATTTAACGAAGTTTTATTTTTATTTGTTACCACTCTTACTATACTTCTACTGCTACTGCTGCTACTGCTGCTACTGCTGCTACTGCTGCTGCTAGTAGTACTACTGCTACTACTACTACTCCTGCTACTACTGCTACTACTGCTTCTACTACTACTACTACTGCTACTGCTACTGCTACTGCTACTACTACTGCTACTACTACTACTACTACTACTACTACTACTATTACTACGACTACTACGACTACTACTACTACTACTACTACTACTATTACAATTAATTATAATAATAATGATGATGATGATGATGATGATGATGATGATGATGATGATGATGATGATGATGATGATGATGATGATGATGATTGATGATGATGATGATGATGATGATGATGATGATGATGATGATGATGATGATGACGACGATGATAACGATGATGATGATGATGATGATAACAATAATAATAATGATATTGGTGGGGATGATGATGATGATGATGATGATGATGATGATGATGATGATAATAATAATGATAATAATAATAATAATAATAATAATAATAATAATAATAATAATAGTAATAATAATAATGATAATAATAATAATTATAATAATAATTACGAACCGAGTGAAAACGGAATGACAGATTCTCGGCCGATCACGTGTCCATCCTTGTCCAAAAATCTTTCTGGTCGAAATGTCTGCGGGTCCTTAAAAACCTTCGTATCCATGTGAACCGCGTGAAGATTTATCAACACCTGACCGAAAAAAAAATTGTCTTGATTCAATATTATACTGATGATGCCTTGGGCCATCAGCTGAGGCTTTGGGCATTATATACCGAAAGTATTACAGTTATACTTAAATATGAAGCAAATGATAAAAAACGCATAAATTTACAGATTTGCGAAGTATAATTAGGCCTAGAATCCTTTCAATAAAATGCGCCGTTCACGATCAACAGAGACGTGACTCCTTTTTTTTATATCATCGACTCAATAAAAAGTTTTTCAATCTGTTGAACACAATACCTGTTTCTTTTATAGAGGCTAAAATTTGCAATTTTTATATTGAGAAGGAGACAGACTTCATATTAAAAAATATATCGAGATTCGTACTAAGCTGTAACCGATCTTCCGAACGTTTGACAATATTATAATAAAATCGTTGTGTCTTTCAAAACACACAACTTCAAAAACGTTAAGAGGTCCTACAGTGGCGTAGCAATTATGTCGTGCAACCTGTGCAGTGCACAGGGGACCACGGCTGTTTATGTCCCCCAGCGGTTAGAGTCAAGTTTTACTTTCAGATTATTCAGAATGTAATCAAGTCTGCATGCACAGAGTAACACACTCAATAGTCTCAATGGCTTAAACCGGAATGTCGCGACGCGTGATTTGAAACGCAATCCATGTGCGATGTGCCATCATAGATTCATAAAAATATAGCTTTACTCTTTGCAGTCTTTGGCGGAAAGTAGTTTTGCCGGTGTCACGAAATAAAGTCTCCCCCGATACAAAGTCTCCCCCCGAAACAGAGTCTCCCCCTGGCTGAAACTCTGTATTGGAAGAAATTTTCTGAAGTAAAAGTATTATGTGCTTTCTTGTTATATAATCTGGCAACGCAAACTAACCGTTTAGCCTGCTCATCTATAAATGTAATGCAACTGTAGTCAATTTTACGCTGAACGGGGGAGACTTTATTTCGTGGACGGCGGAAATATTCTCTCCCCCACGGAGACTTTATTTCAGAATATACTCTCCGGGGGCGAATTTATTCTGGAACAGATCCTCCGGGGGGAGAATCTGTTTCGAAATAAAGTCTCCGGGGGGAGACTTTTAGGGGGGAGACTCTGTCACGCGACACCGGCGTATGGGACTAAATAATTATGATGGTGTCACGGGTAGTGGAATATTATACATCTGAAAGCCCTATTGCTCTGAGTAATTTGAATAGACAATAATTCCATAATAACTTAGAACATGGTAAAATTTCGGAATGGATTCGTCCTTCAGACTTGCCGTAATAACCGAGACTTGAGTCACTTCACATGATACCAATTTATCATATTGTTTTATCAGTCAACTGTTTGGCAGAATTTAAGTGTGGACAATGATAGGCCTAAACCCTTCGATACTTCAATAGACGAAAAAATGTTTTTCGAAAAATTGTGTCCAGCACTCTAATTCAATTTTCTGGTAGCCTCCTGAAATATAAAATGTTTTATAAAGATAACCGTCAGGAAATAATAGGAACTTTAATAAGTTAATTTTTTCTTTCTTTAAATTCGTGTGCAAAATATGCAAATAGAGTCTATCGAAAAAGCGCCAGGCGTTTTAGAACAGCCTATTTGTTTGAAATCGAGGGGTTCAAGTACTGAAGGGTCCACCACTGGAATCCTGCATAGCGGTCCTCAAAACTTTGCTACGCCACTAGTTACATACCTCAAAAACAATCAGGATTTATTTTTCAGATTACTACTAAATAAATACGCTGGAACCTGACATCAGTATAATAAAAAAGACTGTAGGTGAATTCTACGCGGAACAGAGGTAGGCCTACTTAGTTTGTATAATTTTTAAATTACCATAATTCCAGCCGGCACAAAGTAGTTGCCAACACTAGTATCAGAAAGCGTCGTGTGAGGAAGAGCCAATGGGACCAAAGTTTTCCAGCGCATGATCTCCAAAATTGTGGCTTCAGCGAAAGGCATTTTGGACTGATCGTTCATAGAAGGAAGTCTATCCCGCGGAACCACGAGATCAACTTCGGCTCTTAGGCGATCCTGTGCATCAGGGTTGTTGGCTAAGGCAATCAGTGCCCAAAGAAGAGTATTTGCTGTTGTATCAGTTCCAGCTCCAGCCAGGTCTCGAAGAGTGAACATCAGTTGCTCAGAATCGTAATCTTTACCCACTCGTTCCAGATATCTGCGCACAAAGCAATCGTCTGCACCGTCTTCCAGACTCTTTTCAGTTTCTACTCGTAGAATTTTTTGGACCAGTTTCTGACTTTCGACTTGCTCACGTAATTTCTTTCGGTGAGAGGGAATAAATCTAAGTATTGGAGCAACGTCTACAGCAGGATCAAGATTATGGAAGGCCCGTTTGATTTGACTGGCGAGCTCAGTGATTCCAAGGTTGTAGTCTTGTCTGCGCCCAAAAACGATGTTCATGATGATGTTTGTTATAAAGAGGTACACGAGTTCTCTAGGGTTAAATGATTCGCCATTTTGTTTCAGAACATTGTCTGAGAAGAATTCAATTTCAGTTATGATTCTTGATTCCATCGTGCTCTTTACTCCAAAACCCAGTTGCTTTAAAACGGACAGTGAGAGTTGATGATACTTCTTCCATTCCTGAGTAGTGTTCATTAAGATCAAACCTGGAGCCATGTTAAAAATAGCATTAGGCTTAATTTCTGAGCTTATTATTTTCGTTGCCTAGTTTAAATGTAAGTTGTCAACGATCCGACTAGATTATTACAATCGATTGTCTAGATAAATTGTGAAATGATTAGATTTCCCTTTTACTCATGGAAGACTGAGAGTCTGCATCGTTTGACATTTTCTAAGATGCAAGCTGCGGGTGAATTATAATAACAGTTTAAACAGCTGTAAAAAGTATTTTAAGTGTTGGAACTTTAATGAGACGCCTGCAAGCGAAATGAGGAATGCTCAAACTTCACCTGAGGTCGATAATAATAGGCATAGTAATAGGAAGTTTAACCAAACAAGCTAGACGTTTAACATTCACCAATTGAAAAAGTGATTCATAAGATTTATGGGAGGCACAAATATCAGTATCGTCAGCAAATACTGTAGAACAAAGCGAAATTTTACACCGAATAATGATATTGCTATCGTGACGGTTAATCCTTGTGCGAAAAGGTGCATTAATTATTTTCACAGTGTCTTCTATTACAAGGTCCTCGTTGAAAGGTTGAGGGCACGTGACACAAATGAAGCTGTGAATATCTTGGATCGGCTAACCTTTACTCCTCGGATTGGTAACGCTTTCCGTGTAAAGCTGACTTCGTCCGGAGAATGCAGAAGAATGATTAACGAGTGCATCTTCGATAACTTCTCTGCTATTCAGCAGTAGTACAACCCTAAAGGCATAAAAATTAAGTAAAGTTTGAATATAGGATTAAAGTTGAAATTATTTTTTTAGACATTCGTCATTGACAGCCATAAAAGCCGGCAATTTGAAGCCAATGCCGAAGTTCCAGTGTTGCCTTTTGCGAAAATCGGTCTCAGCAGAAGCAACCATTTATCATTTGATTTTACTCGTAAAGCTCTGACTTCTGTATGCATGCCCGCATTAAGGTGGGTGGTAAGGGTATTGCAACATTCGGGCCGCAGTTTAATGTGGCCCGCAAAAAAGTCGGATTAGTAAATGTGACGACCCTGTTCGTGTTCAGGAAACTGTGGGCTGTGCCTCACAGAATCACAACCAAAAGACACATGAACATTTATTGTGACGACATACATCTCTTTGTTCTAAAAACACTGCTATTACGCCACTAATTTTATTGGAGTTGATGATGCTACATTATCAACTTGTTCTTTGGAATTCGCATTGTGACCGCTGCTTCTTGTTTTGCAATTTTGCAATTTTTGTTGCCTCACCAATTTCGTTCCTGCTACGACAATGGCTATGTGCTGTAACGGAAACCGCCCGCGCCCTCTAGCGGCTGACGGGAGAGTGGATGACGATCTCTCCCACCAGGTGGTAAGGCTTGCGTGTCGCTCCAGATGGGCGCAAGTCCGGCCTCCGTCGTCTTTCGAAGGGCTTAACAGTGTTCCCCCCACCGCACGAAGACACGAAGACAACAGACGTTTTCAGACGATATATTGTCGATCACAACTCCACACGTCAGCAGCAGGCATGCACGTGATACACCGCGAACTATCGTTCCCCAGCAGCGGACGGTCTTGTACCCAACGGCAGCTCCCACAGCAATGGCTGACAACGGGGGCGCCACACTGCGTCGAACACGGAAACTACACGGCAGCGGCAGCGACGTACTGCGGCGGCGGCAACGCCGAGCCCCGACGACCGATTCCCAGCGACGGCGACGGCAGCTCCCACAGGCGACTGACGGCTGAGCTCGACTGGACCGAACTTCTAAAACGGACGGAGCTCCCGCAGACTTCCCGGTGACATCTGAGCTAATGCACGCGGGCAGCGGTCCTATTTATACATGTCCAAGGGGACAGGGGACTTGGCGCCAAAAGATCCGCGCATGCGCACCAGAGGGGGTCCGACGTCAGAGGTCCGGACAGGTGCGAGGGGACCTGGCGGGCAAAGATCCGCGCATGCGCACTACAGGGGGGACTTCGCGCCAAAAGATCCGCGCATGCGCACTACAGGGGGGACTTCGCGCCAAAAGATCCGCGCATGCGCACTACAGAGGGGACTTCGCGCCAAAAGATCCGCGCATGCGCACCAGAGGGGGGACTTCGCGCCAAAAGATCCGCCGTCAGAGGTCCGGACAGGTCGTAGGAGGCGAAGAAGGAGGGGACCTCTAGGCACGAGCGAACGACGACGCGAATCGACCGCCCACGAAGCCAATCGACGGCGTAAACAAGACCGCGGAGGCGGCTCAGGCGAATTTCGCCACATCTTCCTCCGACCACGATTCGAAATGTCCCTATTTCGAGGGGTCAGGGCCCACACACCCTCCCGGAAACAAGGAACCCCCTAGACCGTCCGCATTATACAGTAACCGGCCAACGGGCCAATGGCAACAATTCTGCCTTCGAACGACTTGTAAGTCGTAACAACAGAAGCGGAACCAAACAAAAGAAAGGACCAACGTCCACGAAATGTCCATCGTTCATTATGCAAAGAGTCCATAAAAATGGGCCAACGAGCCACAACACTTTACGCTAAGTTTCATCGTAACGAGACACGGCCAACGGGCCAAACTGACGAAAAAGCACGAGTTATACACATTTCAACAGCGAGAAACGGCCAACGGGCCACACATATCAACGTATAATTAAACAACGCAACAACTTGAGCGTTCTAAAATGTCCATAGTCCATTGCACCAACAAGCCTCAGAGTTCAAGTCTCTTTTCACAATAAACGTCTATTCGTAGCGAGCCGGACGACGGACCATACGCTTTGGTCGGCCATCCTGGAAATTCACAGTCACCGGCGACGAAGCATCCACAGCGGCGGACTCGTCAGGCGGACGAGTGGCAATGTCACACTCTGATGGCTGCTTGCGACTTTCCCCAAAAAGGATCCCGTCAAAACTTGTCTCAACCCAAGCCACGGAATTAACCTTATAATCAGCCAGTGGAATGGCTTCTACAAATTTAGCGAACCCGTCCATCACCGTCAAAATTCTACGCCTACGCGGGTGGGTACCAGTAATATCCATGCTAAACCGTTCCCAAGGCTTCCCACAGGGTAAGGGTTTCAAGGGACCCTGCCTGGGCAGTTGACCTCGGTGGTATTGGGCAGAGGGAGAGCATCGCTGACTAAACCTCTTTACGGTTCCCGACCAACCAACCCTAAAGGCCCTGCGTCGGACTTTCCACCTAGTCCTACGCACACACTCGTTAACCGCTGGTTCCAAAATTTCATCAGCAAGCATACTGTCCAACTGGCTATCACTAACAATCCTATGCGGCATCGGGTGACTTCCTAACGCTTGTCTCACCGGATGGACATCTGTCTCAATCTTATGCGTGCTCACCGACGTCTTTCCTAACAAACTTCTCATCCGTTCCTGGATTTCCGGCGACACATCCTCGGGCAAATCTACCAACATTA
Organism: Lumbricus terrestris; assembly: GCA_949752735.1. Lineage (NCBI taxonomy): Eukaryota > Metazoa > Annelida > Clitellata > Crassiclitellata > Lumbricidae > Lumbricus > Lumbricus terrestris. Next base: position 92,405,524 of record OX457036.1, read on the forward strand.
ACTCACTAGGCGAAGCGTCTTTATTCTGACTAATCCTACCTTCGTCCATCCTAATCGGCTCAACTTCAACCGGGTGTAACCCTGCAAGGAACGTATCCTTGTTAAACCTAACCGGACTATCATTCAGGTTCACTATTCTCACATGCGAGCTAGTCTTATCGCCTAACACAACACGGGCCAGGTGAACTCCAGGGCGGATCTCGTGAGCCTCCGTCATCCACGCGGGAGCCACCGAGGTCAAATCTCCGTATACGGTTTTCACAGGCACCTCACTTTGGCATTTGGGCTGTAACTCTATTTCCTCGGCGACCATTACACGACGGCACCAAATTGAGCCATTCCCTCTCACTAAGGGGACACGTTTGCGACCAATAAACAGAGCCCCGTTACCAAAACTCAAGCGACAACGCTGTTCCCTCAAGAAATCCATTCCTAACATCGGTTCGGAAATCTGGTCAGAGACTAAAAAGTTAGCATGGACCTCAAAACCATCCCAAAATCTAAGGGGTAACCGGACCTCGCCCAAAACATTAATATTCGAGCCATTAGCAGCCATCAACAAGCGTGTACAAGAACGGAGTTCTAACCCTTCCACTGCTGAAGACGGAACCAGGCTCACTTCGGATCCGGTGTCGATGAGAGACATCTGCAGTCGGTCGTTGATCCTTCCACGAACGTAAACGGCATTACTGCTGGCGCGGTCGGGCAGCTTCGGACGTGTCGTGTGGTTCACCACCACGGATGTCGATGGCGCAGGTGCGTCTCCTCCTGTCGTTTCCTCGTCACTGGGCCGGTTCCGGAAACGGCGCGGCTGACGGCAATCTCGGACCACGTGACCGGCTCTACCGCATCCATAACAGGTCACGGTTCTCCTCGTAGTCTCCGGCTGGCGATCTCCCAATCGGCGGTCCCCAGGCCGTTGATCTCGTCTCGATCCATCGTCGTCGATCGTAGACTGGTTCCGTAGCTCCCGGAACTGTTCGTCCATCTTCCGTTCCATTTCTCGCTGCCAACGACGCTGATCGTCACGCTGTGTCGTCAAGAAGCGGTCCAGGGTCGACTGGAGCTGGTCGGTCGGCTCGACTTCTTGCGTTCCACGGACACGGTTCGACGGTCTCCGATGATCGTCGTTCTCAGAGGCTCTCTGGTAGGCCTCTAAGCGTAGAGCGGTCCGATAAGCCTCATCCAGAGTCTTCGGCTCACGCTCCCTGACTTTCAACGAAAGCTCCCTGTCTCGCAAAGCTTCCAGGAACGAGTCTCTTGCGATAATCTGCGTCGTCTCGTTGGACGGGACAGGATAGGCCAATACAACGAGTCTGCGAATCTCGTGTAATAAGTCGCTCAAACTTTCTCCGGCCCCTTGACGTCGAAAATACAGCTGACTACGGAACGTCTCAGCTTGTCCGTCCGTCCCATATCTCTGTCGGAGACGCTCCACCAGTTGGGCGTAACTTACGTCAGCTTGCGCGCCGAAATCCCAAAGAAGTTGCGTCGCAGCCTTCTCTAGCGCGCAGCGTAGATGATCCACTTTGTCCGCGTCTGTCCATCGATTGTGACGAGCGCATACCTCGAATTGTACTAGAAAGGATTCCAGGGACCCAGTCCCGTCGAATCGACCCGGCTTCATTGGCGTCGGTCGGTTCCGCAGGAGACTTCCGAAGTTCTCCAACAACTCCTTCGACGAATCCGTTGTCTCCGTCTTCACACAGGGACTCGTCTCCACCAGCTCCTCACCATCGTCGGAAATGAGCTCGATCAGTCGGCCACGGCTCGGCTGCTTCTCCATCGTCGTTCTTCCCACAGCAGGCGGAGAGACATCAGCAGGCGTGCTGAACTCGAAAAGTCTCGGCTGCCGGAACGTTACCTCGTCGTCGTCCATCATCTTCGGTAGACTCGTCTATTCGTCGGCTGGAACAACTGCGTACCCCACTTCTGGTACCAGTGTAACGGAAACCGCCCGCGCCCTCTAGCGGCTGACGGGAGAGTGGATGACGATCTCTCCCACCAGGTGGTAAGGCTTGCGTGTCGCTCCAGATGGGCGCAAGTCCGGCCTCCGTCGTCTTTCGAAGGGCTTAACAGTGTTCCCCCCACCGCACGAAGACACGAAGACAACAGACGTTTTCAGACGATATATTGTCGATCACAACTCCACACGTCAGCAGCAGGCATGCACGTGATACACCGCGAACTATCGTTCCCCAGCAGCGGACGGTCTTGTACCCAACGGCAGCTCCCACAGCAATGGCTGACAACGGGGGCGCCACACTGCGTCGAACACGGAAACTACACGGCAGCGGCAGCGACGTACTGCGGCGGCGGCAACGCCGAGCCCCGACGACCGATTCCCAGCGACGGCGACGGCAGCTCCCACAGGCGACTGACGGCTGAGCTCGACTGGACCGAACTTCTAAAACGGACGGAGCTCCCGCAGACTTCCCGGTGACATCTGAGCTAATGCACGCGGGCAGCGGTCCTATTTATACATGTCCAAGGGGACAGGGGACTTGGCGCCAAAAGATCCGCGCATGCGCGCCAGAGGGGGTCCGACGTCAGAGGTCCGGACAGGTGCGAGGGGACCTGGCGGGCAAAGATCCGCGCATGCGCACTACAGGGGGGGGACTTCGCGCCAAAAGATCCGCGCATGCGCACTACAGGGGGGACTTCGCGCCAAAAGATCCGCGCATGCGCACTACAGAGGGGACTTCGCGCCAAAAGATCCGCGCATGCGCACCAGAGGGGGGACTTCGCGCCAAAAGATCCGCCGTCAGAGGTCCGGACAGGTCGTAGGAGGCGAAGAAGGAGGAGAGGGGACCTCTAGGCACGAGCGAACGACGACGCGAATCGACCGCCCACGAAGCCAATCGACGGCGTAAACAAGACCGCGGAGGCGGCTCAGGCGAATTTCGCCACAGTGCTATTAGGGCGACATCTTCTTGATCTACAACACTTTTGCTGCGTCATAAACCACATATAGTATTACGTTGTCAGAGTAATGGAAAATAGGCCTGCTGTATATATTATGAATATATGCCGTATATATCTGTTCTGCAATCAGTATTGTTACGTAATTAGGTTTGCTCATAAACTTCTAAACATGTCGCAGAATTGCTGAACAAAGGGCGATAGCTTTGTTACATGGACTTTTTGCTTATTTTTAGGGCATACTTTTTTTAGGGCATATCATGTTGAACATAGGCCTACTTTAATCCGTCTTTAGGCCTGTTGTAATAAAAACAATATGTGCGCGGTGGACCGGTGATTCTCCGAAGGGTCATTGGATGGTAAGCTTAATCATTGGACACGAGACCGCTCTAACCTTAATGCGATCCTGCCTCTATGTTACCGCTGTAGGCAGTAAAAATTCGTTTGAAGTGTGACTGGAACAGTATTAAACAGAAAAACTCGCTAATTCTCTCTTTGACCCGTTCGGATGCTTTCTCTTTACAATCGATCGTGGTCCTACTCCTAAGTCCAACTTCTCAAGGTGTTCATTGTAATCTCTCCATAGACGGCGTCCAACCTCCTCTGCCTCAGCCCATCCAAAACAGAGTTCATTACTACAGTCCGTTCTGACCTAATCTAGAAAAACCTGACCCTTCAATACACCTATCGACTAACTAACGTGGGGGCGGTGGTGTAATTTATTATAGCATGATATTTTAACGGCGGGTTACACAAACCATTTAGCCGAGTCCTTTTGGAATTGCACCTTTATTCATGCAATTGCGTTCGACAACTTCAGTTTAATCGAGCGTTTCAGTAAGAGCAATATAAATGTTTTTTTAGGAAATATCATTGACATAATTCCAGTGGAAGGTTGTTCACTAGGGGCGTGAAAGAAGCAAACTATCAAACATCAGCTGAACATGTGTCAACCATCGACAAACGACGACTATTGACTGAAGGTCAATGTAACAGAAACATTCAAGCCTAGTAACAGAATTTATGAGACTTTTCTGTTTGTCTGCCACTACAATATGAAATAATGCCTCCAAAACGTCTGTGGTGGAATCATGCCTGCAGTAAAGATTAATCTACATAGCTACTCTCGCTAAAAAACAGGATAACTGTAAATATATAGACCTATTTCTGTTTCTAACTTACGTGCTTCCCGCTCTGAATGTAAAGATCGGTCCAAGTTCATCCGCCTTTTTCATGAAAAACTCCGCTATGTTGTTGAAGCCCCGAAGGAAAGGTAAAGATCCAACCAATGGAAGAGATGGAAGAGACGGAGGATAACGACGACCGTCTTTCCTTATGTCATTCCACCACCGGAGCAGAAAATATGTGGACAACAATAGCCCGATGAAGACAAACAATTCCGCAGGTGACATAATTGTTTTTATCCTTCAATCAATTGGAAAGTAGGCCTACTCGGGAAATCTGAGTAAAATATAAAAAACTACATTATACTCAGTTTTTAAGATTATATGCCTATTCCTTTGTTGAACAATCCGGTTGACAGAGTGACTGTAATCGGTTGCAGTGTACATTTATGCAATTGAAACAAATCACAAGAACACAACTCACAGAAGATCATAACCACTAACAGAACAGACAGGCTGATAACTGCAACATCAATTTATCCTCTTCATTGGAACTCTGAAAATCCGTTTCACTAACCTGTTGAAAGAAAGATTTCGTTCTGTCGTAGCGCTCGTGAAAAGCTAATGCCCTGCGCTTGGCTTTTAACGAGGCTTCAGAAATCTGGAGTTTAGGATTACGATTTGGTGTCCGACTTTGTCTGTATATCTCCGAACAAGGCCTAGCATTGAAGGAGGTCAAGTAAATCGGTGCGTTTGTGCGTGCGTGTGGTGTTTGTTCGTATGCGCAAAATCGCCATGCGACAATGTTAAAATTCAGTCGGCTTCTCGCTACGCTTGGCTTGCTGGCAATAATAATAGCTGTTGCCATAATTATCTAGAACGCGACTGGCATTCAGAACTAGACCGTGGTCTAGACGCGAGAAGAATCTACATGAGAGTTGCTTGCCAAAGGTCTTTTCACGCATCGCACGCTTGACTTGTAGGTCTATGACCATCACCAAAGTGACTGTTCAGAACAGGTTTTTAAGCATGAAACAGGTTTTAGAAAGATAGGCCTATATCAGCATGGAGAGATGCCTTCACACTGACACTGTTTTGCCTAAATAGGAAACGGTTACTAGTGAACCATGCATTTTACCGAGCAGTTAGATTGAACGTTTCTGATCAGAAATCTCGAAGGGGCACTATAGCAATTGCACAAACATACATACATACATACATACAAACATACATTCACACATAGACTACATACATACAATCGTACAAGCCTACATACATACGTACAATCATACATACATACATACACACAAACATACATTCATACATACATACATACATACATACATACATACATACATACATACATACATACATACATACATACATACATACAATCATACAAGCATACATACATACGTACAATCATACATACATACACACAATCATACATGCATACATACATACATACATACATACATACATACATACATACATACATACATACATACATACATACATACATACATACATACATACATACATATATACATACATGTACATACATACATACATACATGCATACATACATAATGATGATGATTCTCTGCCCGAAGGCAGGTTCATTGGCTTTACGCCCCTGGGGATGAGATGAGTGAGGTGGTTTCCCGTTGCCTTCCCCACAGACAATGATGGATAAGCAACTTGCCCAAGGTCGCTCCTCAGGAGCTTACGCCCTGCGTCCCACACGTGCTAGCCCGAGATATCTAAATCTCTGAATGTCAACTCTCAGCCCGGGGCTTGAACCGCAGTCCGTTGCAACCAACAGACGAATGCCGCTCTCGCTTACCGGTGTAGCTAACTAGACCAGTCAATGTATATGTTTTATTTGTATGTATGTATACATAAAAATAAAAGTACTATGAAGGATGGATGATATTCAATTTTGCGGACAAACTATTAAAATAGTTTTCGTGGAATTGGGGCCCTCTCCCCTTTTGTGGAAATTCCCTCTTTTTGGAATTGGCGCCCTCTCCCTTTTTGTGGAAATTCCGCCTTTTGTGGAAATGGAACCCGCTAGAACTTGGCACCCCAGGCAATTTCCTGCTTTCCCTGTGCCTAAGATCGGCCCTGCATGATATTTTCAGTGGGTGCAATGGAGTTCTGGAACGTAATGGCAGTCTGGTGCATTCGGCGTGTTAGCCAATCTTATTTCCGAACCAAAACTTAGATTTAGGCTGGTTCAGACTGATTAACACGCAGAGCTGAAGTCATGGGTTCCTCGACTACTCGCATTTTTCTCTGCAGAAAGGTATTTCAGTTCCACTTGCGCCCACCGGAGAGCAACTCAGCCATGATGAGTAGACTGTCGATTGGAGGAGCAGACGTCAAGGCAATATGGCAACCCACAATACGGTAGGCCGCCCTGGTTGCTAAGCAATTTGATAGAAGTCAGTTTAAAGTTGGGGATGAAATGACACAGTCAACGGAGCCAGCCAGCAGCCATAAGAGAAGCAGTTCCAGAAGTCGGCCGGGTAACTGAAAAAGCTCGTTTACTAAGAACAGATATTGATTTCGGTATGAACAGGCAGGATTAACCATTCAAGTGAACTTGCTGTTTCCAAGGAGTAATTCTTGTACAGTAAACAATATTTCGTCTCTGTCTGCCAGCTCTTAAGTGTGCGTCTAGCACTGTATGCCTACCTATACGAGTGTCCATGCATACACATTACAGAAGAGCATCCATCATCCTCATGGTTGCCAACAGATGCCCTGCCTACTCTAGCAATTCTTTTGTAGCCTATACAATACATGTAACTCATCAAAGTCTTGACATTTATGTAGGTAACCAGAAAGTCTAAATAACACTGAAAGTCACAAATTTATATTTTATTGGCAATTATCAATACCATAATGTTCCCATAGTTTACTATATAGCTGCAAGTAGGCCTACACCATTACTCCATTAGCACTAGCGTTAGAACCTACGTATAAGACTCTACAAAGTTTGCGATCCGTCGTTAGGCAAAAGTAATGTTATTGCAACACTTTAACGTTTGCTTCAAGGTTTTAACGCAGCCCAGACTTAGGCCTATCTCACGCTCAAAGCACTTATTTTCTGGCGATTAGTCGTATATCAAAACGGGATGGAGTCAGTACGATAGCTACTGGCTCAATCGCTTTGACGTCAACAAAGTTTTGGCCCTCTGGTGGACGTATGATGAAGCGTTGCACCAATCCAGTGATAATGAGAAACAACTCTGCACGAGCCAAGATTTCACCGAGACAAGAGCGCCGCCCTATAGAATAAAAGCATAGAACATTCGCACATTTTCCAAAGACTTCGTGATTTGAATATCTAATAAAGAATAGGTTTTTACTTACTTACTTAAATCTACGAGGCAGATATCCAATATGTCATTATAGAGCGATGCACTTTTGGCAAAACCTCCGCAAGTAGCCACAGATCATAAAGGCATTTTATCGTCTATCGTCTATAGATGCGCTATGAGCATGTCACATAGATTCATAGAATGCTCTCCAGAGTGTTTGAATTTATGGAATCTAATTTTCCACCATAGGTCTAATCTACTAACCAAGAGAAAATGCGATAACGGATTCTCTGCCAATTACTTGGCCGTCCTTGTCCAGGAATCTTTCCGGTCGAAACACATCCGGATCTTTCCAAAACTTTGGATCCATGTGAGCCGCGTAAAGATTTACCAGAACCTAAAAAACACATTTAGGCTAATTACTTATTTACGCATATTTTGTGAAGCATAACGGGCTGCTGTCTGCTGACCAAGCACAGCAAGGCGCTGTCATGCAACAGCATGCAGGTGGTGACGTCGTGCGACCTCTTGACAGAACAAAACTACTATGTTGACAATCAATTAAGAGCGAAGCAGAGCACGAAATGAAGCGGCAAGACTGATGTGCGCAAAGCTACAGATGCAGAGCATTTGGAAAAACAATCATCTTATGATGAAGAAGTTGACGGGTTGTCTGATGATGAAGCCAAACAATGTCGCCGTAGTGATGTCAGGACCTCAACATTTTGTCACGTTCATCACCACTGCGCATTTCTAACAAGTATTGATGAATATTGTTTGAACCTTATCTACCTTTTGAAAATAAAATAAAATTTAATGGTCGCTAAACTTATTTTTCACAATATCTCAATACAGTTATTATAGTAGACACTGTGATTCTGGGTGGATCAGAGCGGTTATTAAACAGCGCACATCTTCACAGACGTAAAAGTTTATCAAAATGCTCTCTGTTAATAGCCTAAATACATCGCAACAAATGTGTTCCAAGCACCAAAAAGTTGCACTTCGGAAGCATTTGAATAATTGAATTACGTCCCTATATTTAAATAATAATTACCAATGTTTCAGCTGGTACAAAGTAGTCGCCAACAGTGGTGTCACTTAACGTCATGTGTGGCATGGCAAAAGGAATCAAGGTTTTCCAGCGCATGATCTCCAGGATTGTTGCCTCAACAAAAGGCATCTTGGATTGGTCATTCATTGATGGAAGTGAATCTCGAGGAACCACGGCATCAATTTCTGCCCTTAGACGATCCTGAACATCGGTGTTGTTGGCTAAGATGACCAGCGTCCAAAGAAGAGCATTTGCTGCTGTATCCGATCCAGCAGCAACTATATCTCGAATTGTGAATCTCAGTTGCTCAGCGTCGTAATCTGGACCAATGCTCTCCACATATCTACGCACATAGCAATCGTCTGCACCATCCTCGAGACTTTTTTCGATCTCCGTCTGCAGAATCTTGTCTATTGATTTATGACTTTCGATAAACTCACGCAGTTTATTTCGGTGAAAGGGAAGAAATCTAAGGAGGGGGGCAAACTGTAAGGCTATATCCACATTTTCTGCGAACCGCATCATTTGATATCCGAGTTCAGTCATTCCGAGCTCAAAGTCCTGTCTACGTGCAAAAATTAAGTTCATGATGATGTTTGATATGATTAGGTACACGATTTCTCTGGGATCAAAGGAACCACCATTTTGTTTCGATACATAATCTGTGACGAATTCCACTTCCGTTAAGATCCTTGATTCCATTGTGCTTTTTGCTCCGAATCCAAATTGCTTTAAAATGGAGAGTGAAAGTCGGTGATATTTCTTCCATTCTTGAGTAGTTTGCATCATAATCAAACCTGAAATCAGAGGAAGAAGAGCAACCTTTGTTTCTAAGCAATGCGAGAAGACCCACTAACGCTAAACGGGAGAGTGTAAGAAATCGTGATAATGGGTAATTTCAGTTTACAGCAGAATTTGACAATTATTTTTCTCTCTGAGCCAAGAAGCCTTGGATATGTTTCTACTTAGCCGCATTATCTTTGATGGATTTGGAGGTCCTTAAAATCATGGAAGAAACTAATGAATGTTTCAATGATTTATCCTTTTGACCGCTGACCTTTGTTGAAAGGAAGACAACCTGATGTAGACAGTGCTAATAAATATCGTGCAAGTTCACAAAACTCCAGCCGCTGAATATCATTGATTGACACTATTAACTGTTCATTGCCTCTTAGCAAAAGAAAATATGACATTCGAATTCAAAGTAGGCAGGCCAATCTCTCAGCAAACATTTATTTGAAGAACCATAATATTATAAAGCGGCCAAATGCGTTCGTGCGGATAGAGAGCTCTTAGACTGGCTTCAAAGCTGTAGAAAGTGACAATAAGAGTGTCGAATCTATGCTAACCTTTAGTATTCGGATTAACAAGGTTTTCAGTGTAGAGTGCACGTCTTCCTGAGAATGAGGAAGAATGGTTTACAAGTGCATCTTCGATGACTTTTCTGCTATTCAGAATTAGCACAAACCTGAAAAGATGTGAATGTGTATATTGTATTGTATTGTATTGTATAAAAACATTTATAAAGCGCCTCTACTAGGGTGAACCGTTCAGAGGCGCTCCCAGTGCGCAAGGCCACGAGAGAAAAAATAGGTTTTAAGAAAAGAAAATTAGGAGGAGGGATTACCTGTCAGAAGTTGAGATCGAATAGAAGGAGAGAGCGTATTCCAAAGAGAGGGGCCAATTGATGTAAAGGAACGGGACTGAGCCATAGCCGTTCTAGTAGGAGGTACTAGAAGTTCAAATCTGTTTAAAGAGCGGAGTGGACGATGTGAGGAGGCTGAAACTGGCCTGCGAATTCCATTGGTTAGATATTTTGGAGCAAGACCCCGTTGTGCTTTAGAGACCAAAATGAAAATTTTGAACTTAATGCGCGCAGTTAGAGGAAGCCAATGGAGCTGCTCAAACATAAAAGTAGAGATATGAGAGTAGCGTGGAAGGCGTGCAATTAATCTGGCGGCCGCATTAAGGACCGACTGCAAAGGTGAGAGTCGAACCTTGGGAAGACCAATTAGAAGAGAATTACAGTAGTCAATTCTGGAGCAAATGAAAGCATGGACCAAAGTGGTAAAAACAGAAAGCGAAACAGAACGCCGAACTGCCCTTAGACGCCTTAAATGAAAATATGAGGATCGTGTAAGATTAGATATATGGTCTTTAAAGGAATGAATATAAATATAAATATAAATATAAATCAGTATAATGAATGTTCAATGTGAGTCAGACGAGAGAACAATTCTCTGCTAATACTAACTTTCTGGTTTTATCAACGAAAATAGTCGCAAACTTAGCTGAAATAATTTTTATAGCATTGGCAATGTCTTCAGTCACGGTCGTGGAGCCACATAGGCTATTTCAGAGATTCAAAATCTCAGGCTAGCACAGTCCGTCCACGGGGTCCTAAATGGCATGGCGTCCATTCAAACGGGCGAGCGGTGGTGAAGGATCTCACCCGATCAAATCCATTGAAAAATGAACAGGGTCGAAGCCATTGACGGCCGCCATATAAAATCCGATTACATTTACATAGGTCTATCTCAAAGTGGCGTATGAGGCGGTAAAGAAAAGTAGGCCTAGCATATTTAATTCTATAGGTTCAATATTATACTAAGCAACTCTTCGTTACCGTAGGCTATATTAAGTTTGCCGATTGGTTTTTGCATTTTATGCATATATAATTATTATATAAATAATCTGCTTTAGGATTTTTCAGGATATCAGGATATATATATATATTATGCTGAAGCATTTGAAGGGGTTCGGCTTTATAAAGGGCAAACGACAAAAATTGACAGATCACTTGTTACAGACACAACAGTTAGAGTTCCTTGACTATGCTAATCAATACCGTATAATACTGAAACTATAAGTTCTATAACCTTTTATCATAGTTAAAACGTGAGTGGCTTGCAACATGGGGAGTCCATATAGGCCTACAGGTCTCTGAGATGGAATCAATGTCTACCTTTGCTCTGTAAGCTTATAGGCTATGTTTAGCCTATGTTTAGCCCATGTTTAGATTACCCTTCATAGAGGAGATGAGCAAACTGAATTCGTTGTACTCACGTGTTACCAACTCTGATTGTAAATATGGGTCCAAGATGACCTGCTTTCCTCATGAAGAAGTCCGCAATGTTGTTGAATCCCCTTAGGAAAGGTAAAGATCCAACCAGTGGAAGAGATGGAAGAGAAGGAGGATAACGACGTCTCTCTTTCCCATCACCATTCCACCATTGAAGGAGAAAGCGCGACGAAAAACATATTCCAAGAAAAACAACCAATTCCACCAGAAACATTATTTTGTCTTTTGCTAGAAATCAAACGATACGGAAACCAAGTGATGGAATTACAAATAATGTGACTTCACGTTATACATCAGTAAAAAATTGAAAACATTCTTGTTAATTCCTTTCAACTGAAGCGTCCCCTCCCCTTTCTGACTCACCGGAGGGGAAGGCCGAGGGAGCAAAAGCCTGATGAATGAGAGAAGGAGCAGAAGCCTGATAAGCAAGAGAATCAGTAGGCAGTGCAGCGTGTAGAGCCGAACGTGAACGATTCGTTGAGAAGAGATCAGATATTGGAGGGGTAGCTGCTATCGTACCAGGATGCCACGCGAGTGGAGAAAGGGACATCATTTCAGCGGTTTCCGATCCGGAAACGCCCGCCGCCAGGGGTCGAGCTGGGTCCGACAGCTCCCTGCCTTCGTCTGGTTCTATTTGGCCGGCCACGAGAGTAGCGTTCAACAATTGCATGATTCCTAATTGTGCTTTCAATCGGGCTACTTCATCCGGCGCAGATATAATTATGGGATCTATCTCGACGTGATTGTTGCACCCTCTACGGTTTCGTAGGCATGGTCATTATTGTTCGGATACGTGGGGCCGTTATTAAGTATTGTGTCATGGGGAGGAATGTTTTCTCTTGTTGCCATTTTGGCTTGATAAGTTCAAACACAAATGACACACAAAGATTCGCAACTTAAATCGCCACTCGCAGTGTATCGTAATTAATGCAAACTAACAAACAGTCAGATTTCACCATAATTAACTAAATCGCCATGCGACAAACATGTCGGCCAAAACTCAGAACGAAAAGGGAAGAACTTATAGGCCTATCTGCAAGCGCTAATTACCAGTCGGTCGCTATGCGTAATTAGTTCGCACCCGCTAGATCGCAGCGGTTGGTTACAAGTTTGGGTCGCTAACCAGAAAGCTAAAAAGACCGTGTCTTTACACAACTAGATTTTATATTTTCCAGCGCAATAGTAGGCCTAATTGATCGTCGTGAAATAAATTTCGATTAATTGCACTAAACTGAGAACACGTGTAGGTATTTGTGTTAGACACTTTGAACACAAGAAAGTGATATCAAGCAGGACTGCAATCGAGGGTAAGCTTATACAATACATACGCTGGTACACAGCATATACTCACCTCACAAATTTGTGTGCGTAACATTGTAAAAGTTTTGACCGATGGTTGACTTTTAGACTATTCGGAAACATTTCCCGTGACACCGATATTAGCTTTGCGTCTGAGCAACTGTTATGTCATCTGTTCCTAGCCTACATTGGTGCAGAATTTTACACTTGTCGCACTGGCGTCACCACGTGACTTGGTTACGGCCTCTGATTGGCTGGAATCCTAAGATTGCGGGGAAAACAGTAAGTTCTCCGAGTCTGTCTCTGATATAGGAACTACTGGAGTGAAACGGAATCCGAATATTACCTAGTGCATGCAACATATTTTGTTGTTAGGCATAGGCCTACTATTATAATTTTTTAAACAAATAGTGTTTAAATGTGAGCCAGAAATTCTCAGCGTAGGCCTATATCCTAGAGCTCAAATAGGAGAGGGCTGAATAATATTGGCCCAACGATTAATTTCTGGTCGAGCTTCAAAATTTTTGATTCCTTTCAGCACGTTGTATCTGTGTGAACTGGCTTTAAAACTCTTCTTCTTGTCAAAGACAAAATGGCCTTAAAATTTTCGTTTGAATTTTACAAATATTAAACCAGATAATTTAAATCTGCACTAGTAAAATCAAGCCTACAGCACCACAACGCTATCTATAGGTTAGCTCTTTCTTACAGGGGTTATAGACCAAATTTGCCTTTTGTTAACATGATTACATGATTAAAACTAGGCTATACATATAGTTTTAAAAATATTAAACCAGATAATTTAAATCTGCACTAGTAAAAGCAAGCCCACAACACCACAACGCTACAGGTTAGCTCTTTTTTACAGGGGTTATAGACCAAATTTGCCTTTTTGTTAGCATGATTACATGACTAAAACTATACATATATTTTAAATTTTGCGCCTTAATAATATGACTATAAAAGACCTACACGGAGGGGACAATAAAAATGAAGCTTGAGAACCGCTGGGGTCATGGTCGCCCGCAATAGGGGCAAGAGGGGGCATTTTCCCCCACTGGAAAATTTGCACCTATTTTCAATCTACTATGTTTGAGCTGTCAACAAATTTCGTCGCTTTACATAATTAATTACACGATTATTATGCACATAGTGAAAAACGAGATCTACATGTGCGTTTTGAAACCTTTATAAAACTAAACATAGCCTACTGTTAATTTTCTGGCTCGTATTTTCAAGCTCCTGCTCTGATTATCTGATCCTCCACCTTCCAATTCTAAATGACATCCACCTTAACAGTTACTCTGGCTCCTTTTCGTCTACATAACCGGACTCGGACTCCTTGTGACTATCTTTGAATAACCCTCTGACTTGAGGCAGCGCTCGTGAATAAGCTGGTGCCTGAAGTTGACTTTCGAGTCGTACCTTAGAAGTTTGGAAATTAAGAATAAAATATAGAAGTAACCATGCAGAAGGAGCACTTGCCCTGGAAAACGGATAGGCTATATATTTTTCATTCATTTATTCATTCTATGCACTTATTGTGCCCATTCAGGAATCTACTTTTCAACTAATACTTTTTGATTTTTCAACAAATGTCTTCACACTAAGGAAACTATTCATTAAAAATTATGAAACTGAGAATTTTATATTAAGAAACCTCCATTAAACAATACCCATGCATGTCCTTAATTTCCTGTTCTGCATTTTCAACTTCTTGCTGCAAAACCTTGACCATCGTATTTTGCCCCTCCTGCAAAATTTTCTGCTGGCGCCCATGGCTGGGGTACACGAAGCCGATGAAAGAATTGAACTGAGAAGTTGTATGCCAAGGAATAGTCACCACCACTTTTGCGGGGAAAGTTACGCCCATGCCCATTGGCCGTTGGCAAATGGAGTAATAAAGGCTATGCCTACTTATTTGCTTTGACAAAATAGTGTTATGCCTGACGCAGGTGTCTCAGCTCAACTCATCTCAACTCTTAGGCTAATGTTTGCGCTCTCACTGTTTATCAGAGTAAACGTTGCTCATAGCCTTATATCTCCAGGATCTTGCTCAAGAGGTGTCTGAATACACATTTTGTCTGTCATTGACACTCTGGCCATTTTAAGTTTTTAGAAATTTGAATTTCATTGCTTTAATAGCAAAATTATTGATCTGACGGATTTCTTGATAATGATCATCTATCAATAACAGGAATATATGGTAACAATTATTTGTGATGAGACTTAATAAAATCTTGTTTTTGTTATTTTTGTTGCGTTACATTTTTGAAACATCAAAAAACGGTGGGTGGCCTCATTAAAACTCGATGGTCACGTTAAAAAATTTTGTAGCA
Organism: Lumbricus terrestris; assembly: GCA_949752735.1. NCBI lineage: Eukaryota > Metazoa > Annelida > Clitellata > Crassiclitellata > Lumbricidae > Lumbricus > Lumbricus terrestris. The sequence continues at coordinate 92,420,673 of OX457036.1, forward strand.
AGAGGTTGAAAATGCAAAGCAGGAAATTAAGAACAGACATGGGTATTTTTCATAAAGGCTTCTGAATGTAGGGTTACCATACGTCCGGGTTTCCCCGGACATGTCCTCTTTTTAGGCATCTGTCCGGGCGTCCGGGTGGCTTTTCAGAAATATGACTTTTGTCCGGGTTTTCTCGTCCGTCCACAATCGATCGATTTTACTTACTTTTCCGTGTTATATAGCCTACTATTCCGTTCCGTGAACTAAACACGCGTTCAGCAATACCTGGAAATCCAATGGTACCATTAGATTTCCGGTTCCTGAAGCGGTTTTTTGTAAACCAAACGCATAAATATAGCGCGAGTTACGTAGCCTAATGATAATTGTAGATCTAAATAAAATAATCAATTTTTCAATTTAAGGTGGGAAATTGACATAAAAACGCCAAAACGAAAGTGTTTTCATCCAGGTCGTTATGGCTCGGAAGCTAAATGTTTTACATGCGGTAGCGGAACTTCAACTTCAACTTCAACTTGTTTATTGATCCCAAAAATATAAAACGTACAATTATGCATTCGTAATAGTAGACAAAGTGATTAATTGCTGTTAACAATTATGCATTCATAATAGTACACAAAGATTAATTGAACTGATAATTTTATGTCAGTTGCCAATAAGGGTGCACTGGATTTAAAGGCGCACGTCGAAACGCCGAAGCATGTTAAGAGTGTTCGGGGAATTTCATATACCAAAGTAACCAAATTTTTTAGTAACACTGGATTCCAAAAGCGATGAATCTGTCACTGTTTTGTCTCTGGGTACACAGTCAGTGATAGCAATGTAACGTACGTGTACCAAAGTACTGGAGTACTGAACAATCAATGAAGTTTAAATTGAAACCATGTGCAATAAGAACAAAATTTTGTGTATATAGTTTATCGTTATTTTTATTTGTACAACACTTAACATTGGCATCGCACTAGGAGCCTATAGGTGCTGGCTACGGGATTGTAACCGGCGGATGAACATTTTGTGTCCTCTTTTTCATCCGAGCACTTATGGTAACCCTATCTGAATGTAAATTTCTTGGATTTGCTTTTATATAATTTTTATTACGAATGTAGTTTCTTTAGTGAAAAGAAATTTTTTAACAATTCAAAAGAAGCAGTTAAAAAAATAAGTTTCAACTTTCCAGGGGGGGCAAGAGGGGCATGTGCGGGCGCCCATGTATGCCAGTTTTGACCACAAGTATCCTACCGGTATATTAGTTTATTAATTGGTTGGCACTTTGGCATTGTAGGCTTACATATTGTACTATGTGATTCAACGTTATATATAATCGTAAAACTCAGCGAGAAAGCCACACTGACGAAATACTGTGCCATGCCATGAAAATGGTGTCATAGTGGAGATTTTTCGAAATGCCAGGCAATGATAAAGCATGGAATTTCAAGCTATTGACCTACGCCATTGGAATCCTGGCTTTGTGCATGCCTATATGCCTATTGACGTTTCAATAAAGCGTCGGGACATGTCTGTGACTTGGAGATCCGCTAGACCAGTGCAGGATGAAGTGAAGAAGGCAAACAACGTTAGTTTGGAATCGGCCAATAACACAGAACGATCAGACAAACAAAAAGTGAAGAAACTTCAACAGGATATTCATTCATTAAATGCATTTGTATGGCGCCTCTTCAAGAAGACTACTCAGAGTCGCTCCCAACCTCAGCGAGGCCAATCAAAACTGTCTTAAGATGAGAGAGGAAAGCCTGAGAATGACTTTTAGAAAGGGAGCAGAGTGTCAGAGGAAGGCCATTCCAGGTTGATGCGTATAGTGGAAGTAGGCCACGAGAAAAGGGGGACCGAGAACAGACTTTTAAATTGAGCGATAGAGCGGAAGTGGCGAGCACTAAGAGTATAATATATTAAGTGTAGTTCCTAAGTTTAATATAAATTCTGCTCTCCGGTCGCAGACCTATGAGCCTACGATACCTACGAACTTCCCTCAATTTGGGATCATAAGTCTGACTTTGATTAGCCCAGGTGACTGGAGCTTGGAATATTTTCCTTGAGATTGATTTTTGTCTTAAATTTAGACTATAAAATTGTCTTGTGATGATTTTACTTAAATTATTGAGGACTTTTTTTTAGTAGATTGTAGGTCTAGATGTAGATTCTATAGCCTACTAGGCTGACACAACTTTTGTTGCATTATGCAGTTCTGTGGATTGTGTAAATTGGCAATGGCACATCGAGTGGCTGAAGTCGTCCCGGAATGGCAAAATCAAAAGTTGGCAGCCCTAGAAACTGTTCCTGTCTGGTCCTTCCAGGAAATGTAAACTAGATAGGCTACCAATGGGGCTTAGCCCATCTTCACCTATGAGGACATTCAGAACAGTGCTGCCACTGAATCCAAGACTATGCTCAATGATTGCTCATCTGCGAAGAAATTCATAAAGTGATACCGCTGATACTCAGCATATCCTCACCTGTGAGAAATTCAGGCAAGTAAAGCAGCGTTTAGGAATAAAGTGGCTTCATGTAAAGGCCTGACGTCTAGTTCTCTTGTTCAGAAAAGTCATCGCCAGAACTGGTGCTTCTGCCTACTGCTGCTGGCAAGCGTAAAAGAAGGAGCGACTATTTAGCAATGTTGCATGAAGTCAAGTGCGTGCAATGCAAGTCTATGGAGGAAAACGTGCATAAGATAAAGCAAAGAGCGGACTACCTTCTGTGATGGCAGGTAACTGAAAATGGAATGACAATGGAAACCGAAAAATAAAACATGCATTTAAAACTCAGAAAATTTAAAGTCACAAAAGACTTATTTCTTGTGTGCTTTTGTCTTTGTTGTTTACTGACTATAAGACTTTTGTCTAAATGTCAGCAAATATTTAACATTGTTGTGATTTTTGTGATTCAAGCTTAACACTTAACACACAGTGCCAATTCTGTAGATTGCTTAGCAAAACCGGTAGCCTACTTGAGGGATTTCAGGGAAGGTATCACACAATGCATTGCTGTGTGCAATAGTCTGATTTAATATGTAAAACATAAATTCCTGCTTATTACTGTAAAGCAAAAATTAATTGTTGAAAACGTAGCCTATGCTACTGTCTCTGGGGTACGAAGGGCATGCCAGTCTTGCCCTCAACAAGGGGTAACAGTGTCATGATATTCATGACCCACATGGTGGGGCAAGAGTGGCCTTTTGGGTGCCTCCACCCTGAGCCAGATTTTGAAGAAAAATCGTATCCAGTAGCAATTTAAGCAATTTTATGGATGCACCGATGATCTACTTACACAACAAAACAAGTTTCATCATGATATGTTTGATATTGCATATTTTATTCCACATTTTGTGACTTGATGCCACTGTTGCCCCACCTCCCCTACTCTTTTTCTGAACATAGATATCACAAAAACCGCCTCAAAGATGTTCACTCTGAGTAACTATAATGTTTGTACCTTCGTACCTAACATTTTTACCACTAACTTCTCGTTTGTTCACGCAATTATAGGCAAAAAGTAACTGCACAAGATCTGATTTTCAACTGCACAAATTTCTTAACCAACTACACACTTTGTGAGTTTGTGTCCAGCTGCACGTTAAAATAAGCCCTAGGAGAGGGCTTAAAAGATCTCGCATCGTTTTTCCCTTCGCGATTGTTAAATAAACATTGGAGAATAACCTAGCTGTGACGGCATAGTCATTCGTAAATGTCAGAGGCTTACTTTAGTCTATTTGCTGGTTAGTCTAAAGCAGGGCTGTATACCAAAGCTCAGCAAACAGCTTGTTTTTCCATCTGGTTATTCTTTGTATGTTGCGATATTGAAATGCGTAGGATGCCGTTGCCTGTGTATGAGCAACTCTGGCCAAAGAATTTCAAATTTGATGGATTATTCGTGCGTGAACATTCTCGTCTGTTTAGCTACATTGGATGATCTTAAGCATACACGCTGAAGCCTACGTCAAGGAGAATTGGTCCCCAGGATGTTGCTTAAGCTAGCATACCGATCGTCGCTTATTTTAGGATTTTACTCTCGGACAAGCACGGTCTTAAAAAAATAATTATTACAAGGAGTGGCAGTCATAAAACGTGTAGCATTGGTGGTGAAAATTTCACCCGATATATTCGTTGAAATTAGCATAACCTATTATAGACATGATCAATAAAGAAAACTGTCTGCATTAGTCTAGACCTACACGTTGCACCAAATAGGAAGATTGACAAGAGGACGGATGCCAAGAGAAAAATGCGATTATGAAGAATGCGAATAAGATTGCCCAGAAGAAGCAGGTTACGTGAAGAAGAGCGCGAAGAATGTGAAGAATAACGTGAAGAAGAACGTGAAGAAGAACGTGAAGAAGAACGTGAAGAAGAACGTGAAGAAGAAGAAGTAGTAGTAGTTGTAGAAGAAGAAAAAGTAGAAGAAGAAGACGAAGAAGAAGAAGAAGAAGAAGAAGAAGAGGAAGATGAAGAAGAAGAAACAGAAGAAACAGAAGAAACAAAAGACGAAGAAGTTCTTAGAAGATGTTCTTATAAGAAGAAGAAGAAGAAGAAGAAGAAGAAGAAGAAGAAGAAGAAGAAGAAGAAGAAGAAGAAGACGACGACGAAGAAGAAGACGACGACGACGACGAAGGAGAGGAAGAAGAAGAAAAAGAAGAAGGATAAGAAGAAGAAGATGAAGAAGAATAAGATGATGATGATGATGATGATGATGATGATGAAGATTATGAGGAGTAGTGCAGTCCCTCAGGTTTATCTTTATTCAGGCATAAAGTATTATATAGCAACTTTATTTTCTTGGCATCGGTTGGCCTATATCAGAGCAGATAGGTGACCCTCGACGTCTCATCTTCCCTCCGACAGCGTCAGTGCATTCATTATATATATATATATATATATATATATATATATATATATATATATATATACAGGGTGGGCCCAAAAAACCAAGGTTTTTTTGCCAATATCTAGGCCAGAAGTAAGAATTTTGAAATGAAATTTTACAGTCTTAAAGACAATTCATATTTACACATGATGGTCAGATTTCATACAAATATTTCAAACACAACAAAAGTTACACCACTTTTAGTGAGACCACACTCCGTTTTTTGACGATTGAAATTGCAATTGTTTTTTTACTACCCTATGTCCATTGCTAGGGCATAGGCGTAGGGGATATTTAGGCAGTCGGGTGGGGGAGGGGGCAAAGATTTTACTTTTGCGCGAAAAGTATATATAGGCCTACTTTAAATTTTTTGGCGGACAGTGAGTCGCTGACATTTTTCATCGACCAAATTTTCTGATGACCTTTTTTATAATCATTTCGATTTCCCAGAAATAACTGATGGCCCTTTTCCCCAGCCAAATGACTGATGACCTTTTTTTGGTAATTTCGGACAAATCTTCAGAAAAGATAACTGTTTACCCCTGCGCGCCCGAAAAATCCTCCCATGCCTGTTTGCCCGAAAAAAGGTTTGTCCGCCCATGCCTGTTTTGCCCGAAAAACATTTGCCGGAAATTTAGGGGTATTTGTCCCCCTGGACCTCCGCCTTCTACGCATATGCCATTGGGACTCCACCAAGGCGGTGCACATGGGTCTCCACCAAAGTAAATACGGCCCTGGTTACGGTAATTAAAACCTGAGTGACAAACCTCAATTGTGTTTAGTCCCTCCCAAGGACCCTATGCTAAAATATCTAGAACACTCGAACAGCTCTTTGGAGTTCATTTTTGCACACCGAAATCTCTAAGCAGACAACGCGAAACCAAGCAATGCAATGCAATGCAATGTTCGACTTGTTAAATACATGAACAGAAAAAGCATACAAACGTTGTCCGCAATAAAACCGTCAAATTAATGCCGTGAACGACGCCACGAAACGAGCAGAACAGCTGCAGCTCATCTGTCAGAAGAAACACCGAAGCTGACACCAAGATCTGACAATCCTATCATTTCTATTCTCGACCGCTTCCTTTCAAGCATAGCCTACACGCATGGTCAAACAATCACACACGTTCATTTTTGCACACCGAAATCTCTAAGCAGACAACGCGAAACCAAGCAATGCACAATAGGCTACTACAGTCAACCTACTAATACAAAGCAGCGTTTAACAGCATGGCGATAAAATAATGTGAGCACGCGGTTTGCATCGATTGACATAATTATAATCATTAATCTGAATAAGTAACATGTAAGTTTCTTATAGGCCTGAGTAAATAGTCGGTACTAGTAGCGGTGTATATAACCTGCAAAGTCTATCAACCAGCAATGGAAGTTGTAAACATCAGATTTAGAAACTTTTACTCTACAGCTAAGCGCAACGCACCAGTAGCCTATATCAACGAGCTCAAAAATACTGCGCAGATCTGAGTGGCGCGTAATTGTCAGGTTCCTCACCACACCTCACAATAAGGCGCTAGACAGAGAGCAAACTTTGAGCATAAGACCTAAGCTCCTCCAAAGTTTCTTCAAAATATCAGGTCATTAATTATTTTGGTCTCTGGCGATCATTCGTATGTTAAACGGAGTTGAAGCCATGATGAGCGTCACTGGTTCAATCGGTTTCTCTTCAACGATGTCTTGGCCCTCTGGTGGTCGTATGATGAAGCGCTGCACCAGTCCGGTGAGAAAGAGGAATATTTCTGCACGAGCCAAGATTTCTCCGAGACAAGAACGACGTCCTGATAATAAAAAGAGGCAAATGGAATATTCATATCTATCATCAAGACTAAGCAATTAAATAATAAATATCATTAGTAAAATCGCTTTATATTTATTACTAATACTATCATTATTATTATCATAATTTATTTTTAATGTTATTATATTTTTTAATGTTATTATATTTTTTATTATTGTCATCATCATTATCATTATCAATATAATAATAATAATAATAATAATTATTATTATTATTATTATTATTATTATTACTACTATAAAGAATGCCATCATTACCATGTTACTATTATAGCACACTTAGATAGGCCTACTACTTATAACATCAACGATCAGACAACCAACGCCTCACAGTAGAATGACATAGGATGACATAAAAAGCAAAAATGCTTCAGGTAAGTATTGACAATATTATATTAATTGTTGCAAACAATATTACATATCAGGACTACCCGAAGTGATACACACGAATGATGTTAAGCCCATTGCATATGCATTTAGCGTCTAGTAACATGCTACATAGAATGCTCTTTAAAGTAGACTATTACACTATTTAAAAACTGCAATTTTGTTCTCAACTACGGTACTAACCAAGGGAAAACGTAATAACAGAATCTCTGTTGATCACTTGTCCATCCTTGTCCAAAAATCTTTCAGGTCGAAATATCTCCGGGTCTTTAAACACCTTTGCGTCCATGTTAGCCGCGTGAAGGTTGACCAGCACCTGAATAACACACATATTAAGCTTGTACGCATATATACTATGTACATAATATGTACATAATGTCACATATATACAGGTCTAATACATACATAATATATAAATTTTTTGTGGGGCGCGGTGGTGTAGTGGTGGCGTTGTTGCCTTGAAGCCGGAAGGTTCGAGGTTCGAATCCACCTCGCCGCGTAAGGACCTTCGGCAAGTCCTTCACTCACAATTGCTCAGCGCTTCGGCGTGAAACTCCGATGCAGTGTCCGCTCTGCATTCGGGAGCGCCTCTGATTAGAAGGGAGCTTGAAGGGGCGCTATAACAAGTGCACATACAAACAATAAATATACATGTGTGTACTGTGTATGTATATTAAATCAGTTGCTGATTGATATGTATAATATCTATATAAACAAAGAGAAGATTTCGTGTGTCTGTCTGTTTGTCCGGGATGCATTTCGCATCCCGGACAAACAGACAGACACACAGTTAAGCACCTTTTCACTCCAGACATTCACTACTGTGTCCGTCTCGGCATGGGCCACCCAGCGGAGGGGTTCGCGAATCTCTGCCACCATGGGGGGGGGCAGGGTGGGGGCAAAACCCTCATTTTTCGCTACTTTTTCAGTCGTTGCCATGCATTTTTTCACACTTAGTCACCTGAAACGTTACAGCTAGACAGAGTTAGACAGGGTGGGAGAATTTGTTTTCCCAAAACCCAAATTTCACGGGTGGCGTACCGGAGTGTGGTGTGTTGTGGTGGGGTTGTGGCCCGGAGCGGGTCGAACCCTAAATTTCCCGGGCAGCGCCGGGTGGCCCAGCTAGTTGTAGCCTATATATACACAGACCAATGATACATGACAAATAGCTTCATTTGATATCGGTTGATTGTGCATCGAGTCATGTGACTAGGGCAGATCACGAAATGAATCTAGCAAAGGCAGATAGATCTCTGGCACATCGAAGAACGCATGTAAGTCGACATGAATTCTTGGATAAGCAATGACACGGAAGAACAAAGCTACGACGCTCAAATGATTCAACAGAAAAAGGAATTTGACAAGAGTGAATGAGAAATTTAAGCAAACAGTATATAATGAAACTGTTGCACATGTAGTTAAGCAATAACATGCATTCTACAAATTAAATAAATGAAGCTGTGATTTGGTGTCTGCCATCGAATCTTATCCTAAAAGCCGAACACTGAAACGTATCCTATAATAGGCTTAGAATTAGAGTTCTTCGATTCTATGTACATGTATTGTGAACTTGAAGTGCCCATGATGATGATTGCCTAGTTAGAGTTGGACTAGACCGTTTTAGAAGTTACTTATCAGCTCATAAAAGGAAGGGAATTTAATAATTTATATGAGCAAATAAGCTACCTAGGCAAAGTCAGCAGAATTATTGTCTAAAGAAACAGTCATGGGATTGCGCATGTAAATAGGCGAACTCAATTAAACATCAACAAGTCTCTAAACCAAAACAGTTTAACATGCAGGAGATAATGCCTTGTCTAAACATTCTAAAGAATTCAAACATAATATTGAAATATTTGAAAAACTATGATGTCTCCTGCTGGCAATGAAACTAATTAAATTCTTCATTATAGACTACATAGCCTATAATTAGGCTATAGGCTAATCACACTCACAGCATGCTGCATCTGACGAGGCAATCTGCCATACTTTATGATATGCCATCAATATTAGAAAACAGCAATAGGCTAAGCCATTTCTAAGACAAACAGCACTACATGTAGATAATTATGTCGATTGAAGCCTGAGGTGAATGAAGGCCTACACCGACAAAAGCTCATAGGCTACATCTACAAAAATGTCTTTGGCATACAACTGCAGCTCTATATATCCGTTAACCTTCTTTCAATGCTATAGAAAGACACTGCCACACCCAACCGACATTTAAAAAGTCAGCTTTAAGTAATTTCTTGCTAAAAAAAGCAGTGATTTAATTGGCATAAAACATGAAATCACCGTAATTTCAGCCGGTACAAAGTAGTCGCCAACATTAGTATCAGTAAGCGTCCAATGAGGAAGTGCCAATGGGATCACAGTTTTCCACCGGAGAATTTCCAAAATTGTGGCTTCAGCGAAAGGCATTTTGGACTGGTCATGCATGGAAGGAAGTCTATCTCGAGGAACCACGAAATCAACTTCCGCTCTTAGGCGATCCTGTACATCAGGGTTGTTGGATAAGGCAATCAGTGTCCAAAGAAGAGTATTTGCTGTGGTGTCAGTCCCCGCTGCAACTAAATCTCGCAGCGCATAATTCAGTTGCTCCGTATCGTGATCTTTTCCCTCGCGCTCCAGATATGTGCGCACAAAGCAATCTGCTGCTCCGTCTTGCATGCTCTTTTCAGTCTCGCTTCGAATAATCTCACGCATCAGCTTCTCACTTTCGATAAGCTGCAGCAATTTATTTCGGTGAAAGGGAATAAATCTAAGAATGGGAGCCACGTCTAAAGCTGGACTAAGGCTGTCAAAGAAGTGCTTGAGTGCGCGTGCGAGCTTGGTCATTCCAAGTTTATAGTGTTGTCTGCGACCAAAAAGGATATTAAAGATGATATTCGATATGGAAAGGTACGTGAGCTCTCTCGGATCAAACGAATTTCCATTTTGTTTCAGTACATGTTCTGTGAAGAATTCTACTTCATTTAAGATCCTTGATTCCATCATGCTCTTTACTCCAAATCCCAATTGCTTTAACGTGGAAAGCGAGAGTTGGTGGTACTTCTTCCATTCTTGGGAGGTTTGCATTGCCGCCAAACCTGTCGTCACGAGATAATTATGGTTTAATATCAAACTTTGTTTGCAAATCAATTTCTGATTTCAAAATCCATAGCCTATGAAAAATTAAATCTTCCACGACTCGTAATAATTCGTTTTTAGATAAACTATGACAATCAAGTTTTCAAAGGAACTCGGATATTTTCAAATTTTCCAGGCACTAATTGGAAGGAAAGATTTGCATTTCGCTGCATTAGCCTATCTAAAATGGAATTATACTACATGTATGCCTGATATCGGTAATGTTGTAGAATCTTAAATTAGAGTAGAAAGCCTTGTCACTTTATATGGATCTGCGATGCTGGGAATGTTTTTGAACCCAATTAGGTCTGAAAGAGAATGGAAACTCCAAGTCTTTATCGGACGATCGTGAGAGGTGTTCCTTTGGTCTAACCGGATTGGTTTGCGATTTAAAGGTAATTACCAATTTACCATGAAATCATGTATGACTCTACAAATGTTGTAGGTTATGCTTGCCTTTACTAGTGGGATTGACAACGGATTCAGTGTAAAGTGGCTCTCTTCCTGAGAATGACGATGAATGATTAACGAGTGCATCTTCGATCACTTCTCTATTATTCAGTATTAGCACGACCCTGAAATTAGAAATCAATACAGCTGTTTAGTGTCGAATACAGATAAAATAAATGATTTGATTTCTTCTTTGAATTAAAATTATCATCCTTGACACGCGTTAATACAGACGTCAATTTGAAGAAAATTGTGCGGTTTCAGTGTTGCTTTTTTGCGAAAAACCTGCTAAAACCGAGTTAGATAGTCTACAGGGTTCCACGACAACTGGTCTACAGACAACTGGTCTAACGACAACTGCTCTACAGACAACTCGTATTGATGCAATAGAAGCTGGATTAACGAAAAACACGTTAAATAGTTTTCCAGCTTATATAGAAGCTAGATAAATGATTATCATACAAGAATCTATTTTATAGCAATATAATAGCCTCTTAAACGCCCATCAGGTCCTTCAACTGATTTATTTGGAGAATGGAAGGCTGAGGCGTTCTTAATTAATAGGTAACGGGTAACGATCCCATTTGGCTGAGCCATAATATCGTAGCTTGATTGTGACCTTTCAACGGCGAACTAATCTATATCAAATTGGCTTTTAGTATCATTTTGTCTTTGATGTAGCCTAGCACTTATTTGGCCCAGAAAATAGGTAGCCTAACCGAATATTTTAAATCTAACAACAGTTAACTGAGACAATATTATCATTTTTCTCTCGTCGCTAGTGGGCTGTATGGAAAGAGTCGCTAGTGGGCGTGTTGACACTGGGGAGCTCTAGAACCGATGCTCATTTTTTTTTATCTAGCCTACAGTGATGGAGGACATAGGCTATATTTTTTTCTTCAGTTTTGCAATTTTTTATTTTTTATTTTTTCCTCAACCAAAACAACAAACAAACACGATACAATAATTATGGCATTGAATAATACATTAACATAATTTGGTGAAGAAGGGGAGACCCAGAAGGGATGGAAAATCCCGCTAATAGGGCCACCCATAATTCATGTAAAATATAAAAGAAAAACATGACAGAGCATTCAATTGTAGGAATAAAAAAATGATGAAAAAATTTAGAGTCTGTAAGAAGTTCTTTTTTAAAGTTATAAATTTCTTTATTGAGTATAAAACAAAATAATCTGTCTAATCGTTTATTTTTCGATCAGTTCTTGCAGACATCAGATCTGAATATATTATGCAGGCTACTCTCACGGGCTTATTTCCTGTTACAGCCGATTATATTTCATGGTGCATAAGTCCGAAGACCGTTTTCTATGATTCCATTATTTTGGTAAATTCTCACGAGGAATTGCGGTAAACCAAGCGTCTATTAAGACCGAAGAATGACCTGAGTAATGACTAAAGTTCAAAGTTACACTCCGAGACAACTGATTAATATTGTGCGATATTTTCTTTATTTTGTAGCTAAACTATTGGTCGACTGCCATGTACTGGCAATGCGACCAGACCTCTGTGGTGGAACAGCGTTTCAGGTTAAGATTAATTTAATTACCTGCTTTGACAGACAACAGGACAACAGCATTTAGTTTGGACTATGGTTTGTAGCCTACATGTTTAGCTCTGAATGTAAAGATAGGTCCAAGCTTGATGTTGCAATTCGGGTGGACTGCAAATCTGCAATACGAGAAATACGCCCAGATTTCTGTGGTGGAACATGGATTCGGGTTAAGATTAATTTAGTTAGCTGCTATGGGTTAGTATAGGACAACAGGAAAATGTATGATTTGTAGCTTACATGTTTCCAGCCCTGAATGTGAAGATTGGTCCAAGTTCATCTGCTTTCTTTCTGAAAAATTCTGCGATGTTGTTGAAGCCCCGTAGAAATGGTAAAGATCCGACGAGTGGAAGAGATGGAAGAGAAGAAGGATAACGACGACTTTCCTTCCCTAGACCATTCCACCATTGGAGGAGAAAGCGTGAGGACAGCCATATCCCCAGAAAGATAAGTAATTCCACCGGCAACAGCATTTTATCTTTCTCTATAAACCAATCGATAGGCAAACAGAAAATATAAGTAAAATACCTTGAACAATTTTCACGTCATAGTATTTCCCTTTGAAATTTCATGCTGTCTTGAAGCCTCCGTACCTAAATGTTGAGCATTGCAGGGATGAGGGTAGTCTTGTGATTGACTCTCTAAACTGTCATGTTGTTGGGGTACAAATTTACCTCAGGATTGTCTCCTCCACATCACCTCTCGAAGGAGACGAGTACACAGCGGGTGGGAAAATGAGACAACGTAGCAGGAGGCTGGCCATCCGCCTTCGCTCGCCGACTTTAAGAAAACATAGTCGCTGGCATGGGCACCCGCACACAAGGGCAAGAGGGGCACTTGCCCGCTTGAAAAATTGACACATTTTTCTAACCACTATTAATTTTTCGGGTTATAAAAAATTGTTTCGCACTAAAGCACTAATGATACGAATGATATAAACAGTGAAAGTAATTGTTTTAATAAATTGTTTCTCACGAAAGTAACTATTCATACTAAAAATGATACACAAAATGAAATTGAGGAATTTGCATTAGGAACCCTCTTTGGTAAATGCACGTGTTCTTAATTTCCAGCTTTGCATTTTCCAAGCTCTTGCTAGGCCCTACTGAAACGCTTAAGCGTGACAATTGAAATTTTTTTGCCCCTCCTGCAAGAATTTCTTCGGGCGCCCATGGTCGCTGATAATGACTACGCTAGCTGTCTTTCGGGTGTTCGCTAAAAAGGAGACTGTTCTTCCTTCGTATCGTAATTATCTTCTTGATTTTAAGCTTATAAATTATGAGGAGCCTCTATTGTTTATGATTTATTTTAGAACAGGTCATTTAACATATTACTATATATTTTGAAGTTTATATCCACGCAACAAAATGTTATGATGACATAGCATCTGTAGTCCTAATTTTAATGTTATTGATGGCAAATACCAGAATAATATATAAAGTGCCTTCTTGGTGGTTATACCTTTCACCGGGTAATGGCCTTTATCTGAAGTTCCACTCCCTTTCTAGAACTCCTTCTCATTCACTCCCCTCTCATCTTAAGACAGTTTATAGGAATCAAGTTGATGGCTTATCTTATGACATGGAAATTATAATCGTAGTAGAGTTATCTAACGACGATAAATACCCTTTGTAACTATGGTGTTTACTGCTGTTGCTTATGTCTGTTATTCCACTTAAATTAGTGTAGGCCTAATTGTTAGATTATTCCAGCTAAAATGCTAAATCAACTGTAATTGTTAGTCTCAAGTTTAGGCCATTGGTATGATACAATAGTATCAACTATTGAGTATTGCCTACTTGTATTGGTACAGCAGTTGAAACTACAGAGTAGTGCCTAATAATATTGTGATGGGGCAGCACTGCCAATAACAAAGTAGTGACAATCCGCAAAAGGATTTTCACGGACTTTGGTTGAGAGCTATTGGCACCTCTAATTGTGTTGAATCAATGGAGAGTATGCTAATCGCTTGGGAGAAAACACAAGTGGTCTGACTAGCAAATTACATTAAAGTCTATGACAATAGAATCTATCAGCGCCTAACGCATCAGTATTGTGTCTAGGCTGCTATAGCAGCCTACTCGAAATACATAATTGCATCAGTAGGCTATCTGATAAAGAAAACCAGTGGCGGCCTCACTATTATGGCGAACACGGTCATTTGACAGAGGCTGCTCCCTATTTCACTCTTGACCTGAGTTATGACTTGCAAAGATCCTTTGTAATTTTTAATATTGTTGTGAAAATAGGCCCCTGAAGATTGTTTTAATTAATTGTCCGTGTCCCTGTCTGCCTGTGTATCGTTAAAACTTAGCCGTATACATGGTGTCTACTTAATTCATGCATAGGCGTGGTCTAGCGTCTACCTGGTGTCTACTTAATTCATGCATAGGCGTGGTCTAGCGTCTACCTGGTGTCTACTTAATTTATGCATGGGCGTGGCCAAGCGTCTACCTGGGCCTGACAGGCGTCTACTTAATGTATGCATGGGCGTGGCCAAGCGTCTACCTGGGCCTGACAGGCGTCTACTTAATTTATGCATGGGTGTGGCTTGGCGTGTGTATATATATCGCAGTCACAGGCAGTCATCAGCAGACGTCAACTGTCATCAGCAGTCTTTGATCGAGGGAAACAGTCATCGAGCGAATCGCCGAGAAACAGTGGAAAGACGTGTCGGTCGGCGGTTGCGGGATCGAGTCGCGGTGCAGTCAGCAGGAAATCGTCCGACGGAAAACGCTTTGGAGAGCGCGACGACGATTTGACGACGCTGCCGAAATTCAGCGCCTGTCGACGAAAGGTTTGATGACCTTTGCTGTGCAACGACGACGCTTGGATTCGAAGTCTGACTCGTGACGGAAGGTCTGGTGATCTCCGCTGTGCAACGCCGACGATTTGGAGTTCGACGCCGCTGCTACCGACGTATTCGATTGGGATCCGACGCTGTCGACGACGGAAAGGTTTGGAGGCCTTTGCTGTGCAACGCTGTCGGCTGCGGTTCGATTCTTGACCCGCGGTCGTGCTCTTCTGGATCCGACGCCTACAGACGACGGAAGGACTGGTGATCGTCGCTGTGCCACGACGAACAGGATTCAACGCCGGACCTGCCCACGCTTCCGACCGGGTGAGCAGTGGTTCAGTTCCTGTCTTCGACGACGCCGACTCGGGTTCGAAACCCGACCCGCTACACAGATTCTCTGCGTGCGCTGGCGAGGCAGCGGTGATCAACACGACGACGATTCGGCGCTCTGCATTGACAATTGCTGTGAACAGTGGTGCAGTGGTTTTGGGACGGTGGCGCTACACGAATAGCTCCGAACATTGCTCCGAACATTGCTCCGAACTTGCTCCGAACACTGGCGCTATAGAAGTTGGCTGTGGACTGCATTGTGAGTTTCTGTTTGATCGTCGAATAAATGTGTTTCAAGCCTGACTGGCTAGTCGTCAATCTTCAGTTGACGCCGGACTGCACGGACGGACATCACGCCTGAGCGACTAGGGTTTGGGGTTCGGTTCCAGGTGGTTTTTGCCCAGCCCTAGTGATCCGCTACAATATCTTCTCTAAATTTAATTTCTTTGACCTGCTGAATGACTTCCACGAACCTTCTGGCGTTGTAGACGGTGACGCCTGGACTGCTAGGCTATGTATACCAGCTGGCGATCGCACTGTAGGAAACACTCGAAAAAAGTACGTTCCCGAGTAGGCCTATCTCCCCCGATAAAGACTATGAATTTTAACCGAAGAATGTCATATAAAAGCCTGTATTGACAATTCATCCATCAGCAGAGCTCGTGATACGGATTTTAATCTATGCTCTAGCTTTTAAAAAAATATCTTAAGGCGAGTCTATATGAAATTGTCAAAGTACAACGTCTGGAATCTGCACAATGTTCAACAGTCCAAGCGCAGGCTCGGATTCGTACGCTCCGCGCGGCAGACAGGGCTCGCTAAAAAGCGGGTAGGTCTATATTAAATTAAGCAACAACAACATATTTTGCGATCTCGGCGGATCAAAGTCCTTGACAATTATTGGCTTAGGCCTACACACAGACTACTTGCCTGCTTGTATTGATACAGCAGTTGAAACTGCAGAGTAGTGCCTAATAATATTGTGATGGGGCAGCACTGCCAATAACAAAGTAGTGACAATCCGCAAAAGGATTTTCACGGACTTTGGTTGAGAGCTATTGGCACCTCTAATTGTGTTGAATCAATGGAGAGTATGCTAATCGCTTGGGAGAAAACACAAGTGGTCTGACTAGCAAATTATATTAAAGTCTATGACATTAGAATCTATCAGAGCCTAACACATCAGTATTGTGTCTAGGCTGCTATAGTAGCCTACTCGAAATTTATAATTGCATCAGTATCTGATAAAGAAAACCAGTGGCGGCCTCACTATTATGGCGAGCACGGTCATTTGACAGAAGCTGCTCCATATTTCACACCTGACTTGAGTTATGACTTGCCAAAGATTCTTTGTAATTTTTAATGTCTTCTTTAAATTTAATTTCTTTGACCTGCTGAATAACTCCCACGAACTTTCTGGCGTTGTAGACGCACGGCCCGGTCCGCCGCCGCGGGCCCCGCCGCCGCCCGGCCCCGCCGGGGTATACCCCGCAGTCGATCGAGTCGATCGATCGAGTCGATCATAACTCGGCCAAGTCGAGTCGATCAAAAAATCGTCGACACGATCGACTTGCAAGTCGAGTCGATCGTGAGTCTTGCCAAGTCGAGTCGATCATTGTTTCATCGACTCGACTTAGAAATATTTTACTTAGGCCTACTATTTCTTGAAGTTTCAAAGTGACCTATAATGACGTAATTCATTTTTTGCACACAAGTGCAGCTAATGAACCTTTTGGCAGCTGGCGATTTCGTGTTAGTGGAACCGTGAAAGTTGACTACAGACGTACGTTTTCGATTGCAGTTGAACGAGTACAGGGGCGGATACAGAAACTTTTGAAGGGGCCAAAATCTTTGGTCCTTGGCCGACAAAAATTTTCGTTGGTCTTCCGTCGAAAAAATCTTTTTTTGTCTTTCGATCAAAAAACTTCTAAACACCCGTGGCAACTTTGGTTATTTACAATCTGATGACTTGTTCTAGTCATGTGCTACTTTCTCTCACCTTCCTCTCACCGTTGCGTTGATTTACAGCTTCTTGAAACTTGATGGAGAGGAGCCACGTCCTATGCAAATCTCTGAATGTATTATTATAGAAGTGCATTTTGAGGATATTATAAACAAGGCCTATTGTGATAATTATTGAAGTTCATTTACGGAATCTGAAACCAGCGATCACAGTGCAAATCTACTATAAATTCACTGAGAATACGAAATTAGGCTTATTTGTTATGTCACAAAAATTATGACACAGATCTACAATCGTATAATTTCATTTTGCAGAGGTGAGCAAGAGACAAAACTAGGTCAAGTCGACGAAGTCGATCGAGTCGATCGTCGGCTGAGCCAAGTCGATTGAGTCGTCGTAGCCCACGACCCGATCGACTGCGGGTTATACTAGGCTACACCAGCTGGCGATCGCACTGTAGGAAACACTCGCAAAAAGTATGTTCTCGAGTATCTCCCCCGATAAAGACTATATGAATTTTATACGAAGAATGTCATATGAAAACCTGTATTGACAACTCAGCCATCAGCAGACCCACGTGAAGAGCTCGTGATACTGATTTTAATCTATGCTCTAGCTAAAAAATATCTTAAGGCGAGTCTATAGGAAATTGTCAAAGTCCAGCGTCTGGAATCTACACAGTGTAGGCTATCAATCGTCCAAGCGGAGGCTCGGATTCGTAAGCTCCGCGCGGCAGACAGGGCTCATTAAAAAGCGGGTAGGTCTATATTATGCAGCAACAACATATTTTGCGATCTCGGCGGATCAAAGTCCTTGACAATACTCACAGGCGATGCCTTCTAAGTCTACTAAAAAAATTAATCGATCATTTTACAAGGTCATTATATTCTTTGGAAACAGATGGGGAAAACGAAATGGAACGCCGGAATACGTAGGTGTAATAAAAAAAGTAGGGCAATTTTTATTATTTTGCATGATCACGCATAATGTGAATATTTAATTTTAGAATACGGTGCAGAATCGCATCTGAATTTGACAACAAACCGCGAGGGCACAGTAATGGCTAGCCTACTCATGCACAAGGTCAAGATCAAACTATAAACATTCGACATGACCCCTATCCCTCCCTCTCTTCATCTGGACATCTGAACCTACTTTTGACCAGCCCATTGATTTTCAACCGGGGGTTTCGCGGAATCCAAGCTTTTCGCGTGCGCCGGCCAGGGATTCCGCGGCAGTTTGATAGAAATTTTTATGGCACCAACTGAAATCACATAGGCATATATATTGAGTAGATTCTTTCCCAGCCTTCACTCATGCTTGCTTAAAATAACGGCTTTACGAGAATTTATTATTGTTTTTATAGGTTAATCCCTCCCTATCCCTATCCCTCCCTCCCTCCCTCCTCACCACACCCACTATACCCTACCGCACTCCGACCTCCACCGGTACGCCACCCGTCAAATTGTGAGAAAAGTGAGAACTCCATCGAGTACCCTCGATAGAAAATAACTTTATCTGACTGCTTTTTTGGGGACACGTGTTCAGGGTTAAACACAATCTAAGCAACAAGTGCCTTGTCTGTCCTTGAGGACAGCTGTTCAAAATACGGGTCTTACTTCGATGGACCTAGTCCTTAGCCTTAAAAACCTGGGTCTCGCTGATTTATAGTCACCTGCAGCATTTCACACGTCCGCGCGTTGAATGAGAAACATATTATGCCTAGGCCCTATTATATAACTACGCATATGCATTATACATCTACTGTACATGTATATACGTAGGTATATCTATAATAATCAGACTGACAATAAATAATGGCTCATCTGGTTAAAGTGGTTCATCGTTGACTGAAAGAAGTAGACAGACGAGCCGTGCACTTTAGAACTAGACGAGCCTATCCATGAGCGCCAAAATAAAGAGACAAGGTGGGGCACTACCGTCTGAAACGGCGCCCATTCCAAACTGGACCTACTACATTTTGGCCTCTAACAAATTTCTTTGCACTAAACTACTAATGATATTGATATTGATTATGATGATGATGATGATGATGATGATTATGCTGATGACGTTGGCGATGATGATGATGATGATGGCGATGCTGCTGCTGCTGATGATTTCTGTGCCCGAAGGCAGGTCCATTGGCTCCAAAGCCCCACGGGGATATGAGATTAGTGAGTTGGTTTACCGGTGCCTTCCTTACAGACAATTTTGGGTGAGCAACTTGTCGAAGATCGCTAAGCATTGACATGATGAGGTAGATTCGAACCTGCAACCCTTCGGCTACATGGCACAAAACATACCCCCTACACCAAAGCGTCACCATCATCATCGCCATCATCATGGCAGGTCTCCGTAACGTAATAGGCAAATGATTACTTTAGAGAAATTTCATATTTCTACATTGGTGTAATTTATTTATTTATATTTTGGGCAGTTGAGGAAGGTTGCATTGCAGCCTTGATTCCAAGCAAGTAGGCCTAAGCTACAATCAATACTAATGGCCCCTGCGAAAGGGGTAAAACACAATGGTCATAGTCACAGTTTTTAGCAAGAGCTTGAAAAATGCAAGACAGAAAATTAAAAGCATGCTAATTTTTATAGAGTTTTCTAAAAGTCTATTTATTAGTTTCATTTTGTGAATCATTGGTATAATTAGTTCTCAAATGCGAAGAAATGTTTTCAAAGCCAAAAAGTAGTGGTTAGAAGAATAGGTGTCAACAGATTTTCCAGGGGTGAAGGTAAGTGCCCATAAGTGCGGACGCCGATGACCAGCAACAGAAATTATAAACTTCAAACTTTAACAACTGTTATTCTACAGCCAAACGCAACGCACTAGTAGATTTCAAAAAGAGTTCAAAAAATGCTGAACAGATATGAGTAACCCGTCCTTCTATAATTAAATACAATGTAGGTTCCCCATACATTACAATAAAGAGCTAGATACAAAAAAGTAGAACATTATTATAAGAACATTGATTTTAACGGCCTTATGCTCTTCAAAAGTTTCTTCACTATCAGTGGAGGCTAAGTTTTAATTGACAGTCATGTCATTTAGTCTCTTGCGATCATTCGTATGTTAAACGGAGCTGAAGTCATGATGAGCATCACTGGTTCAATCAGTTTCTCTTCAACGGTGTCTTGGCCCTCTGGTGGTCGTATGATGAAGCGCTGCACCAGTCCGGTGAGAAAGAGGAATATTTCTGCACGAGCCAGGATTTCTCCGAGACAAGAACGGCGTCCTGATAATCACATGTAAACTGAACAATACATTCATATCTTTGATCAAGACTAAGCGATTAAAATTAATAATCTCATTTGTAAAATCGTTCTACATTAATTTTATTTTTATTATTATTAGCAGTAGTAGTAGTGCTCGCAGTAGTAGTGCTAGTAGTAATAGTAGTAGTCGTCGTAGTAATAGTAATAGTAGCAGTAGTAGCAGTAGTAGGTGCAGTAGTAGTAGGCTAGTAGTAGTAGTGGTAGTAGTAGTAGTAGTTGTAGTAGTAGTAGTAGTAGTAGTAGTAGTAGTAGTAGTAGTAGTAGTAGTAGTAGTAGTAGTAGTAGTAGTAATAGTAGTAGTAGCAGTAGTAGGAGAGTTGCCCCAAATCTGACAAGATGTCAGGGCTACTAGTGCAAATGGGACCTAAGGTCTCAAGGGCAAGAGGAACGAAAAATGTGTGTTTGGTGTTTTCCTTTCCGTTGCGATCTCGGTTGCCGTGCCCGCCGTCGATTCCGTGGCATATGTTTTAATAATAGGCCTAATAATGTAGGCTACCATCATGCATATTTACATATACATCATGGTGCATTATTATTATTATTATTATTATTATTATTATTATTATTATTATTATTATTATTATAATTATTATTATCATCATCATCATCGTCATCATCATCATCATCGTCGTCGTCGTCGTCGTCGTCGTCCTCGTCATCATCATCATCATTATCATCATCATCGTCGTCATCATCATCATCATCATCATCATCATCATCATCATCATCATCATCATCATCATCATCATTATAATCAATGTCATCATCACCATGATACTATTGCAGTCTTCGGTTCTGCTTATGACATCAATAATCAGACAAGTCGCGCCTCTGAATTTACTGACTTCTTATGAGAGAAAAATTAGGCTAATGCAAAAATACTTGAGCCAAGACAGTATTAATAAACAAACATCAGGAATAATTGAAATGATATACGCGAATGATGTTACGCCCATTGCATATGCATTTAGTGTCTACTACCATGCTACATCGAATGCTCTTTAAATCAATACACTAATTAAAAATTGCAATTTTGTTCTTAACTACTAACCAAGAGAAAATGTTACAACAGATTCTCTGCGGATCACTTGTCCATCCTTGTCTAAGAATCTTTCCGGTCGAAATATCTCCGGGTCTTTAAACACCTTTGCATCCATGTTTGCTGCGTAAAGGTTGACCAGCACCTGAATAACACATAAATAGGCTTATACATAATATGCTATGTACATATACATTAGAGTGGTCCAAAAAGACAAAATGTCGAAAATTAATTTGGGTCACATGTGTTCTTGTTCCATTCACTTCAGATAGTATTTGAACCAATTTTGGTGTCATTTGAAGAATATCTAGGGGTGACTCAATTTTGAACGATAATTTTGTTTCTTCAAAAATTTCGTCATAATGTATTATATTGCATTTATGACCCAAAAGTGTTTTGAAACATGACCAAAAGCAAGTAACTATTTAGTGTTAACTGATTAGTAAGTTCTTAGATAATAAGATCTCCATTAAAACAAGTCTTTATTGATATGTTCCTCTAGAGAGACTTTTATGGCTCCGGAATGGCTTGACAAAGGTATTGTCTTCGATTCTCGACTCTTGTCACAGAAGGGTTGAATATCTGGATGAAAGCAATACCCTTTTCTGCGCTGTGGGCCTAATTTATTACTTTAATCTGCCTGGCTTTGTCTTTCAATTTGATATAAATTGAATGCAACTGCCAAAGTGTGGTGGCGTCGAGAAGAAAGCCTAAGCCACTTTCTGGCAATGATCATATGTCGATGCTCAAGTCAAGATCTTCAGCTTATCCCAATGTCACATATGATTCCAGTGGATTTCCAAAGTTCAACATTTTGCATTCAATTCCGTTTGATGCTATATTCTTTTCAGAACATTTGAGCTTCGTAACCTAGGTGGTCTTTGCATTAAATCACATCAACGCGGGTTCAAAGAGACCAGGTGTCTCTTGAAAGCGGTTGTGGCAGCATTCTGCACAACAGCGTTGCAAATGTTAAGTTCTGACTAGTTGAACAGTGTCAAATAATTGTTTGGAGCTCTCTCTTGTCCAAGCAAGCTTCATGACCATATTCCATAGAAAAGAGAGGCAAAAAGGCTGACATTGGATCTGTTAAAACTTTTTCATCCCAAATGCAGAGAGTCATTTGATTTTTGAGAATTTTGCTAGAAGTTGGTGAGCGGTGTTGCATGGTGTACTGCCCCAGAAGCTGGAAACGAAATTGCACTTCTCCTCTCAAACACCTACCAAGAAGGATGACATGCGATAATTGCAGAAGCTCGTCGTAATCTTCATGTTGGTGTTGGTTTTTCACATAAATCGTTTGAACGAGCCTACATCTGGACCACTGGTTGTTCCGAGGGTTGTGGGAGTAAAGATAACCACTGGATTTCATAGATGCGAGCACACAGCAGTGGCTCTTCATTGAGTGTCTGTTAGATAAGTGTAAAACTGTACATGTGCAAGTCTCTTGAGGCCGTTTTATCAAATACAAGCCCATATAATACTCTGCTTCCGATTCCGATCATCCGACACTTGAAGACAGGCAATAACTTGCTGTTTTCAATTGTCTAATAAACTTGGAAACTACAAGAAACTTTTCTTTCCAGCTCCAGAAACACATTCAGAATGGTCTGGACAAATTCTAGTTAACGTTTGCCATCGCAGTGCAAAAGGAGAGGTACCTCGGCTGCATCGAAATCCAGCCTTAGCTTGCGTGTGGCAATTCTAATGCCAGAAAAAATGTTCAAGTTTGAGTCACCTCTAAATATCATTGAATCGTTCTAATTTTTGGCATGTAAGCTCCCTTGGTGTATAGGAACAAGGACAACTGTGACCCAATTTGATATTTTAAATTTCATTTTTTCACATGGTAAGCTGGACCACTCTAATATACATGTCATGTATACATGCGTACTATATAATATATGTGTGAATGTGTATTTTATGTATATGCACTTGTTTTAGTGTCACTTTAAGATAGCTACCCAGAAGCGCTCCCGACCACAGCGCGGAAACTGAATCGCAGTTTGACGCCGAAGAGCTGAGCGATTGCGAGCGAAAGCTTTGCCCAAAGTCCCAACGTGGCGGCATGAGGTGGATTCGAACCTGCAACCATCCGGTTGCAAGACAGCGAACATACCCACTACACCACTGCTATCCTTGAAAAAAGAGCGGAAAAAGCTACGACACTCTTATCATCTAATGATACAACAACATAACTGATTTCACATAATGAGGGATTTTAAAAAGATTATGAAACTGATGTGGCTGTGATTATATGTAAGCTATTAGCCTACATGCATTCTACGAATGTTGTCATAAAAGCCGAACAATTTAACGTTTCCTTGGTTTAGAATTCGAGTTCAGCGATTATGTGCAGTTGTGCAATGTGCATTTAACCTATTGTGTACTTAGAGTGCTCAAGATGATGACTGACTGGTTAGAGCTGGATAGAATGCGTTATTTTCTCATGTCTTTTGCACTAAATGCGATCGTTTTTGACGTTATTAATAAGTTAGCAACAGGAAGTGAAATATGCGCAAAATTTATAAGATATTAAGCGAAAGTCAGCAGAGTTGTATAAGAAAACAGGCATGGGATTGCTTAGGTAAATAAAAGAATAGATAGATAGATCTAACTCATAATAGGCTAGGCTAAACGCAAACAACAGTCTCTCAAAGGTATTTTAATCTGCAGAAAGATTTGCTTTTTTACAAAAGAAATTATTGACCTACTGACACTGAAATATTTTTAAAACTATGAAGAACTTCTACTGGCAATTAAAATATTTTCTTGACTAGGCTATAGGTTGTATAATATTCAGATTCACAGTGTGCCGTATCTGCCAAGGCAATCTAAGGCAGTTTGCTATATTTATTGATTCGCCGTCAATTTAAGAATAGAGTAATAAATCATCTTCTCGAAGACGCTTAAATCCATCTAGCCATAGTTGTAAAAAACGGTTTTTTCGTTTTTTATTCTCTCCCCAAAAAACGTCGTTTTTTTCTTCTTTTTTTATTTTTTTCATCGTTTTTTATCGTTTTTTTCGATTTTTATGTAACTTTATTTAATTATTTACTGTCTAATATTATTCACTTTAATTTAATTTTTGTCTGATATTCCATACCGTGCTCTCAAGAATTCAGCTAACTATACTGTCATTATGTAATTGTTTAAGTCCTCATTTGAGAAATACATGTACTGTCAGTAAGTCCCTACAAGAAATAAAATTTGTAAGATTTACTTTGAAATAAAAATGTTGGACCTATAATCTAAACCTATAAATACAAGTTGTAACAATTTAATGAACCAATTTTCTTCTTATCCACCCGACCGATTTTTCTCAATATTTACAAAAATACTTTTTAGCACCCCTGGACGACACTATCGGGCTTCGCGATCCAAAACTCTTACCTCTTTCCGAGATTGAACATTTTCATTTTCTACCCAATCCTGACGCTGTGTTTAAGCTGGGACTAATATTTATATATAAAGACGCCATTTGCTTTCAAACATATTTTCAAAGTCATTGAAACAATCGATGATATATTGATGATTGAGACCAGTACATTAATGACGTCATGGCCTATTTTAAAATTATAGCGCGTTATGCCGTTAATTAATATCTATAGTTCTATACCGCATCGTATGTATCACTAGCCTATTTAAGACGCAATAATTTTCGCCGATCGGTTTTCAACGAACCAATAGATTTTTAACCTCATTTTTTGCCGAGGGCATATCTTTTGACACGCGGTTTCGCAAAAATGCTGAATATATAGCGTAAACATGAACGGGTGTGAGCTGGGTTGGACCGAAAACCTAAAAGTCACGGGCAACGCTGGGCATTCAAAGTGGTTGGACCGGGTTGGGGCGATGGAAGAAGGCGAGGTGAGAATGGCGACCAGAGTGGGACCGGATTGGGGCTGATGTAAGGCGAGTTGAGAAGGGCGGCGTTGGAGCGGGGTCAGACGTGGCTCGGAACTAAAAATCGATAATTCCCGGGCAGCGCCGGGTAGTTCAGCTAGTTAATATTTATAAATAACAATTTTAAGTAGCCTACAAATGTACAATATATAATTTAGTACACATCTGTGGTTGTTGCTTCTGATTAGATTTTAATTGTGTTATGCCGATCAACATGAACTTATGTCGACTTATGTTTACAATTTAAATTATAAAAGATTTAAATACCTTTTATTTGTCCGAATTTCTTATTAAACCAAAGTTATAAGAAAAAAATAACTGTGGTAGATTAATGTTACTTATAACAATTATTTTGGCCTAATAATAAAGTTGTGTTATTTGCAGTTTCTTGATAAAATTGCATAAGCAAGGTTTTTAAACTGAAAATTAAATATAAGATGTAACAAAGGCAAATTATTTTCCGTTTCCGTTTTTTATCGTTTTTTTGTCGTTTTTTATTATTTCGAAAAAACGACGTTTTTACCGTTTTTTATTTTATTTTCATCGTTTTTTACATCTATGCATCTAGCATTATTACATTTTGTTGAATGGAGCCGGAGGTGTATGACGGCTTCCGGCGACAAAGGCTTATACATGTACATCTAAAAACAATTGTTCGGCATACAACAGCTTTATGTCCGTTAAACCTCTTTAGTCTTTAGGCCTATTTATCATTGTTGCTAAAAACCAAAATAAAAAATCAGGTTTAAGAAATTTCTCTTTAAAAATCAGCATTCATTTATTTAGCATAAAACATGAAATTACCATAATTCCAGCAGGCACAAAGTAGTCGCCAACATTGGTATCAGAAAGCGTCGTATGAGGAATAGCCAATGGAACCACAGTTTTCCAGCGCAGAATCTCAAGAATTGTGGCCTCAGCGAAAGGCATTTTGGACTGATCGTTCATAGAAGGAAGTCTATCTCGATGAACCACTAGATCAACTTCGGCTCTTAGACAATCCTGTACATCAGGGTAGTTGGCTAAAGCAATCAGTGTCCAAAGAAGAGTATTTGCGGTTGTGTCAGTTCCAGCATTAACAAGATCTCGAAGCGCGAAACTCAGTTGCTCAGCATCGTGATCTTTCCCCTCGCGTTCAAAATATCT
Organism: Lumbricus terrestris; assembly: GCA_949752735.1. Taxonomy (NCBI): domain Eukaryota; kingdom Metazoa; phylum Annelida; class Clitellata; order Crassiclitellata; family Lumbricidae; genus Lumbricus; species Lumbricus terrestris. The sequence goes on from OX457036.1 coordinate 92,447,365, forward strand.
GCGCACAAAGCAATCTTGTGCACCATCTTGCAGGCTCTTTTCAGTCTCGCTTCGAATAATATCACGCATCAGCTTCTCACTTTCGACGAACTCACGCAATTTATTTCGGTGAAATGGAATAAATCTAAGAATGGGAGCCACGTCTAAAGCCGGATTAAGGTTGTCAAATACGCGTTTGACTGCACATGCGAGCTCGGTCATTCTAAGTCTATAGTGTTGTCTGCGACCAAAAAGAATATTCAGGATTATGTTTGATATGGAGAGGTAAATCAGTTCTCCCGGATCAAAAGAATTTCCATTTTGTTTCAGTACATGCTCTGTGAAGAATTCCATTTCCGTTAAGATCCTTGATTCCATCATACTCTTTACTCCAAATCCCAATTCTTTTAAAATGGAGAGCGAGAGTTTGTGATACTTCTTCAATTCGTGAGAAGTTTTCAATGTTACCAAACCTGTTGGCACGAATATTAGTCTAAACTTCATTTGTCAATCAATCTCTGATTTCTAATCAATTTGAAACCTAAAAATGGATACGACCCTTAATAAATCTTTTATAGGTATGATAGGCCTAATCAGGGCTGAAAGTGGTTTGGAAAAGTTGCCGGGTCTGACTTTCGGCTGGAAAGCGCCGAAGGCGCGAAGCTGCGAGCGCCGAAGGCACGAAGCCCATACCGACTAGGGGGTCTGAGGGAGCGTCGTAAGCTCCCCCAGCGGGGTCTGGGGCGGAGCACCAGCGACCAACGCATTTTTAGCTGTGTTGACCTCAACTAGAGTCCATTTTAGGCTCTTATTTGCCAGCTATTTTATGAACGATGAAGTCATGAAAACTTCAAGAAGTCTTTTTGCAGAGTAGCAGATTATCAGGATTACAAAGTCAAAGTTTTATAATGCAAAAGAAATTGGTTTCGTCTTTACCATGATCACAAAAGTTACAAGTTTAGGCCTATAACAAGTTTTTAAGTTTACAGCTGTCCTAATTATGGGTACCGTATAGGAAAACCCATTATGGGTTTTACCAGCTCAACACGCCCAAAATGTGTAATTTGAATTCTAATTTGTTTAAAGCTAATTCTATGAAGGCTTAGCCTATACTTTGTGTATTTTGCAACCATTGCTTAGTGTTGAGCCACTAGCACTAGCCTCAAGTCACTTCACTATGGTTGAAGATCCCAGAGCGAATCCACATCAAAGTTCTCTCCTTATCGTACAACTCCTTACAAGTTACAATGCTCCCAGTCCAGATATCTTCGCGAACTGTTCACCATCCAGCCAATCAGATCTTCCGATCGTCTTTCTCTCTCGACCGCCGGTCACAAGTCATCTCAAGTTCTCCAACCGAGCCATATCCAACACAGCACCACGCATTTGGAATGATCTATCTCATGAATTCCGATCTTTTTCAGTTCCTCCACCATCACTACTAATCACACACCATCACCTTCCTCAGGCTCCTCCATCCATCACACCTTGGGCTTTGAATTCGAAAATGAAGTCACGCCTTTTCCAAAACTCTTACTATGTCTCATCCTCCACCCTCCAATTCCTGGTCCAGACGACATTTGCCTTTGATGCTGTCACGTCCCCTCTGATGAGTCTGATCCTTTGGTAACTCAACCCGGACCACCTTACGGACAACTCTTTTGACTCGACGCAGCGCTCGTGAATAGGCTGGTGCCCCGCGTTTGGCTTTTGAGTAGCGCTTTAGAAGTTTGGAGATGACGGTTACGATCTATTGCGATTACTAAGAGAGAGAGATGGGTTTGGTGGAGGAGATATGCCCATCCCTATTATCAAAATGTTTTTGAATTTACACGCTGCAATATTAGCATGTTAGACTGTCATTAGAGCGAAAATGCTTGTCATTTCAGGGCTGATAGTCGTGGTTTACGGCTTAAAAGTGTCTTCTCCTATTGTTTAAATCTGTCAAATTTCCTAACTGTAATGGTATTATTTTAAGCTGTCATCTCAGCAAAATTTCTCATAATTTCACTGCTGAAAGACTTGATTTAAGAGTTCAACAAATATCCCCTCCCCAATGGTCAAATTTGATGAATTTTCACATTTTCCCCAACCGCAAATTTCGGGATCCGACCTCTGGCCCCCTAAGTCTCCGCCTATGAATGCTGCTGCTAATTTAACACTCCATTTCCTAATGTAGTTGTACAGGACTACCGGCGTAGCCTCTCCCAGGAAGCCGGCGGGCCGCCCAGTAAGGTTATGGTGCACATAACCTCATCACGGGTCGGCGGCATGTTTGACATGTCTGCGGTGTATTCATTGGCATACACATCTACGCTAGTCATTTGTCGAAAAATTTTAAACCTATTTTTGGCGAATGACGACCTTTTTTAGTCATTCGCAACTGATTTTTGGTAAACAAGCGGCCCGGCTGAGACCCGGCAACAGCAGGTCTCAAAAATCGATGCCGGGTCGCAGACCCGGACCGACCCGGCTCACTTTCAGCCCTGGGCCTAATCAAGTATTCAGAGGAACTCGAATATTTTTTTAAAATTTCTTTCAGGCACTTGAAAGCCTAAAGATATAATATTATTATTGTGCCGCTTTAGCCTAATTAAGACATAATATTTGCTGAGTGCAATCATATAGGCTATAAGTTCCAAATGAGTGAAGAAATTAGTTTAATCACTTTTAAAAAATTAATTGTTTACTTTGTTTAAGCACATATCATATTATATACCGTAGCAGTGGTTCCAACCTATATAGAGTTTAGGGCCACGTTTTCTAAGTTGAAAGACACAAGGGCCACCCTTTCTTAATTCAAGGACATTAGGGGGTCATAAGGGTAAAATTTAATGAACTAAAAGCATATACAATTGCTATAATTGGCTCAAATAGAATTTTGATGTTATTTATAGACTTCCAAAAAATATTTTGTACTAGAAAAAAATTTGCGTTCTATCCTGTTCAAATTGTCAATTTTTTCATATATTTTTTCATTCTTTGAGAGATGAGGGCCATTTGTGAGGCCTTTCGGGCCACTTTTGCCCCGCGGGCCACGGGTTGGGAACCTCTGTATAATTATATCATAGTCTACATTGTGTTCCAAAGAGTGAAGAAGCAAACCAAGCGAGAGATGATCATGCCTGTAGCCTATCTGAGCTCGGTAATAATTGTGGAGCTTTAATTAAGTGTTGAGCGTGCTGTTGCTTTATGTTGAACACTGATGCTGAAATTTAAAAAAATCTCAATTACAAGAAGATGGAAACTCCATTTCAAAGTATGTCTCTCATCATCTGATGGATCATAATTTTATTGGCCCAAAAAGCGCTATTCTTGTCTGAGCGAATTGACTTTGCGATTTAATGGTATTTCCCATGAAATTTAAATGAATCTATTCTTACCTTTACTATTGGGATTGACAATGCTTTCAACGTAAAGTGGAGCTCTTCCTGAGAATGAAGATGAATGATTAACGAGTGCATCTTCGATTACTTCTCTGTTATTCAGTACTAGCACGACCCTAAAATGAAAAAAGCAATAAAGCTATGATATTGTCTCGAATACACTCAATACAGCTGAAATGAATGGCTTAATTTTTTTCTTTTGTTAGCAAAACGTTCATGCTTTGGCAGATACCATTGTATTGTAGATGCAAAGTGAAGCAAATGATGCAGTCCCAGTGCTGTATTTGGAGAAAATATGCTAAACCGAGCCAGACATCGAACTGCACACAACCTAACATTTCATACTCTTTACTTATCACTTCTGCTTATTTCTCTTTTATGTTTAGGCTATGCAGTAGCCTATACAAGATTACATAAGTGGCACCACCAGTGGATCTCAAAACTTTTTATAAGCATAGTCTATTCTCTGATTCGATAGATCATCGTCTGTCTGTGGTTAAATGAATTAGTATAGGATCACAAAATATAGGCTAGACAAGAATCGAATTTCTACTAATATTGCAGCCACTTAAACGCCCATCAGGTCCTTAAACATCATTATTTTTTAAATGCATCCAAACCTCTGTGGTGGTTCAGCGCTTCAGTTTGAGAATAATTTAATTAGCTGCTATCGCTTAGCACATGACACCAGTAAATGTATGATTTGTAGCTTACCTGTTTCCAGCTCTGAATGTAAAGATCGGTCCGAGTTCATCTGCCTTCTTCCTGAAAAATTCTGCGATGTTGTTGAAGCCCCGAAGGAAAGGTAAAGATCCGACGAGTGGAAGAGATGGAAGAGAAGGAGGATAACGACGACTTTCCTTCCCTAGACCATTCCACCATTGGAGGAGAAAGCGTGAGGACAACCATATCCCCAGAAAGACAAGTAATTCCACCGGGATCAGCATTTTATCTTTCGCTAGGTATCAAACGATATGCAAAAATTCTATGTTAATACCTTGAAGAATTCAAATGCTGAATATTATAGGTATGAGCAGTAGGGTAGTCTTGTTAATGACTCGCTGAACTGTCATGGAGTTATGGGTTAAAGTTACCTCCAGAATAATAATTCTGCTCTACTTGGGCTCTAGAGGGAACTCCGCTTTAATGAGTAGGCCTACGATACACTGCCGGTGGGACGATGAGACAACGAAGCAGGGAGCTGACCACCGCCTTCAATCGCCGAGTTTAATCGAACGAAGTCGCTGGTTCTGCCTATAATGATATTTAACTGTCTGTCTGCCTGCCTGTCGGTCGGTGTTCACTTTTGCGACTGTTCGCCTTCCTCTATATCATAATAGGCTATAAGCCTAATTATCTTTTCTACTTTATTTTTGGAGACTGCATATTGTCTTGGATTTAATCAATCAATCAATCAAATGTTTTATTTGCAACCGAAGTATAACAGGTTTGCACATATTGAACATTGGTTGCAAAGAGGGGGCCCTAAAGCGATAACATAATCCCGCTGTCTAGGGACACCAACTAATATAATGAGTTGACGATGTGAGGTGGCCATGGCGAAATCGTGCACATGCCAAAAAAATCAACACAGTGATTAACAAAACTGACAAAACAGAATCAAGCAACCTATGCTGAGAGACGGAGGAGAAACAAACACACACAAAAATTGTAAACTGAAAAGCTCAACGCTGTTGAGACATAAACAATTATGAAAAAGAAAAAAGAACAAAAGCTTAACTACAGAACAGAGACCTAAGTACTGCAATGCATACAATGAGCGAACAGCGCTCTACCTTTATTACGTACCTTAGGCTATATTAAAAAGGTGCTAAATTTCTTCTTAAAAGCCCAAACACTAGGGCACAATCGTATTTCTTTTGGAATTTTTCCCAAGTGGTAATACCGGTAGATTTAATGGGAAAAAAGCGAGTGTTAGTGCGAGCATAAGTACGGCGATACGAGAAAGAGTATCTTGTAAAATGAGAATGAACCTGGGATGAGAGCTGAAAATAATTTTTGTTTAAGGATGGCAGGAGGCTTCGGTCAAACCGGTACATAAATTCTCCTATTTTTTAAGTTCTTATCTGGTCGAGTTTTAAAATTTTATTTTATTATTTTTGGAACAGTTCTTTTCGAATATTTCTGTTTGAGATCCAGTTCCACGCATTACCATGAACTGGTGGTACAGCGTCTATGGTCCTATTTATCAGGTTATTGATGTCACATACTTATTTACGCCGTGCATTCTCAATGGTTAGGCCTTCGACCTGGACTGACGTTCCTCTGACCTCACTTTCTATAAAACTCATTCTCCTGTCGTCCTCTCTCGTCTGAAGACAGTTTTTTTTATAGGAATCAATTTGGTGGCTTGTCTTATAGCTTGGAATTGATTATCATGAGCTCAATCGACGACGATGACCCTTCATGACTATGATGTTTAGGCCTACTGCTGCTGCTTAGGTTGATTATCCATGTTTTATATTAGTGCTCTTGTTGGACTCTAGTTTAGGTCACTTGCAATGGTACAGTAGCCTAGGATAGTGCCAACTACAAAGTAAGACATAAGCCTACTTGAATTGGTATAGCAGTGCCAACTACAAAGTAGTACCTACACGTAGCCTACTTGTAATAGTACAGTATACCCTGGTAGTCCTACTACCTTCTTGTAATGGTACAGAAGTGCCAACTAAAAAGTAGTGCCCGCCGGTAATGGTATAGCAATGGCAACCCAGAGTGCCTACTTGTAAATGGTATAGGAGTGTTAACAACAAAGTAGTGTCTACTTGAAATGGCATAGCAGTGTCAACAACTAAGTAGTGACAACTCCCATGAACCTGATGCAACCTGCTGACATTATATGGCTGGTTATCCCACTGCAGAAACGCTCGCGCTTCCCCGAGTATCTTCACGATATAGACTGAATTTTATCCCAAGAATGTAGTATAAAAACCTGCAGCAACAAACTCAACCAAAAGTAGACCCACACTAGGAGACCGTCAAACTGATTTTAGTCTGCTCTCAAGGTAAAAATATCTTAAGGCGCTTCTATTGGAAATTGGCAAAGTGCAACGTGCAATGTGCAATGTAGCCTGCCTTATTTTTATAATCGGCCGTCCAAGAGGAGGCTGAGTCTCGGACTTATACGTTCCGCACTGCAAGCTGCAGGGCTCATTAAAAGCGGGTTGGTCCATATTAAACAGAAGCAACATATTTTGCCATCTCGACAGATTAGAACCATTGACAATCCAGACAGACGGTCCCCACTAACATGGGCGGAGACTTAGGGGAGACAGGGACGGTCACCCTCTATGGATGTGGTGGAGGGACGGCCCATGCATCTGGCCCCAAAGTTAGGTCATCATGTACGTCAGAGATTTTAGCGGGCAAAAAGAGGGAAAATTTCGTCGGCGACGCAGCCATTCGTCCACCCAAAAATTTTCGGCCGCTCGTTTTCGTCCCCCGCAAGTCTTCGCCAATGCCCACTAAGGTAATATATCGATTATTTCACATGTTCATTATTTCTTAAGCAGAGGGAGAAGCCAAATGGTACGCCAGAATAACCTACGCAAAGCTAATTAAAATTAGGGCCAAAAACTTAATAATTTGGGAGCGGGTGAGAGAGAAATGCAATTGTGGAAATATTGAAACGCAGTGTATTTTGTATGATCACGCATTAGCCTATAATTTATAGAGCGATGATCTGATTTTAGAAACTCACCTATACTAACTTTGACAACGAACCGCAAGGAACAGTAAGCAACTCATAAGATCAAAATACAAGCTGTCATGTTGTTATGACCCCTCAATGAGACCCCTCTTGGTCTGGACTTCTCGACCTACTTTTGAGTTTTGACCCTTTGTAGGGCGCGGTGTTGTAGTGGGTATGTTCGTCGCCTTGCATCCAAAGTCCACCTCAAGTCGCTGCGTATGGACCTTGGATAAGTCATTCACTCGCAATTGCTCAGCGCTTTGGCGTGAAACTCTGATGCAGTGTTCACTCTGTAGACGGGAGCGCCTCTGAATAGGGAGCTTGAATGGGCGCTATAACAACTACACATACAAACCTTATGAAAAACTCCATCCTAATGCAGCGCTCGTGAATAAGCTGCTTCCCTGGCCTTGGTGTTCTATGTCTAGAAGCGCTCTAGAAATCGGTTCGTGCTCTGCGCTTAATTGACTTCCGAGTGCATTGCACTTGACATTTGGAAATTACGATTATGATTACAAGCGTGCAATTGACGATTACAATGATGTCTACTAACCTCCGAAGCAAAGAATAACATGAAGCAGGTCAAAAAGCGATTTTAACAGACTTAATGGTCCAGTTAAGTTTGCGTCTAGTCTCAAAGACGCACTGAAAGGAAATGGACGACCAAAGTGAAAATATAACAATTATTTCATTCAGTGGCTCAGCGCAATATGACATGTGTGTGCGCGCGCGCGTAGGTACGTGGGTGGGTGTCTGTGTGTTAGCTAGCCCCTCATTCTGTTTGGCTTGCTGCCAACAATACAATTGGTCATAATCCAGGGCGCAATTGGCATAGGCCTACGGAACTAGACTACCCTACCTCAAAGTCCGTGCTCAAAGGACACGTCCTAAGGCTTCATGTATCGCACACGTGCACGTGTCGTATAGCCTGCATAACTTGTCTGACTTACAAGCCGAATTTAGGCTAGGGCAAGGGCGGATACATAAATTTTCGAAGGGGGGTGGCAAAATATTGGGTCATCTGGTGACTTTTTTCTAAGCATTTGTCAAACTCCCAACAAAAAGATACCATTTTATCCGCCCAAATAGTTGATGACCTTTTTGTTAGTCATACAGTGTTCTTAACCCCTGCACGAACTTCGAAAGTGCTCATGGGGGGGGGTATACATCAACATTCCGAGCCAGAATAGCTGGTAAAAAAATAAGAGATTTCTAAATGGGGCATGGCCGGATTGGTCCTTTTGTATCCGCCTCTGGGTTAGGGAACCCATGTCTGCAATGCAATCAAATACAATGCAATACAAGTACTGGTTAATAATGCTGTATTTAGCCTAGAAAGTTTACTATGCAAATGAAGTTACGAGATATTGTGTGATCTTCCACAATCACCCACGATTTTCCAGTCTCTTCTTTGTTCTGTAGCGCAACCTAGGCCTAACCTATTCACTGTACTGCGGTAGCTATGGCTAGGTTATAAGTGTCTAAAGTTCTTAAACTTGTTCCTTTACAACAAAGATCAGTTTCTTGTATTTTCTTCTTCGATTTCCAATATTCACAAACAACACAACAATGCATCAACGACGACAAACAATTCAATTGCACGACAGAAACGCCATCTTATTATATTACTACTCTAACGTCTTCTACACACGACTAGCACTCCCTCTACAACTTATCTCACTCTTAGCGTACACTCTCTCTTCGGTCGCACTGTCCTTCTCTCTGCCTCTCTCTGTCCTTCTCGCTGTCTGTCTGTCTCTCTCTCTCTCTCCGGCGACGACGCGCCGCGGCACTTTCCCGCCACTCAGTCAGCTGGCCTGTCTGTCTGTACACTCAACAATTAGCTGACCTTGAGCTGGCCTATCCGTACGCTCAACAATTAGCTGATCACTATACGTTATACAAAATTAGCTCACATTACCTCTTTCCTTTCTTTTAAAGAGAGCTAATTATCTATAAAAATTAGCGAACGTACCTTAACTAAACAATGCAAACAGTCCAATATATATAACATCATAAAATATCTTACGCTACAATCTAGATAAACAATCAGCTACTACATTCAATTTACCTTTCTTATAGTTCAACAGAATGTCAAAATTTTGTAATGATAATGACCATCTGACTAACTTAGCAGATTTCGACATTGATTCAGTCAAGTAAACTAAAGGATTATGGTCTGTAAACACATTAATCTTAGAACCAATAAGAATTTCTTTCAACTTATTTAAAGCCCATATGATTGCACAGGCTTCCTTCTCAATCGTCGCCCATCTCCTCTGGGTATCTGTCAGCTTCTGACTTATAAAGGAAACGGGACGTTCTATCCCTTCATTGTCCACCTGTGATAGGACAGCTCCTACAGCAAAATCACTGCTATCACAGTACAAATTAAAAGGTTTACCAACCTCAAACATATATAAAACCACATTTGACAAGACAATCTGTTTAAGTGAATCAAAGGATTTCTGATGTGCATCAGTCCAAACAATGTTCTCAGGTACTTTCTTGCTGGTTAAGTCTGTCAATGGTTTAGCAATTTCAGCAAAATTACAAATAAACTGTCTGTAAAACCCAAAAAATCCTAAGACCTGTTTCACTTCCTTCCTGGTTTCAGGTTTCTTCAAATTAATCAAACTGTCAATCCTATCTGGATTCATCATCTTCTTCCCTGATCCTATAAGGTGACCGATGAACTTCACCTCACTCTTACCAAACACACATTTCTTCAAGTTCAACGTTACATTATGCAGTCTAATTTGTTTCAAAAATAATTCCAAATGCCTTAAATGAATGTCCCAACCATTAGAATGCACTGCAATGTCATCAACATAAGGTTCAGTGAAATCATGTATCGGTTGCAAAATCATATTTATCGCTTTTACAAAAGTCCGTCCAGAGTTAATCATTCCAAAAGGAACACGCGTAAATTCGTACAGTCCATTATGTGTAACAAACGCAGTCTTCCATTGATCACTCTTTTTCACAGGACAAGTCCAATAGGCACTGCGACAGTCCATAACAGAAATAAACTTGGATTTTCCGACTTTGCTCAAAACATCATTGACGATTGGCATAGGATATCTGCAGTTCTCAGTAAAAGAGTTAATGTATCTGTAGTCACAAGCCAATCTCAAGGATCCATCCTTCTTTTTGACAATGACAAGTGGACTTGCCATTCTGCTTGACGATGGTTGAATGATGTTTTCTTTCAGCATCTCTTGTATTTGTCTTTCCACTTCTGCCCGGTATATTAGTGGTATTCGATATGCCATGAATTCTTTTTCTCGAAAGTCTGGTTTCAACACCACTTCATGTTCTACTAATGTACATAGTCCCGGTTTGTCCGAAAATCTGTCTGCATAACGATTCAGTACATCAAGTAATTGTTTCTGCTGTTCGCTCGTAAGATGTCCAATTTGTTCATAATCCAATTGGAGTGATTTCTGTTTTGTCTCGGAATAGTCTTCCTTCAGCGGTATTTCTACCACTGATCCAAATTCGTCATCCTCTTCCACGATCAGACCACAAGACAATGTTCTCGTAATGAACTTCCTCATCTTGTTGGCATGAATAATCCGTCGACCGTTTTCATTCATGTCCACGAGATACGAATATTTGGATCTTCTTTGCAAGACAGTGCATGGACCATGCCATCGTGAGATTAATTTATTGGTTGACGTTGGATACAGCACGATGACGTTTTCTCCTGGTTCGAATTCTTTATCTTTTGCTCTTTTGTTATATTGACTGGCGTATTGTTTTTGCTTTTCTTCAGCACAGCTCTCGGCGAATGTCAAGGCCTTTTCCATGTCTGCTCTTAAATTCTTCAAATACTTTGCCGGTTGAACTCCAATGTTCGGTGGTAAATTTATCTCTTTGGTCCAGCTTTCTTTAAGAATGGTTAGTGGCCCTCTCGGCAACTTTCCATAGACCAGCAGATACGGTGCCACTCCTGTAGTTGCATTAGGCACTTCTCTCAATGCCCAGACTGTAAATGGAATGATTTTATGCCACTGTCTCGGATTTTCTACAATGACATGATGAACCATCTTCTTGAACGTTTGATTCCATCTCTCCACTAATCCGGCCGCTTCTGGATGTCCTGGCGAATCGAATCGAGGACAACACCCCATCAATTTCAGAAATTCTCTCGTTAGACTGGCTGTAAAATTCGTTCCTCTATCACTCGTTATCACTGACGGAACTCCCACATCCATGAACAACTTCATCAGAGCTTCGCATACAGCCTTAGCAGTCAATGACTTCATCAAAAAGATTGTCGGCCATCTTGTACATGAGTCTACGATGCACAAGCAATACTTATGCCCTGCTGCTGACGTCGGTTCGATTGGTCCTACGACGTCCATTGTCATTCTTCTGAACGGCACATCCTCCCTTGGTATTGGCGTAATCGGTACTCGAT